>JBBDHG010000110.1:1962500-2443741 GCA_037951165.1 Lophius americanus | reverse complement strand
GCGATCAATTTACATGTCACAGCTACATTAAGTCAGATGTCAGATATCAGAGTCACCAGGTTCGATTCCAAAAATAAATCTCTATCTATTACTTTTAGTGCAGTTATTTCAATACTACTATTACTACTGCTTATATTTCTACTTCTGCATCACACATCACATAATCCTGGAGTACAACAGTGGAACAGTCCAGGTTCTTGGAGGTTCTTCAATTTCACTGATCAGGCACATCATGCACAATTAAATTTTTTATAATTGTGGTATTAATTGGCTATTCTTCTTTACACTTGTTTTTTTTTTTACACTTTTAGGGGATTGGAGTCTATAATGTGGATTATACACATTCCCGGTAGTAGAATGCAATTTCTTATCTTAAGGGTTTTGCGTTATATGAACATTTTGTGATTATGGTATTGCCTGAAGTAGTCTCTGGTGTTAACATCCCATATAAACAGTTTAAGCCTCTCAAGATCGAAAAAGGTAAGGATGTGCTGCTGGGAACATATGCCTTAAATTTAGTTCTGATTTAACTAAGAGAGAAAATAATTTGTTCAGACGAGTGACTTGAGTGTGTATAGCGGCCTATGTTAAAGCACATCCGAAGCTTTTCCTTAAAAGCAGGGGAAAATGCTGCAACACTGACTTATGACCATTAACTTTATGCAGTATCAAACAAGTTGGAGCTGCAACGGACCTGACCCGCTTGACCGCCACCTCATTGTGAGACCATGGATGCACAGGTAATTTTTTTATTTGCTACATAAACATAGACAACAATATGACCCCACTATGAAATTATACATCCAGAGACAGAAGAAACTGAACATACATCTGAAAGGACTTGGTGTCATTATGATACTTAATGGGAGACAAGATGCGAAAAACAGTCTCTGGCATCAGAGACCTCAACCATTTTTTGCGTGTGACATTGGTGACTTATCTCAAAGTTATGAATACTCCAAAACAAAGAGTAGACAAGCATGTGGTCCTGTTTACCCTCTTTGAGGTAACTACATACAGGGATGCGGTCCAACAACTGTCTAAGAAATTTTGACTCCATGAGGAGAGACACTGTGGGTCATCCCAGTTAAATGTTCCTGTCAAACTGTTGTTCAACAAGAACAATATTATCAGTTTGGTGCACAATGCTGCTTATTTTTTGGTGAAAACAGAATTGTGGAGGGCACAGTATGTAAGTTGGTTTCACAATGCTATTTCATACCACAAATCATTCCATATAAACTATTTTTTATGAAACACACAGTAAATATATAAATTCTGCTGAATACATTCACATCAAGTGAGATTAACATGTAACATTTTAACCTATGTCTCTCACCCACAATACAACAAGAACATCTGGAATTAAAAATGCAAATGATATCCAACCCTGGAGTATGACAGGACATAGTTGGGAGTAATTTCCTATATTTAGACAGTATCCAATGTAAAATCTATGTCAAATCAATACGCGGAATAAGATGAACAGCCAAGAGAATAAGAAAAAGAAGACATGAATAGAAAGTAGAAAATAAATGGAAGTTTATATATTAATAAACCACAAGGGACTGTATACATCATTCAGTTTGGCCTTGAACTGTAACAGACAATGACGAAAACATAGGAATGTTGTATTATCCACCTTGAAGATGGAACTCATACATCTTCTTACAGTGAAATGTTCTGATCCTGCAGCCTGCACTTTTAATTTTTCTGAGGAGCATGACGTCATAGACAATGGATATCAAATCTTTGCAGGAGGGTTGCGGCTGATAAACTCTCTGACTAATTTGATATCTGTTAGTAGCAAAGTGTCCAAGTCACAGAAGATGGTATTTGGTAAGTTATACTTCTAAGAGTGTTACTAAAATCAGTGAAAGCTGTTAAGTAAATGTCGTTGATAAAAAAGATCCATAGAAGGCAAAATGTCCCCGTCTTTAAAAAGCAGAAACAAGTAAAGACGGTTTGAAGAGAGGAATTGGACAGAACTGAATATTGCCTTTCTAATATTTTTCCTGCAGGGCTTTGAATGGCTACAACCAAAGAAATACTGCATTGGATTTTGGTGATGATCCAGAAAAAATCTCATTCCAGATTTTTTTAACATATTTGGACAATTCAAATAATTTTAGCTAGAACATGTTGGATAATACCAAAAATGCTTGGACAAAATCACACAGAAATATAATTTTATACACATTACTAGAATGCTATAAAGGTTTTTTCAAAAGCATGGATTTATTTGAAAATTACTATTTGCGATTCATGTTGCATTCCAGCATATTTGGGTTTTCACATATGGTGCTGATCGTGTGCAAAAGTTCACAAAATTTTCAATCCATATCCACAAAAGTTCTTTTCAGCCAATACATTTTTCTATCTCTTGAAACTATTTATATTTCATGGACAAGTGGTTTTGCAGTACCATAACAAAAACAGACTGTCCATTCTGCTTGTGTCTCAGTATCCATTTCATATCTATGGACTGGGATCAACAAAGACACCTCAGACAGAGCAGAACAGATAAGAGAGCAAGAGGAATCGAAGGACAGATGTGAAGGTATGGATCTGTGTTTGTTGTTTGATGGTGTGAGCTAGTGTGAGAGCAACACCCTGCTGAACTCACAGTTAAAGATGCCAGGTGGAGGGTGCTGGGTGACCATTGGGCAGTTCTCTTCATCACTGTTGTCCCCACAGTTATTCAGCTGGTTGCAGATCAGTGATCCTAGACGCAAACAGTTCCCATTGGTGCAGCGAAACTTGCACTCTGTAAGGAGGGTGTTAGAAAAAGGAGAAAGAGATAAGACATTTCAAATAGTTGATTCTATGAATAGTGATGCGTTCATAGTTTGTGCATCAACCGGAGCATCCATTTGCCACCTTAACATCGCAGAAGGTAAAAATTTAATGGCATCAACAATGCAGTTCCAGTTACAACCAGGAATCCAGTTGGAACCTCAGTAGCCTCCAAGAGCCAAAATGATGTACTCACGTTAGAGACTACTACAAGTGTCTCCCAACAAAGGGTGCAGCGAGCGCCGTGTCGACGGCTCTCAGGAGTTGTTGGGGTTGGGTCAGTGGTAGCAAGCGGCAACTTATCTTTCTCTTCTTTTAGCTTGTTTTTAGAGGAGGAACATTCCTTCATTGTCCACCACTTTAACCTAATTTCCAAACAGAAATCTCTGAAGCCAGTGTAGGTTTGTTTGTTCAGGCTAAAGTACAAATATGTCAATGCAACTTAACATCCATTTCATGTTGGCTGTTTATGCAGGTCACAGGGTAGTGGAGGGAAGTGGGAGTTTATTTTAATTCTAAAACGTGTAGAATAGATGGACCTAAGTTTCACTGCAAACAAAGAGCACAGGGATTTTGCATATAAGGTACTGACTAAGTGAGCAAAACATTTTCTTATTATTTTTTTTGTATTGCATTGTGAAATATTATATACATTTGAATGTTTTTTTATCTGTACAAGACAAAGATACTCAACATTTACTCATCTTAACCCAACTTAATGTTAAATGATTACAGTCAATATGGCTGTCAGTGAGTGTGCATCAGCCCTGCTATCAGTTTGTCTTTTGCAGATTCCACTATCACAATGGTCAACATATCATTGTACTGTGCGAGATCGGACATATATTGAGTATTTATTTGATTCGATCTTACTCCACCTTACATGTGGATATAAAATATTTTTAGGTCTGCCAAAAGTCTACTGATTTCCACAGTTGAAATATATAACACCACCAGTAATGGAAAAAAGTTCATATTTCTAAATAGATAACCATTAAAAAAGATTGTGATTAAAATGATGTTCATACAAAAAACAACAACAACATACAAAACAAGTAGGAAAAACGCCCACACTTAATAAGGAGTGTCACTAGTGGTAGCGGATGCAGAGACACTCTAAAATGTATCAAATCCCTAATAAACTGCATGGACTGAAAAATGCTTAAATACTGTGCGGCCATGTGCCTGTTATCAAGGTCAAGTTAAATTATTTTTACTTTACCTGTTAGCTTGAACACAAACCACAGATAATGTGTTGGGTTCAAAACAAACAAGGTCAGGGGAAACGTGGTCTTCCGATGAAAACAACAAATAAAATAACCAGCTTTTCAAAAGTGCCTTTGATGTGCAACAGCCCCAAACTGTAATGCTCTTTCACAGTTATTACCAAAATGCTTCTCCCCCCCGAAAATATTAAAAGCCTGATTAGGTCTATCCTGTCAAGGAAAAACACACGCAAAGACAAACATGAACATATAAATGTGAAAATAAAAAATATATATTCTCTGGAGGGAATGACTATTCAGGCTGAACTTTAATCATAATAAGTGAAAAAAGGAAAACAACAAAGTGTTTGATGCGCTAGAAAGCAAAGCAATGTCATCCTGCCCAGAGTGTGATGTGCGGTTTAGTGAAGCAAACCACAAAAACAGAAAGTAAGAGTCTGTGCAGGGAGAACAAAACGAATACAGCTTCAGCAGGTAGGGATGAGATTTGCCGTGAGTTTCTTAAGGCTCTACACATTGTTTTTGTTTTCAGGGTTGCGTATTAGATGTTGTTTGGCAGACAGGGACAGTGCCTGTGGACTTACAGACAGTGGTCCCACTTTTTAAAAATATGTAGAGAAAGTTTACTCCAGGGTTTCGCAAAGGAGAGTCCGACCAATTCTCTGACCTTAGTTTCAGGGGGAACAATGTGTATTTCGTCCTAGTCATGGAACAGTGGATCTACTTTTAGCTCTTGTAGGCTTGCTTCCAGGGTTCATCAACCCCTGACCTCCAACATACACTGGATCAGTTTGCAGCAGAATGGGAAGCGTCAGGTATGAGATTCAGCACCTCCAAATCTGTAATGGTTACCTGCCTGGAATCAGTGGACTGTCCCCTCGGGTTGGGGGTGAGTTGCTGCCGAATGTAAAGGAGTTCAAGTATCTTGGTGTCTTGTTTTCGAGTGAGGGGGAAATGGACCGGGAGATGGACAGGCGGTTCATCTACATTCCGACCCTTATATATGGTCATGAACTCTAGGTAGCGATAGAAAGAATGAGTTCAAGGATACAAGAAATCTAAAAAATCTTCTGTTAACTTAAGTCCTGACCGGCCATGAACACATGTCATAATCCTTTTGTTGAAGAAAATATGTCATTATACCATAAAAACATATAAAAATCATGGGAACATTTAAAAGACATCAAAAATAAACTAAACTGATTCCTATTTATCAAAGTCATCTCAGTTTGTACATGTAAGTGAATAATCTGATATGCACAGCACAGCTAATCAGAAGACCAAATTTATTCACTATTTATATGTTCTATATATAAATATATTTTAATTATCTTTTAAAAATAACAACTATAAAGTTGACACAATTACATATTCCAATGCAACCGGGTCAAATAAATGAGTTAAATATACTTCTGGGCTTCATTTTAGGAGAAAAACCTGGTTTACCTAAAATTCTAAGTTACTTAAAGAAAAACTGAAGTAATTGCGCTGGGAAATATACTTTGTAGAAAAACAAAATCCAATGATAAAATTATAGAGCTGAGCTCACTAGGGAGCACCAAATACATCAGGTGGACAACGTGAAATCCAGGCAGGGGACCAGCCACAGCAGTGATCCCAGTCTTGAAGTCATGTAGGAGGGGGCATCCCATGAAGGCAGACCCAGTCCGTAGGCCAAGGAGAGATCATGCGTGTAGGCAGACCTAGTAAGGAGGCCGAAGAGACCCCTTTGGCAGCCAACATCCAAGGTGGAGAGAACCTAATGGTGTCTTGTGGCGAGACCCCTCTAAAGCTCAGGAGTGAAGAGGGGGAATGTCAGTGGGACAGTCAGTGAACAACCTGACCTCTGGCCCCTGACCAGAAACCAGGAACAGAGTTTGGCGGGTCTGCCCCTGACCGAAAAGATACCACAAGGGCTCTTTGACCCAGAATTGGAAGCTGTGGACATTGGGTTAATTGATGCTCCTTACCAGATAAGGACTCAATCATAGCAGTGTTTTAAGCCTATATTTGAATGTTAACCCTTTGTGTGTCCAAGACAGAGTTCAGTTTCTGTTCATAATTGCTATGCTTATTGCCTCAATTAGTATGTGTTCTGTGTTTCCTGGGTCCAATTTTGGTCAGTTGGTACTCTTAGTTTGCTTAAAATACAGTACCCAAATGCAAACACCAGAAATAAATTTAATGAGAACAACGACAACAACAATGATGATAATAATAAAAATAATAATGACAATAAATAAAAACATAGTGGTTGCAGTGGTTAGCGCTGCTGCCTCACTGCAAGAAGTTATGTGTATGAATCCACCTCTGCCGGCCATTCTGTGTGGAGCTTGCTTGTTCTCCCTGTGTCTGCGTGAGTTCTCTCCAGCTCCGGCTTCCTCCAAAAACATGAAATATAGATGAACTTGTGATACTAAATTGCCTGTAGGAGCGAGTGCAAGTTTGAGTGGTTGTGTGTGCCGGCCCTGTGATGAACTGGCGACTCATCCTGGATGTACCTCTCGCTCAATGTCATTTGGAAGTGGCTCCAGCCCACCTGCGACCCTGAACAGGATAAGCGGTTGATGGTGAATGAATGAAAGAAATGAAAAAGCTCTATATCATCTTAAGTGGAAAAACTTTATATAATCCAAAAAAAGGCAACATAGTTGAAAATCACAAAGTATGAAGTAATGATCCATCCAAGAAACAAAAGACAGGATTCAGAGAAAGCAAGAGAGCAGGACGAAGGAGGTTACCATAGGAAATAATGCATGATAAAGCACAGGCAGGTTATACAGAAGTTAATGCAGGAAGATTATGCAGACTCACACAGGTGGAAAACATTGACAGTCAAAGAAAGAAAGAAAAAAGTACAAGGAAAAAAACAGGAAACAACCTATAACAATCATAATTACGCTACAGTAGAACTGTGATATCCGGTTTGTAATAGAGGTTTGCTGTTCTAAATATGTTGTCGTCAAGCCTAAGCTAACATTTTCTCAGTCAAGTTCCCTCAAAAGACACAAAACATTATACAAATGTTTCTCTGACCTATGTGTCTATCTATTTCTGATATGTATTTTGTTAAATGTAGTCCACGCCTAGGTCAAAAGTGTAGATTGGTTATTATAAGATTTTGGTCCTAAATGTTCTTAATGTTACATATTCAGACATTTATGTTTAGACTCAGTGTTTTTCACTGACTTGCAACATATGTTTGGATATTTGTAATTTGGGACCCAATTAAATTATAATAAATTTTGCATGTAATAAGTGTACATCTACCTTGCCTTTGTAAATCAAGATTACTTCTATTTGCACATTACCGCATATGACAAGTGGAGCATATATTAAACTCTCAGCACCCCATCACACGAACGAAGCATATCATGAAGCTCTCCTCCCTCTCAGTTCTCCAGCTACTCCGTTGTGGTGAAGCTTAGTTTTAGAGACCTCACCGCTGCCCGTACCCCATCTTTGTTCTCTCCTGCCAGGGCACTGATGGCCATCGTCAGACCAGATCCAGTGCTGAGGACACGGCTCTCACCTCTTGACAATCCATCTTCAAGAGCTGAAGTAAATCCCTATCAATGTTCTCGTAAACTGGGTTCTTCTGAGGCTCTGCAGTGGTGCCTGCTGATATGGGCTGAGTTGAGAAGTGCGGCAAGTGGAGAAAATGCTCCACATAAAAATAGATAAATATTGATTTATCCTGTCTAATTAAATCCTAAGGACAACAATATTCAGCAAAATTGTGCTCCATTAAGCACATTCATTTTTTTGATAAATATGGTATAAATATGGTTAAAACATTGATTATATCCAGCAGAAAAAGGGAGAAAATTTATTTTGCGTCGCTGCCCATGGCAGAAAGTGAACTTCACCTGCTACTCAACGTCTTCCACCAGCCATCCACCTGTTTTACTTGCCGAAGTTTTATAATATGCTATTTTACTTTTGTTTTTCTTCTTATAACTTGTCAATTTCTCTTAATTTAATCTGTTGTTCTTGTCTTACCCACAGCATTGACTTCCACGCATGTGTTCTCCCATCTCACGTTTCTTTTAGTAATATTAAGATTTATTTGCTGTAGCACAACTACAACATAATAAGCATAATAAACAACATGTTTATTTGACGCTAACACCTCCAGTTCCCTGGAATTTCATTTCATTTTGGGCTTGCGGTCAAACTGTGCTCTCCATCCAAACTCCTTGCACCTGTTGTCATTCACACAATTGCAAAACACACACCAACCAAACACTTAATCTCTTAGAGTGAACATGCAATTTGTTCACTCTTTATTTGGGATGTTGGTAAATCAGTCCCTTAGAAGGAAAATTCAGGCAAAAGGCACCATTTCAGTTCTTTGTTGTTTTGTTAAAAGTACTGAATAGTAGGTTTATTATTATTCTGCCTTACCTAAATGTAAGTGTTGACTTTTGAAAGGTAAATAGTTCTTTAATTGAGAAACAAAGGCTTCCGGGTGCAGTCGGAACATTTGTTGCATCCCAAATAAAGGCACTGTAAAACTGTAAAAAACATAAAAACATCAAACAAAAAAAATATATATATCACATTTCCATTATAAACATATTAAATAGCCTTAAACACAGTTAATGCCATACCAATTCAAAAATAATCAACATAACTATCACAACAATGAGAAAAGAAGATAGCGTTTACTCACTTAGCTTAATGCTAACATGTATTGGAATAGAGATATTCATGCTACCAGAGTAAGCATAAACAGAAGGACCGTATTAAAACAGAAAACAATAAAGTGCATATGAACTATGTGTCTTTAACATGCAAAACAAACCTGTGTAATGTTTAAACACTTACAGGCATCTGTCCTATGTTCTGATTTGAACTGAGGAACGACAGACCTTCAGTTCAAAACTTCTTCTGAATCTTACTTTTACTCTCTGCTTATTACTTTCTCTGTTACAGCAAATCCAAGGCTCATACTGTTTTGGGGCCGGTGGGCGAAGAAGACAGCACAATTAGAGATCTGCTCCAAGAAGCAAAACCAATCGTCAGAGTCAAAGTCTGATTTGCAACCATGGAAACCATAAAATAAAATCAACAAAACCTCATAAATAGCAAAACTACAACAACAATACTTGGCATTTATGTGTAGAAGGTTCTGTGAAAAAAATGAATGGTTTTGAATTATGCTCTGGAATCTAAACTTGAAAGACAGATGGATGGAAGGGGCAGACAATATCCTAATTGTGTTTTTCACTAGTGCACATGCAAAAAAGCATGTTTTATTTTAGCAAATAAACAATTGAATAGGCCTGAAACGATTCATATTTAAGGATATAAACAAACAGCACATGGTACAGCAGGGGATTACAGAAGCTCAGTGACGGGTTGGATTCACAGAATAATTCCATGTTTAGTTAGATAAATAACTCCTGCTTCATATGTGAACATTATGTAACACTCACATAAATTAATATTTTCACAACCCCCACAGAACTATTCAGACGAAAGATATCTTTGCTATAGTTACATTTCAGCTTTGATTCCTTCATGCCAAACTTACTTAATGAGATCATGAAAGCCTAATCAAGACTTTTATCAAGTTCAGCCAGATTCTTTCTTTTCTTCTATTTGATGCAGTAGACAAAATACAAAGGAAATAAAAATTACATAATTTTGGGAGCACCCACACACACACACACACACACACATACATGCACACACAAACATGGCTCGTAACTGCAGGCACAACACACTAACAAACACCTTGCTGGCCCATTCCTGTTGTGACTTTTTCCGATTTACCCTGCTGGCAATGGGCGACCTAATGACACAGCACATTTCCTCCTCTTCCTCCCATAACAAGAACAGCTTGTTCTGTTCTTGTCTAGACGGCGGCAGAGTGGCGGAGGCAGGAACAGAGATCTGATTCAAGGAACAGACCAGCATGACCGTTCTTTGAGACAAACCCTCTTCCCTTCTTCTGAGTGGCAATTAGTGAAGCCCCAGTGACTTGCTCAGCCTCACTTCTCTGAGCCCGTCTGTCTTCCATTTTGTCTCATCTAATAATCTCATCGTCTGTCTCAACTCGTCTTTTATTCTCATCTCCTCCTCTGTCTATCCTCTGGTTTCAACCTCAATTACTTTCTATTACTCTGTCATCTTGTTTTTTCTCTTCTTTCTATTCTATAATTTTGAATCTTTGCCTTCACTTTGCCATCTTCTGGCAATCCTCCGACTGCTCTTCTCATTCTTTCTCCCCAGCAATACTCTCATTGAGCTTTTGAATTATTTCTAAAAAAAAAAGCTTGAAATGTCGGGAAATGCTCAGAAAAAGATGACCTGTCTTCTCCTTCTGAATTATTCAGCTCCAATACTTTACAAACAAAGACATGTACAGGTTAATTAGGATGATTTGAAAATGCCAGAGTGGAGAATGAAGAGATTAATTATTTCCCCAAAGTTCTGCTAATATGTCATCAGCAGATACTTAAATGTGACTGGTGAAAAAATGAGCAGGAGGTAAGCAAAATTACAGCACTCATCAGCTCTATGGTATGTGGTAGCTTAAATGAAGTCAACAAAAGTCAACAGATGATAGCAGATCAATAGTGTAGATACATACAGTAGTTTGACAGATATCATTGTTGACCAGAACATCGATAAATATGGATCACACTAATCTGGAAGAGAATGTTTCCTGTTCTCTGACAAATATGACTGGTCTTCCATTCTGACATCCCGGTTTTTAAGAGGGCTATCTCACCTATTTATCTAAAAATGTGCAGGCTTGATACATTTCCTATGTACATTGTAGGTTTCGGCACAATATTCTTTGAGCCTGCAGGATTTGAGCATGATTGGTAGACAGGCAAGAAGTAAAATTACAATGGCTCTATGGTTCCAACAAAATAGTTTCTTAACAAAATGTCCATTATATCTGATTTACAGTGTCTAATTTAAGTTCAGCACAGAGAGTGTCTGGGTTCAACACGTGAATGGCGATGACTATGTTTTAATGTGTAAGTTTTATGCAGTGCCTGATTTTGAGATGTTTCACAGTGTTAATATTTTGCAGTGTAAATAATGGAAATGGTTCAGTGTAAGTGTTTGAAATATTACACATGGCCCAGCCGGAACTATTTTCATGGAGCCCCCACCCTCTAGGCTTACCACCTGCAGGGATTTAAATTTAAAAATTTAATTGCAGTTTGAGTTTTTGTTTACACTGCAATGCCATTTTCGGGGGCTTGAGAATGGCAACTTTTGAATCCTGAACAAGAGTACAATCTTTTGAAAAGGTCACAAATTCCAACTGGTTTGTATCGGCCATGAAACCTTCAGCCTAATAGCTTCGCACAAAGAGAGCAACAACAAAAATAATGTCGGGCCATTTGGTTTTGTTGAGCTGAAACTCTGTCCATATGGTGCTCTACCATTTTGAAAAATTACTCACGCAACAACTGGTTGTTGTTTAGGTTTACATTTGAGTGCAGAAGTTTTCTAAAACACAATGAAAATTTTTTCGGGCTTAGTCGGGCAACTCCCGCGAGATCCTACTCAGGGTTACTGCCTCAGGCAACAAAGCTTCTATGACCACCCATAGCACAAGGATCACATACATTTCAAAATTCTCTCGGCTTATCAAGTGGCAGGATCCCATATGCCATCTGGCCTGGGAATACTTCATGATCACACAAATGAGTGGAATTAAGTATTGCTAGGGGGAGGGGCATTTCGAAAACCCCGGTTAACCTGCTGCCATCACAACCCAATGTCAAGATGATGAAAATGGCAGCCATTGTAATTGTGGATGAAAGACAGACAACTTGCTAGTATTGTAGAGTGAATGTCAGATGTTTACTTTTACTATAACTTTGTAATAAACAGTATCCACATACAGGATAACGTGGTGATATTGTAACTTTGACCAATCCCTGAGGAGCAGTGGGCAGCCTCTGTGAAGTGACTGTAGAGCAAAATTGGGTTCAATGTTTTGCTCATGGACCCTATATCATGTGAGTGACTTTTATTTACTTCACAAGGAACTTTAAGTGATGTAAGGGTATAGTGATGAGCACAGGTGATGATTAAGACTTAAATGCATGCTGGTTGAACGTTTGAGCAATTGAAGCACTCTAGACCACCATCCATCCATTTTTGGTATCCTGTTATCCAGTTCAGTGCCCCAAGGGGGTCGTTTCCCATCCCAGATAACTATGGATGAGAAGTGTGGTACACCCCTAATAATTCCCCAATTCAACATAGGGCCAAGACATTAAGGCAAATAAACAAAACATTCACACTAGGTGGGTTTATATAGACTATAACCTAATTCCGTTTAGATTCGGAAAAGACACCAAATCAGAAAGAAAATGTTGCATGTAAATTCCCCATTCTGAATGGAAAGAACCTTTCCAAATGAGATTACATTCCTTTGCAAGGAGGTAGTCTAAGTCCTTTCATGAAAGCCTTTTCGATAGCCAGTCGCTGCATGTAGACTGCTTCGGAAAGCTCTCTGTTTGAGTTGAATCTGCGCATGCAACCCATTTTAAATATGGCATCTTAAAACACTACAGGTCAACGTTGGAGAATCATGTACTCATCACAACTTTGAAAGAGTTTAACATAATTGGACGGTTGGACGGACGAAATTCACTTCCACGCATGCCCTCTTCGCCGTATTCTTCTTCTTGGCACTTGTCGGCGGTCCGCACCAAGCTCATCATAGCATTATCGCTACCATATGAATGGGAGTGTGGATCGTCTCCGCATGTCAGAATGCTGTTTCGGATTAGATGAGTGGATCCATGTAAATATCGGGTCGGAAAAGATCACAGGTCATGTAAACAGGTGACCGACATTGCAATTCGGAAAGGTTTAATTCTGAAAGGAGAGAAAAGTGTCCCATGTAAACACACCTACTGACACTCACACCACAGGGCTATTTAGGGTCACTAATTCATACCTATTTATATATATATATATGCATGCAAATCCCATGCAAACAAGAAGAGACCATGGGCACTAAACACAGAAGGGCCCCAGCTAAATTTGAATTGTCCATCGACGATCGCCCTCTCTCAAAATACTGTTAGTTATGTAAATAATAGCTTGAAATGGTTTCTTTAGAAATATTAAACAAAACCTAGACAGAAGTTAAACTTGAAATGGTAGAAAAGGCAGGTTAACTGAGAGTATAAAACTGAAGGTGGAAAGCCCACCGTTCACCACTGGTGTTCAGCCACTGTGCAGACTTAAACCACTAATCAGTGTTCCTTTGGATAAAACATTAATAAAACCATTGCATTAGACAAGTTCCAATTGTTTTTATAATAAAAACAATGTTTGCTTCAAGTTAGCTCAAAGCTTTGAACAAGCTTTGCTGTGAAACTCAGCCTATCCAATTACTGAGCATCAGACTTGGTATGAGCTTTGTCCCACCTTCCCCTGTCTACTTTCACAATCTTGATCATTTTTTTGTCTTCCATCCGTCTGGCTTTCATCTCCTCTGATGTCAGTTTATCAGTCAGCTGATATGTCTTTCTGAATTGACAGGCAAGCAAGGAAACGGTCGTTACCAGGTGGGAGGAGGAAGATGAGAAGAAAATATGAAGAGCAGAGAGGAACCAGGACAGATGGTTGGGACAACAATAGACACAAACGAGAGGTAAGAAAAGGTAGTGGCAGGAAGGAAGATGATGGTGGTGGTTATGATTATGAATAATATATGAAGATTATAGGTGATGAGAGATCGGAGGATGAAGGTGATGATGATGATATGATATGGAGAGGGAGCTACAGGAGGTGGAGGAAATAAGGGCTGTTAGGAAGTAGGACATTAGTGGAAGAGTAAAACTGACACCAAACAGCACTGACCTGTCTGCATAAGACCAGTGGACCTGTGAAACTGACTTTCTGTGCAGAGCCAACATTTTCCGTACAAAAGACTCAACAGGGAATCTTTATTTTTGAAGAAATGCTTGATTACGTTTTTTCTTTATTTTTATTATTGCATGTTATTTCCTCTTATTTTCAACTGTTGCAGTGTTCTTTAACAAAGAGGAACCAGATCCTGTCCAGATTTTTGACAAACTTGTGTGTGTCTATGATATCCAGTGTTTTAGTTGTTGCTTGACAATGTTGTTCAACATTTTGTCTGAAGCCTGTGAATGTGAAAATATTTAGTTGACATTATAATTATTGTTTGTTTTGGGGATTTTTTGGGCTGCTCTGTGGTAAGTCTAGTGGTATCTAGTGTTGAAGTTATTGAGTGCAACTCATGGTATGGTTAAAGTGTGGTTGGACTGTACCTATATAGCACGTCTTTAGTCTGGTTCACTTTTGGTTTTTGAAAAAAACAAGTTTTTATTTACAGAACTATGATTCAGTCTTTTTTGTAAGCGATATCAGACATTGATTCTTTCAAAGTTATTGCGAGTTTCTATTACTTCTGTGTACATGGCTTGGTCAGAAAGGGTTTTTTGGTGTTCATTAGGATGTGTGTGTCTGTGTGTGTGTGAGTGCTTGCTTGTATGCTTGTGTGTAAGTGATAGTTAGGTGGTTACGGTTGCCAATTGCTTCAGTCACAGTTCTCTAAACAGCAGCACTTTAACGTTTTTAAAAAAATGGCACACTGCTAAATTAGTAAGGCAGTAACTAGGGCCATTAAAGGAAACACTCAATTTCCGTCTGTTTCATCTCAGCAGAGAGGCTGCAAAACTCCCAGTATTGATTTTCTATGTGAAAGAAAAATGTGTTATATGGACCCAATAACATGCTGACTTTAATGTCAGTGATAAGACTTTAAAGGGATATTTTAGGGACATTGAACAATGAATACTTTTATATTCAATCTAATCTTTAACCTCCAATCTTTTCTTTTTTCATCATATTAGGTATCTTTGACTCATTAATTCAGCCAACATAGTAGATTGTCTTTCAGTTAGCCCAACACTGAAAAGAACAGATCACCCACAAGATAATCTGCACTCATTATCTGTTCAATCCTATACTTATGGGAAGTCATGTGAAGTTTCTTAGTCCACGAAACATTTCTGCAGCTTCAGAGGAAAAAATATAAACAAAAGAAAACAACAACAAATTATTCTATTTGACTATAGAGTGGAATCCAGGTTTCTCAGTACTCGAGATCCCAAATTTGAATTATTAACTGTAGCCTCAAAATTAAATGCAGGAGGTGTACACGCTTGAATGCATTAACATGCACTGTATAAGACAATATACAATAACTCTCTATATATAATGCCCTCCCGAATTAATGACACCTATTCATTGTTCATACCCATTACTGTTAATTCAATTATTCAAAAAATCTCCCCTTTAACTCAAGTAAAATCATTTAAAGAAATAGTATAGTCTTAACATTAAACAAATATATTTTTTAAAACATATGTGCCACAATAATTGGTACAACAGGGGAAATCATGTGATTTAAAGCTAAATAAAGCATATATATTACATCCTGGAATACATCCTGTTTTATTTAGGTGACACATTTATATGAGGTGACACAAACCTAAATCTCTTTGAAATTCTTCATAATGGGAAAGACCGGAGAACACAGAAAGAATGTGTGAAAAACGGTTGGAAAGCTGTACAAATCTGGCAATGCATATTAAAATAAGAACCAACAGTTAAAAATGTCAGTTTTTAACTGTTAGATTAATTAAAAGGTTTGAAGAGACTGGGAATCTTAAAAATCAAAGGGGAAGAGGACGTGTCTGCAAACTGAACCCATATACTGTGAGGAGGATGGTTTAACTGGTAAAAGACTCTCCAATGCGCACAACTACAGAATTGCAGAGGTCAGTTTAATCTTGGAGTCAGAAAGTCTTCTTAACCACAAACAGACGGCAACTACATGACCACAAGCTGTTTGGAATGATAGCAATAAAAACACCTCTGCTGTGATCCTCACACATGTTCAAGCAACTATGGTTTGCCAAACACCACTGGGACTTTCAATGGAACAAGGTCACAGGTCAGAGGAGTTGAAAAATAGAGCTTTTAGGCAACAAATGTCAAAGATGGGTGTGGCATAACAAGAAAGTCATACAGAGAAGCCCCTCATACCCACAGTGAACTCTAGTGGTAGACTATAAGATGCTGTTTTTCTTTCAGGGGTCCTCTACATTTTTTTAGAATACACAGACAATTAATGGAACACCTAATCACAGCATACCACAGTATAACACAAAGTCAGTTAAACATCTGGGATATGGATTTCTATATAGTTTTGCATTTTTTCAGTGTCCTTCTCACCACTGTTAGCATGATGTCGTACCTGCAGCCCATTCAGGTTTGAAAGTTAGTATACCTTCTCCTAGATGGCACATCCATACCTGCCATCATAAGAAGGTCCGCTGTGTTTCTACCAGCACTCCATCAAGGGTGAGGAGAAGATACCAGGAGATAGCCCTTTGCACAAGGAGAGTTGGAGAGGGATGTACAGTGGCAACAACCCACCAGCATGGTGTGTGGGATATCTGCTCTTTCATACCAGGAGGAACAGGAGGAGCCAAGAGGGACCAACATCCGCCAGTGGAACCTGTGCTCACGGCTGAGTATGAAGCAGCTCAATTGGCAGAAAACACCAGAATTTGCAGGTTTACCATTGGTAACCCATTCTCTTCACAGTTGAGAGCAGGTTCACACTGAGCACATATGACGTGCTAGCCAGCGGTACCCTGACTGCTGTTATGCACCTGGATAATGCCCGCATTCATGGGGTCAGAGTGTGTATGAAATTACACAGTCAATGAATTACACAATGTATATCAATAAAGATTTCCGACTTGAATATTTCTTTCATTGAGATCCAATCTGTGAATAAGGGTTCCATCAATTGTATTTCATGGTAATCCCATTCCCTAAACCAAAAAGAACAGAAACCCAATTGATTCCTCCAGTTTTGGTGTGGAGCAATGCTATCAGATCTTATCTGTGTGTTCTAAAACCTCATCACAAACTACAGAAGCAAACTCAAGGCTGTTATTGTGGCAAAATGGGGCGGCACAAACCATCAAATGTGAGGTACAAATAATAGTTCTGAGGAAAATATTTGTTTTATTTCAAGAATTTTAGTTTTTTTTGTTTTTGTGAGTTGAGTTAGAGGTTATATTTGTGAACAATTTGAATTAAAGATCAAATAAACACACAATAAAAATAATTTTGCATCTAATTTGTTTAAAGAGGGCTAATAATTGTGAATAACATTGCTTACTTTAAGAAATAGTTACACTTTTCTTTGTCTTAAATGTACAGTCTTTGAGTGGATTAAAAGTTTTAGAAGAGCCAACATTCACCCATTCAAAAAAGTTAATTCAATGGTTGAAGAGGTTATCCTAAAAGGCAGCACCGGCTGATCCGGAGCACCAAAAATTCATACGACAATGGAACAGCAATTGGGAGCACCATGAGTTTCAGTATCTTGCTCATGGACATTTTGAATTGTAGACTGCAGGGGATAGTGCTCTGTGAGCTCATATGTCAGTGAACACGTCGACAGGTCTGTAACATATCTCTTTTCTATGTGCTATGACACACCTATTGCAATGGATTGGATTGCAACACTGTGCCCAGTTGAGAGACAGGCAAGGTTGAGAATGCACAGGGCGCAGATGTTAAGAGAACCAGAGAGACAGTGAGCGAGAGTGCTGGGACACTAGTGCACAGAGTACAGGTCTATGAGAGAACGTACGAGACATTGTTATTAAACACGTATTTTTGTGATCACCATTCTGTATTTGAATTTACGCAACACAAGAGTTCCAAAAACAACATTACCCACACCCATAACAAACTAATAACAACACCAACAATGAGTTTGCATGTTAACTATCCATTTTGCTGACTATCAGACATGGCCCATTCCAGGTCCTATATTACTGGATATGTGGGAGCATAAGAGGGGGGAGCACCCTTCATTGAAGATAATCTCTTACTGTTATAGCAATACCTACGGTTGCAGGTTTGACTCTAGTGAGTCAAGCTTTTGGCTTTTAGGCAGGGGTTAAGAAATATTCTAAATCCATTCTGACAGCGTCAATATAACACAAGTTCAGAAATAACTAATTGGTGAGAATTCCCAAAACAAATGCATTGTTGTCCCTGGTGTATCAGCCTGGCAGTAAGTACAGTTAGGAATATCAACTAGTTTCTTGTTGAAACATTTGACAGGGGTGGCGTACGCTCTCTGGATCATCTTAAAGTGTATAAGTTGATGAGCAAGGATTTTTGATGCGTAACTTTCTGTTAGACCATATTGTTTTCCAGATAGGCACTAGACTAGTTGTATTAAGTTCCTTGTCCCATACGCTTTCACTTGTTAGCATAGTGTTAGATCTGTATTCTTTCATTATCAACTCGAGAATATTACAGTTGGCTTCGGAGAATATTTCTCGGAATGCGCCTTTCCACCATTTGCTACGTTCAGATTTTAACCGGAGGCAAAAGCGTTATGTGTCCCTTAAGAAGCACTTAACACACACTAGTGCTTGGGTATTATCACATGACCCACTATTATAAATTATGAATTTACTGATTTTTGTTTTCATTTGGAATATGAAATTGGTATTGCTAAGTAAAGACTCATACAATCTTTGCCTGCCCACTTTGGGTTCAACAATGAATGATGTTATGGATCATGAGACTGGGGTGTGTTCAGAGATTAGGACATGGAGCATATTTTTGTAACAAAGAGTTATATGTATGTGTCACCATCCCTCGGGAGCCCCGGCTGGTATCAACCTATTTTTACATAGTGTGGGCTGTTAGGGGCTTGTTCCAGGGCACTACTTATGTTTTCACCCCGATCTCATTCGTAGGCAAATCATATGGTTTCCTAATATCTTTAAAGTAATGTATTACGGTGTTGTTAAAAATATTGTTGAAAGTTAAGATTCCACTCTTTGATCGTTGGGGGAATGAAAAATTCTGCCCCCGTGAATGAAGCTAATAGTTATTCCACAGCCTGAAATGTTTTGCACATCATCATCACAACTTTTTGCCATACATGGAATGAAATTGGTCATGGTACTCCCATAAAGACGATTCAGAAAAATACCTATTACCAATACAGTGATGATAGTGGCTGCCATGCAAGGCACCACATGCTCATCAGGAGCAGAAACCATTCACGCCATCATTCACACACCAATGGAACAGTCATTGGGAGCAACTTGGGGTTCAGTATCTTGCTCAAGGACACTTCGACATGTAGACTGCAGTGGCCGAGGTTCAAACCACTGACCTCCAGACAACCGCTCTACCAGTTAAGCCACCGTCACCCCGACGATCGAAGAGTCTTTAGGCCAATGGTAGGGATTTCTGAATATCTGAAATACAGAAGGTAGTCCATGTACTGTATAACGAAAAATTATGTGTAAATTGGTAGTGGGAATTATAGTATAACTTTCTCGGATGAATTGAGCCAGGGGCTCTAGGGACAGGACAAAGAGCTGGGGGGAAAGCGGACCGCCCTGTTGAGTTCCACAATACAAGGGACAGGCTTGTAACTGATATGTACATGTACCTGTACATGTCAGGACTGATGCCGTAGTGTGACAGAACTGTGTTTGCGTCGTGGAAAGGAATTTAGGCCCAAATCCGAATGTTTGTATGACCAGCAATATTTAGATAGCTCCATCCAAAGCTTCATGAGTGTTGAGTGGCGGTCCAGCAAAATCCCCTGATATAGTATCTGCAGTCTTAATCACGTGGAAAAGTGTCCTCATGTTATCAGCTGACCCTCTGCCTTTCCTTAATCCTTTCTGATCAAAATGAATTAATTTGACAATGAATGTCTCAAAGCGAGTGACCCGACTTTGGCATAATGTGTCACATCTTCACAAATCAACTAGATTTGGCAATAGCTTGAACATTGTAGTGGGTTTTTACCTTTCTTAAGCAGGATAGTTATGAGTGTGTTCCTCTGGTCCCTATGGAAGGTTCCCTGTTCAAAAGCAAAGTTTATTGAACAAAGTATGAGGGGTCCTATCTGATCCCAGATGGCTATCATAAAGTTCTGTATGTAGGCCGTTTGAAGTTCTTCTAAAAAGATGGGGTCCTCTAAAGTTTTAAACTTTTTAAACCTTTAAACAGTCTGCGTGGTCCAATTTCTGAAAGAATAATGTGCACTTCCCCTTGTCTACCCGACAGTCTGATGTAAAGAGATTATTGTAGAATGTTTTGATTGAAAACATCATGAATTGAGTTGGAATCCGACAATGTGTCCCTCTTTAGTGCGAAAATGAATGAATTAATCACAGCTTTGGATTAATTTTGATTTAACCGAAAGGCTTATAGTTTACACGGCAGGCTTCAATCATAATAACATCTTTGTTTGTTTATTTGTCGAATAAACTCAGTCTTGCCAATGGATAAACTTCTGTATTTCGCCCTGAACACCTTGAGAATATTACAGTTTGCTTGGGAGAACGTTTCTCTCTACACCTTTTCCCCTTCTCTATCTCCTTCTGAATTTCAGAAAAACAGTTTCTTACGCTGAGATTTTTCACCTAAAGGCAAATCGATATATATGTGGAACACCTGTCCATCATTCACTTTCTGATGAATAAGAGCAATGGAAATTTTATTTATGGTTATTATCCATTTATTTTAATAAGAGCAAACATATACATGAAAATGCAAAAAAATATTTCCCTGCATAAAAAATAAACAATACATTTATGATTTAATCCAGGTTGATCATATCATGCTGCACAAATATTTAAATGCTCTGACACACTGGCGAAGGACCAGCGTTTTGCATGGCAACCATGAATTGTCTCTTTCAGACTGCATGGTGTTCCTTGGTCTCCATCATTCTGTATTTCTCTCCTACTCCTCTCCCTGCCCTCCAGCCTGCATCCTTAATATGAGGGGAGCAGCAGTGTTGCAGGGCAGTAACTTAATGTGTTGCAGATGCGTCCCTTGGCCATGAAGGATTAGTGCATCTTTCCAAACCGCTGTCTCTCGGCCCCACTCCTTCTTTTCTTTTTTAGCCCCTCTCTGCTTATCATACCTTCCTTTCCTTCTTCATCATCCTTTCTTTTGTATCCTTTCCTGTTCCGCTGCCCAGTTTCTGTCTTTTTTCGTCCTTCCTTGTTTCCCCTCTCCTTATGTCATCATATCTTCTCTAATACTTTTTTCAATCTTCCTGTCTCCTTTATTTTTCAGTAATTTTTCTCCTCCTGTCTCCCTTCAGCCTTCTCGTCTCTTCCTCTCCCCTCTGTGGCTCTACTGGGATAATTACGCATGTCAGAGTGATGCTGACATGGCACAATTGACACCAATAGAGGAGGAGAGAGAGAAGGAGAAAATGATATAATAATGAGGGAGCTGTAGAGAGAGAGAGACCTTCAGGCTGTGTCTTCATACTGCAGTCCAGACAGTGCATCTCTATGGCTGTGCGTGTTTGTGTGTTGCAGGTAGGAAGTATTTGTAGTTGTGTATGCTTCAAAGAGATTAAGTTAACCTAAATGATAGCAAAGTTGCACCTCGTCTCTCTGGCTACATTCTTTTTCTTTAGTTTTCATTTTATTTATTTTTTTCTTTGAACCTAACAAAACAAAATCGAGGACAAAACTGGGGGGGGGGGGGGGGGGGGGGATTATGATGTCAAAAGAAAAAAAGAATAAACATAATTGTCTTAGAAGTAGCATAGAATGCACCCATGAATTACATTCATTCATTATCTACCGCTTATCCTGTTCAGGGTCACTGGAGCCTATCCCAGCTAACATCAGGTGAGAGGCAGGGTATACCCTGGACAAGTCGCCAGTTCACCGCAGGGCAGACACACAACCACACTTACTCCTACGGACAATTTTGTGTCACCAATATCACATGTTTTTGGACTGGGAGAGTCCCTGGAGAGAACCCACGCAGACACAGGGAGAACATGCAAACTCTGCACAGAAAGGCTGGTAGATGTAGATGTGAACCTGGTACCTTCTTGCTGTGAGGCAGCAGCGCTAACCACTGCGCCACCGTGCCGCCCCCATGAAGTACAAAGAAATGAAAATGATCTGTTGTTACAACATGCTTCAACACAGGGAGATTGTGTTGAGGGCCATAGATTGTAATCAATTGCCTTTAGTTACTGTCCCTCATCCAGGATATTACCTTAGTTGTGAAGAGTTTCCATACCTCCACCGTTGCTGGATGAGCTTTATGTGTTATGTATTTGACAGGCAGAGATCAGGCGTAAACCAATGTTTTATAATTGTTTTCTTTGTGGAGGTAAAGATAGCATATAATATATTGTTTTGAATTAGCTTGAGGATGTAATTCAAAACCATAATTGAGGGGCATTAGCCTGGATTTGGGACAAATTATATATTAAGCAGACCAGATAATGTCGCATTTACAGGAGACCAAAAGAAGAAAAATAAGTGGGCAGTCCAAAAACATGGATAAAAGCTCCGGGGATGATAATGTTGCCTATAGCAGTCATAGATTGGTTTCCACTTCATCTGGAACCAAATGCTTTCAAAATGAATCAGCTGATTGGCCCTGTTTTTTGAGGACATATTCAGATTGGACTGTCCCTAGACCAGTCGAAAATCCGGAGTCTGCTCCCCTTTCCAGATGGATTCAATCAACAGAGGCTTGCACCTGCAGTTCATTAGTTTATTGTATATCGTAGACACCAATACGTGACCATTCATTGGCCTGATCTAATCAAGCATAGGATAACAGGAGAGGGGAGGTCCTTGGAACCACAAATTCCCTTAAGGCGGATCTGAAATGAAAGTATGCAAAATAAGAGGATAATCTGACTTTGATCTCAAACATGATGGATGGATGAAATGGAGGCCTGAAGCATCATAAACGTCACCACAGGTATTTAGCCTGAGGGATGACTAAGATGGTTGGATAAATGGTTGGCCACCGTACAATAAGTTTAAGTTATGCCAGTCTTGTTCTCTGTGTACTTTCTCTTTGTGTGAATTTCCCAACATTTAGGGAAGGTCCTATCTATCTTATTTTGATTGTCAATTTGTTTCAACAATAAAAATCAATCTCTACTCATGGGGGTGGTATCTGAAGCTCCGTCCTCTACTAAAGGCTTGGTAGTTTTTGGGTCAAAGGGTAAATAGACTGTATTTAAGCGTCACTTTTCTAGATATTTCGACCACTCAAGACGCTATACAATGCGAGCCAGCATTCACCTATTCACACAATGGGGGGACGGAGTCTGCCATGCAAGGCTCCACCTCCTCTTTGGTAGTGGCAACCATTCATCCCGTCATTCTCACACCAATTGTGATCTTTGCCCTCCCTCTTTAGGTTGCTCAGCCATTGGGGCCACTTCCAACTAAGCCAGCAAAGCCTTGTTCTGCACAGTATCTAGCTGTTCCTGGGATTGCACTCGCCTGAACTGGGAACTCAGATGTTGTACCCAGAATCTGCTGAAGCCACTCTTCTAGTTTGGGGTTCACAGCCCCTACTGCTCCTATGACCACTGGGACCGCTTGTGTTCCCTCACCCCCTGTTTTCAATCTTTCATGATCCTTCTTCTGGATGTTACTGCTAGATTTGCTACTTGTCTGAATTTTATCACAAGAACTCCTGATATGGCTCTGTAGTGTAATTGATAGCCTATATGCACTCCTGACAACATCTTGGTATATTCCTTACTATGCAGCGGATGGTTTCCTTGGGGATCTCCACACAGATCGGGATCAGACCATCAGTGAGCTCCTAAACAATCTGTAGCTCTATCTGGCGGCATAAAATGCACAACATTCAACATCCCATAGGTTCGCGAGTGCCTTTAAACAGCATTGATTCCTTCATCTTCCAGGAACTTCCTCGACACTCTAGCGACCTGAAGCCAGGTATCATCCTCTGACAGGAGGAACCCACGACCCACTGCACCAGCATAAATTCTGACAATTTGGTGAGGCTATTCCATCCTGGTACTTAACAACAGTCAAGGTATTGTTGCTAGCTAGCACATGGAGGTCTGTGCAACCTTCCAATGAAATGCTACCCCAGACCTAACCGACCCCGATGCAAAACCAGTCATAGACACCGTGGATGATTTTGCATAAACTTAATGTTTGCTAAAGTGTCTCCAGACTCTGTCTTTTCTGACACATGCGCCCAAAATGAACCTGCTATCAGTATGTATAAATCGTAATAATCGTAAAATTGACTCCGAAGACCATAAGACCATACTTATGTAAGGGAATGGTAAATTCAATGACAAGTCGTAAGTATTGATATTTTATCAATGACAAAGATGAGATGAGGAGAGGAGGAGAAAAAATATCCTGATCTGTTTTGGATTTTGTTTAATTGAAATTTGTCATCCAACATTACTATATAACTGATGGAAGACTGCAGGATCCTGGTGCATAAAGTCCCACAGTTTTATCTAGTTAAGCCAGTGATTACAGGTCTCATGGCACAAAAGACTATTATCAAGAAACCTGGTTGAACATTTGAACTAGCATAGAAGCAGTGCTGGGAGGTTTACTTTTAAATTGTAGTCCTTTGCAGATTAGATAATTCATGCTCTAAAATGTATTTTGTTACGTATTCCCTTGGACTACTAAATGAAGGAACTCATACAGTGATAAAAACACACTTTACGTGTTATAAAAGCACTATAAGTGTTTAATTTAGTCCCTGAAACCATTTTTCAGTGTACTGCTCTAATGTCTAACGTGGAGGAACTACATGGGTGTCTTTTCCTCTGTAAGTCTGTCATTCGTTTGAAGGTAAAGGCATTCTCTACAAATACATTGGGTCGCATTCTGGGAGATACTTTGTTCACTGAGTTTCTTGATTTAGAGGAGGAGGTACACGGGTGGCAGTAGCACATCTTCATCATCATCACTATATCACCATCTGATGTCCTTTTAGTTGAATCCTTCTTTTAAAAGATATTTTTTTAAATATGGTAGATTAAGTAGACTACATTTATTTTTAAAAATAAAGAAGTGAAGCCTATTGTGAGAAGCTTAAAGGTACTGCAAGTTTTCTGTTATGTCATGTAGTGATGCCAGTTGAATGACAAAGCCATTTTAGGTTACATTTTTACGTTAAGGTCTGAAATGACAGGTTAAATGGTATCTTTGTTCAAAGATGCATACATTTGATACACCTCCTAACTACCAAACTATGAGACTAGTTTATTGACACAGTGAGTCACTGAGCTCAGTGAGACAACCAGAGGAGTCCTCGTTTGTAGCCATAATGTGCAAGAAGACTTTATCTTCATTTATTTTCCACATTCCCTGAAAAAGTCTAAACTTCTCCTGTTGCAGTCTTAATCACTCTGAAGCGATGATTCATGTCTTAAGCTGTGCCTCAATGTTTTGCTAATGAGTTGGTCTTAATCTTTCACTGAATGTCCTGCCTCATTATCAGCCATAGATTTAATATTTTAACCAACCGGCATTAACGTCAACTTCACTATCGATAGGGAGGTGTGTACACACAAACAAAACAGTAATTTGAAAAATAAACTAATAATGTAGCTGTTGCGCAGATGAATACCAATGAAAATAGCTAACATTAGCAGCAGTAATTCTGCACTGAGCAACATAGCTAACACTAGCTAGCTAAGTAGCTCCTCATGGATTGCAAAATCTGTTTTACAGATAACCAACCGAAGTATCTGGGTGGTCAGTCAGCTAACTAGGTATAGTAGGAATATAGTTAATATAACCAAACCAACCAGACAGTTAGCTGACACATTAAGCCAGAGAATAGAGAACCTACTTCAATATTCTTCTTAAAAGCTTGAGTTGGAGTCTGGTTAGCAACAGTTGCAGCAGTTGAACAAAAAATGTTCTGACCTCCTTTTCTTTCTTTGTAGGTGAAATCATATTTAAATGTCCTAAACAAAAACACAGTCTTGCTATCTCTGTGTATCGCATATCCAATTGTGGAGTGACCCAGTGAGCAGCATCCTGACGATTCATTGGTCAATTCAACTCAAGGGGTTCTAGGGAATCTCTGAACTGACTGCAAAAATTAGACAGACACAATACAATACATACAAACATATACGGGAACAACTTTCATACACTAACATTAGAGAATACAAATGACCTAAATTGAGCCAATATTTATAACCAATCAAAAGGATTACGGTGGGATTTCAGAAACAACTACATTGACCAAGCAAAATATTTTCACGCTCCTTCAGATACATGACAAGTTCTGACATGTTTCAATGACTTCTGTAAAGTTTTTTTCCTGAGCTCTGTTCTGAATTTGGGGACCGTCATTTGAAGAACATTTTGAGAGCATGACCTTAATTGCTTTTGGTTTTTACAGATGTAAGTACAGATATAGACTGGTGGCAGCCCAAGGATAAATTTGTGAACAAACACCAACCAATACCAAAATCTGCGGATATGCAGACATGGTTACTTAGCAACAGCGTACTGCGTAGTGTGGTGTCTGTGATATCATTAGCAAGTAAGAAAACATAAATTACAATTGTAAACAGTGCCCACCTTCTTGAGGTACTGTCCAGGTGTATTCATCAATAACAAATGACCATAGTCAAATAAAGGCAAAAAAGTTGCAGTAATCAGATGTCAGAAGGAAGATCTGTGCTGAAAAAAGCAACCTAATTTGAGTTTCAATTTGAGGACAAGGCCTTCAATGTGTGGTTTGAAAGATAAACTAGGATCAATAACTATACCTAAGTATTTCTCTGTTGTAACAATTTGAATGTCAACTCCTTAAGATGTTGAGATCTTAGGAAGATTAGATGTTTGTTCTTTGCCATTTCTTTCTTTCTTCATTTCTTTGTTCTTTGCTTTTGTCTAGCTATTGCTATTGTCAGAATTTAACACCAGCTTAAGTCACTTTATATGAGATTGAACAACATCAAAGCCCAACTGAAGACGTTTAAGGGATTGAACAACTGTAGCTAATAATCAGTAGAGAACTGTATTGTCTGCATAACAGTGGAAAGAAGCATTGGATAAGTTACCACAGAGATCATTTATGGAAATGGAAAACAGCTGTCGTTCTAATATAGGTGAACAACCTTTGATACAGGGAGAAAGCAGGACGAGGACTTATAACATTCGACAGATTGTGTTCTGCCAGATAAATAATTTGAAAAAAACCAACGGTATGTTGAGATAACCCAATAGCCTTTTGTCTAGCAAAGTAAAAAGGTGGACTGTATCGAACGCCTTGGAGATATCCATAAAGACAGCAGCATAATGTCTTTTAGAAACTAGTGCCTCAATGATGTCATTTGCAACTTTGGCTGCTGCTGTTATTGTGCTGTGTTGTTTACTAAAACCCAAAGGATTTTCTGATAAAATACAATTGCTGTCAGAAAAAAAAAAGACTTCCCCCAAAAAACACATAATTTAGAGATAGACCTTAAGTTGTTGAGGACTTTGGAACTCCTGCGTTCAATAAAGGTAGAACATGGGCAGACTTCTATTCCCTAGGAAGGGCAATTTTGGAGCGAGTGAGAGTAAAAGGAATGTTCGCCGTTCTGCTATAAAGTCTACAGCTGATTATAGAAAAAAAAGTGCCCTAAGGGCTTTATGTTCCTCTACCACTGTAAGAAGAATAAAACTGAAAAACTGGGATACAGAGTTTGTTGGTGATGATGAGGGAAATCCATGAACATTTTGCTTGGTTCTAGATGCAAAAGATTCAAATGAAGAACCAGAACAGACAAAGAGTTTATTGAACCCATTCAGAGTTTCTGATTGCTCTGTTCGTGTGGATACACCTTTGATATTGCAGGCATGAGAGGAGTTTATAACTTTCCAGATTTTTTTGAATAATTTAATGACAGCTAATTTATTACATGTAGAACAAGGATTTAGCCTTTCTTATCAAACAGATACATTGATTTCTGAAATGTCTAAAGGTCAACAGGTCAGCCTGAGTCCAGTTAATATACCTTTCTTTCAGTAAACTGGATAGCTAAGGGGAAAACCAGGGATTGTTTCGGCCTTTTACTCCAAACTTGCGGAAAGGCACGTTTAAAAATAAAATAAAAGCATCAATAAAATATTTCCTGGCCAGCTCCACATCCTCAATAAGCAAGACCCTATTCCAGTCAAATTCTCAGAAATAATGAAAAAAATGCTTGCTCACAGAAATGCTTCATATCCCATTTAAAGATTATTTGTGGTTTTGCTTTTGGAGGTTTTGCTATCCTGAATGTCGCTACAACACAATGGTCACTCACGTCACGTCGCTCACGTCTATTAGCAAAAGGTTCCTACATCAGAATATTTATGGGGAGCATTTGTAAAAAATAAATCAAGAAAAGAGGCATTATCTGGATGTTTAAGACTTACATGAGTTGGGCTTTTAATATGCTGTGTGAGATTAAAATATTCACATACAGATTTAAAATTCTCAAAGACAGGACAACCAGTTCCAGTTAAAATCTCCAGGAGAAGAATTTCATTAAAATCTAAGATTGACAGTTGTTTGCTCAGAGATGATAAAGCATCTCTGCAGGCTGAGGGTGATCTGCAACAACATAAAAGTGTGAAAAAATGAACCTGAAGTAGCTTTACATTCAGTACCAGAAATACTAATTGTCTGCTCAGTGATACTGATGACAGGGTGATAGCGTGCAATTTGTTTTTGACACACTACACTGCCATCTTTTTTGGGACACTTTACAACCATCAATTGCAATGTCTTCGTCAGTTATAGATTTGTTTAGCCATGTTTCGGACAAAAACAAGACATCCACAATAGATGATTTCAGCTAAATTTTAACACAGTCCAATATAGAGAGTAAATAAGGACATTGAGATGGATAAAACAAGACTTACATAGCGTTACAATCACAAGGTTTACTCTGACAATTAAAATCCGCTATTGTTCTTTTCGGCTGGAAAAAAAGATGGGATAAAAGTTGAACTCTAGACCTTTGAAGCACATCATGTTGACACTGAACTGTCAATAAAAGCATAAGAGGTGCAGAAAAAAACTGGTCGGTATGATGTAGGAACAAGTCCTGATAAAATCCAGGTCAGTATGGTGGAAATCCAGTCGAGGTGATAACGCTGAATGACGTCTCATGTAAACACGTAAAGTAATCCCAAAGAGCAATGCTGTGAATCGAAATGATTAAAATCAGACCAGCAAGTGCCAAAGAACTAAAATACAAATTCAGGTGTTGTTATCGGAGGAAGAAAGGGATGGAGAGAAGCACTTTCCTTTATCATGAGGAATATATGCCCATCAGAATTACCCAGAGTGCAACTCCGAAACAAGGCTCTGTGGTCCAAACAGAACCAGTGATATGGAATCTCCAAGACCGATGTCAGTGTAGGCTACGCTGTACATAATCAGGGTACAGCATCTACTCCAACCAGAACTCCTCTCACTTCATGAGGTAATATTTGCATCACTTATGATTCACTTATGAGTTAAGCTGTTGGCCCCACAAATTTATGAACGGATGACTAAATAATTGAGAAAATAAAAATTTCAAACTACAGAGAGGGAAATGGAATGGAAAGTTATTGTCTGCGGAGAAAGAGACATGAAGATATTCACTTAAAAATAAAGAAGTATTTTTTTTAAAAGTATGATTTTGTCTTAAATACAAATTTCAGAGGCGTGACATTAACAAAGGGTCTCACCCTCAGTACTATGCAAACATCAAAAGAATTGAAAGAGAGGAGGAATAAGATGATGAAATTACATCAGTCTGAGAAGGGTTGCAAACTTAATTTCAAAGGATCTGGGACTCCAAAGACACACAGTACGACAAATAATATAGGAGAAGACGTGGAACAAAAGTGAACAATCCAAGAACTTGCTGTGCTTCATAAATACTCAAATAACAGAGCAAAAGTTCACCCAGGAAGTCACAAGATCCAGAGAAAAATTCATAGGAATTCCAGGCCTCTTTCACCTCAAGAGATATCAGAGTACGTGGCACCACTATTCAAAAGACTCTTTGCAAAATTGTATCCATGAGAGAGCTTTGGAAGATAGAGGGGTCCATTTACATCTGGTGGAATCCAAAATCAGAATTCCATAAAAAGAATCTTATGCCTATGGTCCAAGATAGATGTGGAAGAGTGGTTTCATGGGGATATTTTGCTGCGTCAGAACCGCCTTGCAATAATGCAGGAAATATGGATCTAACCCCCTGCCATTCAATTCTGAAGGAGAATGTCAGATCATCTGTATGACAGTTAAATGATAAATGGACTGTAATTATTTGTAGTTTGTTCTACCCCTCAAAGCCCCTTACAACACCAGCCAACAATCACCCATTCACCAGACATTCCTACAGTGGTCACAAAGGCTACCATGCAAGGTGCCACTTGCACATCAAGAGTGATAAACATTCACTCCATCATCATTGAATAGCCATTCGGAGCAACTTAGAGTTCAGTGTCTTGCTCAAGGACACTTCAATATGTACGCCGCAGGGGCCGGAGATTGAGCCATCACCTTCAGATAAAACCACTCTACATCCTGAGCCACAGCCACAAGGTTGGAGCTCATTTCGAATGGGTAATGAACAGGAAAATGAACCCAAAGTGAAGTGAAGCCCACTGCTGGAGTTAGTTGAGATACTGTGGTGGGACCTGAAAACAGCCGGTCATGCTCACCAATCCACAGGCACTATCGCAATGTCTGGTTATCCGAAGTGTTTGGTTGCGGTTGTTACTGCTAAAGGTAGAACAAATTACTTTTGCTTACAGGGGTACAGTGGTTATTTAGGTATTGAAATAGTCTAAGATACATGCAAAAATAAATGAATCAGATGGAGTCTGACGCTTTCTCACAGCACTGTATAGCACAGCATCAAATATAATTGGATTGAAGTTAAACCAACAGTTGTGTTGAGGTTATCGCCTCACTTTCCATTTTATTTAGCCTTGAGGTAATGTATAAGTCTTACACAGATCAAGATCCATTTAGATACAAGATGGATGATATCTTTATCATGATGAAATCACCCAAGGGTAATATTTGCCATAGTAATTCTATGCAATCTTTTCCAAAACAGACTTATCAGCTTATTACACAGATGAGAAAGAAAATCTTGCCTCTGTGTGTTTTGCAGCTTGAGGTGTAGAGAAAGCATCAGGTTAATATGCACTGGTTAGCATTGACAATGAGAAATCTCATAATTACGTCCTCTGGTTTCCTCTTCTCTGTCAGCTTTGACGCCAACGCATACACCCACAAACACGAATAAGGTACAGGAACACACATAAATACACGCAATATAGACACATGAAACATGCACTCGGGCAAATGCACACAAATAAATGCCCATGCACCCACATGCTTCCACGCACGCCCCCATTCTACCTAGCCAACCATTGGAGGATCTCAGCAAGAAGGCAGAGCTGAGCCAACATAACGTCTTAAACTCACTAACCTCAGCCATCATATCAACAACTGAATCAGAGCAGATACGCTGCCAGGCAGGGGGCCTCTTCAGCTCAAAACATCCATGCTGGGTAAATGAATGTGCAATGAAAATGTGTCATTGGTTCACCAAGGAGACAGCAGTTTGTGTGGATATTGTTTAGAACTGGCTTTAAATCCTGTCTAGACAGTGTTATCAGTCATAATCCAGTTTGTTTAATCATCTGTCTCAAACAGTGAGGAATGAACAGAATAGAGAAAAGGCCTAACAACCTGAGGTATGTGAATTTAAATGCGTTGAACAGACACGGATTTTAATGTACGATGCAGTCAAGTTAGATTTGATGAAAAGTAAGTTCAAGTGGATCATCATCAACAATAGGAGATGGTTTTCTCAATTTTCTTTCTTTAACCACTTTCATTTTAGCCTCTCTATCTTGAAGGAGGTGCAACACTTTATTAAAACACTACAGTAGTTCACTAGGGGTTTTTCTTGAAAAACATTTGAGATGAGAATGACAAGTTCTTAGGTGATCGGCAGGAAAATCATTCTTCTTCTTATATTCTTGCACAACTGATCCTTCGATGGTCCTGATTTTGCCTTTTCCTCATTCTTTATCAGCTTTCCGGCCAATCTTATGTTCCAGAGGGTCATTGGATTTTCCTCCACTTCATGCCACGGGTGAAGGGTCCTATGAATGTGAGAATCTCTTTCCATGTCATCTGATCCTGTTAGTAAGCCTAATGAAATCATGTGAGTCCATGTGGTACATAAACATGATCATGGTGCAGCCCCTTGAAGAACAACAGTACCTGGGAGATATGAGACATCAAAGCTGTTTAAGGCATTCGGACGGTGAATTGCCACAGTTTTGGTATTTCTGGAGTAATGATACATGGTTTATCCAGTTTGCCAACAACTGACTGCAAACTAGAGTAAACTGGTGATGACATTTCTCCCCAAAATGAATAATAAATAATCCATTTGAATATGAATTTTCCCTCTTTACTCTGATGAATCTAGAAAAGTGTTATTGCATGCTTTGGAGAAGATGACTAGGACTCCAGCGATGTCTTTTAGATGCATGCCTTGTCCCATTGCTTACACACATATTACTACCAATGGATATTACTTACCATTGATTGTTGCCCAAGTTGGATGGTTTGTTAACTTTTTATTATTAAGCTGCTCACTCTCTGGACTCTATTCAGGACTCTATTGGGAAATGACTGGAAGATCAGAGAAATTATCTGAATCAATTAATTTAATGCTAATCAAAAAGACTTTGATGCACGAACATCTGTCACACGAACATCTGTCATTTTCGTATTCTACTGGGTGTTGTTTTTTTCAGATTCCAGTGTTTTTCAACACTGACTATGCGTGCTTGTCTATCTTGGCCAGTTGCTCTTGTAAAGATCATTTTAATGACAGTGGGACTTTGCTGGTAAAATAAAAGTTAAGTAGATTTAATAATAAAATAAAAAATATGCTAGTTTCAAATCTAGTTAACATGCTGTAAATATTCAATAATTTTATAACAGAACTGTGACCAGTATTGTGTAGAGCATGTACAAGAACTGCATGTTCATTTATTCTAACGTATTGTAATTCTATAATACAGTAATGATCAGTCACAATACAATATATGCAAGTGAAGCTGCTGCCACTTCATTACTGAAAATGTACGGGGAAATGCTCCACAGTACATATATACAAATACATTCAGAGATAATCATCTCCATAAATGTGCCCACATGCACACACTCTGTCGGCCAAATATACTGTACAATCTCACTTTTAGATGGATACATAATTGATATAACAGACCAACACACACACACACACATAAAATGTCTCCAAGCCAGTGTATACATTGGATGGATGAATGTCAGACGGACGGGTAAATAAACTAGTAGATAAAGGATATAAAATAAGACAACATGTGACCAGCTGCAAAGAGAAAAAGTACTCACACTTGCTTCATAAACCTGAAAGATCTGAACTTCAGTTTTCCTGTTATAGAGGAGGCAACTGAGCCGCCACCATGCTTCACTTTAGGTAGAGCATATGTATGCCTTAACGGAAAAAACTTTAGTACTTTATAGCTTGAGTAGAAGCCCCAAATCCCCGGCATTGTATAAGCAACATCCCTGAGAACTCCTCACATTAAATCTGAAGGTATGACCGAAACAGTTTTTCTTTAGTAAGGAAAAATGAACTTTTAGAGAATAATGTGCCATACACAATAGATCTCCTTGAGTTGATTGATATGCACCAAAGTTGGACAAAAACAGAACAGCTATTAGGAGGTTGGGGTTGAAAAAAAGTGTTACTCATTAAAAGTTCCCCCTAGTGAGTGAGATATAAACTATTAGAGTAAATATAATAACACAAGATAGATCTAGATCAATCCAGTTCTTCCTCTAAGGTCTATGTATGTCTAAAATCGTACCCTAATCATGTCATGGTATCTGATTTATATCTGGAAAACAGTGTTTTGCGTGAGAGAGCTCCCTGTAGTGAGTTAAATATGAGCTACTAGAGTAAAATATGATATTTACACGATACATCTCCTTGAGTCGATTGATATGCACCAAATTTAGATTTAGTCGAACAACAGTTTCAATTTTTTGTCCTGACAATTTAGGAGATAAAGCTCCCCCTAGTGCCAGAAATATACAACATAACGTTCCCAAAAACTATCCGGTCCGTCCTCTAAGGTCTATGCGGGTACAAAATTTGAATATGATCTATGATATAGTTTTTGAGTTATCGTGTTAAGACGAAGGGCCAGTGGTGGCAAACGGTTGCGATAATGACTTTTCCATAACATTGCCGACTTTTCAGGGATATAATTAAGTCTATGAAGGATGTCACAGTGTTTTCACAACAATGGATTTACAAATATGTCCATAATAGCCCCTAAAGAAACATCAATAGTTTTCTGTTTGCTTCCAACATTAAATGTGTTCAGTCCTCAAAGTAATGTAGCATTGGCTATTAGAGTTAAAACAAAATACCTTGGTGGTATCAAACTATATTTCATTAACATGAACTGCAGAAATATCTCATATAAATGTTTACTACCGAAAGACGTAGAACATCAGAGTGTATGATATCTCAGAGTGTTTAGAAATGTTTCATCTGACTGCCTAAAAGTTTTTAACTGGAATAATCCCTTAAGAAGTTCTACTTTTTTATTAAATTCTTATCTGAGTTAAACAATTTCGACTGTGTTCATCATGCAAGATAGATCATATTCTTGGATTCAGGCTTGTTAAGGTTGTGCAATATCACCAATGCATGGACAAGTAATTAGGTAGGTAGACGGATATCGGTTGTGTTTGAGAGCCCAACCCCACTGGTTCCGGCAGGCAGGGGGGCAGGAGGTCCTCATCTAATAACCCCCAGCTGTCAGTCACTTTGTAGATGTGTGAGGGCTTCACATTAGTACAGCTCAATATGGATTGACTGCGGTGGGAGACCACACTGCATGACAGAGAGCAGAGAAGGGAGGAGGACTGGATGACAGACAGAGTGAGATAAATGGAGATGGACAGAAAACGGTGACCACTGAGGGAGAGGCAGAGCGAGAAAATGTGTCATTCGTTGAAAGGGAGAATACAGAGATTGAGAGTGACTCAGCAGTATTGTCTCTCGGTATACCAGCTGCCATATGTAAGGTGTGAAATTAGAGAATGATGCTACTCTGCCTCCTCTTTTTTGGATAAAAAAACCTGGACTTGATTTTTTAAACAATTGCAATTGTATATAACATCCAGATTAAAAGCTTATCTCAGATTTGGATGCACCACACTAAAATAATGACAATAACAGTGAAAATAGTTTCCTTGTGAACACGGCCATGGCTTATCCGTGTATGTTTGAAACATACACAAATAAGTCTTTACATTATAGATGAAGACAGATGACGTGATGGACATTGATTATCTAATTACAATGGCACCTGTCTTTGGGTGGCAAATACTGTATTTGGTAGCAGGTAAAAATAAAGTCATGAAGTTGATCTGATGGAAATAGGAACATTAACACACTTAAAGATCTGAGCTTTGACAAGACAAGAGGGCCTATCTATAATTGTACAATATTATAACATTATATCTAATGTTAAGGCTGATCAGTGTCTTTCCTAGTCTTCTACAGCAACCATGCACTTAGTGCTTAGCATCATATTGTGACATTTTGGAGAGACGTTGTTTTTTAATAAAAACATTATTTGTCCTTTTTGCTTAGAGAAAGGCTACATTGCAGGCAATTATTCCTTGTGATACTCGTCCATTTTGTTTCTATCCAAAATGTACACAAATATCAGGATGTGTACCTCCCAACCATCATAGGAGAGTTCATGTGTTGTTGATGATGATCTCTTAATGTGAGGCACTAACAGATCCAGTCTTAAACCTCCAGATCAGCTCCAAATGTCATTGGGCTGCAAAAAAACAATTCAAATAAGCTTGATATTTTGTGTTTTTTTTTAATAGGTTTTTATAATCAAGATAAAAGATATCTGGAGAGACGTATGTTGTGTGGCTGCAGTCTTTACCGTGTCTTTACCTCCGGTTATCTCTAAACAATATCAATCAAATTCAGAGTTATCACATAGTCACAAACCTAATTAAGTTAATGAAACAAAATATGACATATGTTGTCTTTGTAACAAAATTTAGGGATCGAGCCACGACATGCGTCTATGCAATACCTTAATTCAACCTGTTTATATTATGTATATAAATTTATTAAATCATCTTACTTCTTTTAGTTAACCCTATTGTCTGATTTTACAGATGACTCAAAGTTCATTCATTCGTAAACACAGCAGCCAAAAACAGAGGACAACATACTATAAGATAACCATTCATACAAACTCTGTCTGCAGAGCCACTCGCACCGAGTAGAAGTTCAATATCTTGCCCAAGGACACTTCGAAATGCGAACTGCAAGGGCTGTGGATCGAACCACTGACCTTCAGATTGGTGGACAACTGCTCAGCCTCCTGAGCCAAAGCAGCAAGAGAGACATGTAAAGAAGGAGCCATAGAATGCATAAAATAATTGTGGAAAGAAAAGAACAATTGAGAGAGCAGGGAAAACAGAAACAGAGAATGTGAGAGGGAGGTTTATGAAATGTATCTAATAAGAGACAAATACTATAGAATCGGAGAAAGACTGCGAAGCCGGTAACGGCTGTGCAGCTAAGCTCCTTCTTCCTTCCACACAACACCTGAGAATATGACACTTAAAATAAGATAACTAAGTAAATCAGTGTGGGTTTCGGTGGAGCGAACACAAATGCAGACAGACACACTGACCCCAACTGGGCTCAGGAGAAGGCCAAACGTGTGTGTGTGTGTAATTTACCTGACATGAACCCGGCACAGTAAACAAAAAAGTAACATTCGCCTCGCAGCTATCGACCGCTGGTGTCTACCTACATCTGAATGTTAGCACGTTTGTTTACTACCGCTCGATGACTTCATTCCCCTCCTCAACCCCACGAGGCATCAGTGGAAACTGTAGCGCCTACAAACGGGTGCGCACACAGACAAACGCACACACACAAACACACTCAATGCCGATGAATTATGTAATACATGTGCTTTGAGAACAGGGTAAAGGTCGGTTCTAGAGTTCTCCATGTCTGCAGCAGTTGACCACACTAACGGTAACAGCAGGATTCATACATCAATTCACAGGCACGCTAGTAGGTGTTAAGATTTGAAGTACATTATTGAAATTCATAATCACAAAGCACACACTATGTTCTATTGAATTAATGCAGAGTATCAGTGCTGCCAGATAGGAGACGTTGAAGTATTATTGAATCTTAAATGTATCGTATATTCTAAAGAATTTTCTGAGGCATTCTTTTATTTGCACCCTGATTCATGATGGAAATCAGTGCAATGTCCATGAATGACATTCTATATGTGACCACACTTTACTCTGTCATTAATTTATTTATTCAACCCTTATTTAACCCTAACCCCAACCCACTGAGAGCAATGATCTCTTTTACAAGCCCGTGCCAAGCATAGCAGCAACACAGTTTCAATAATAACACATAAATACATGAACTTATGGAAAAAGAATTATAACATAAAATACAGTTGTACTTAGACTAGGTAGACTCAAGAGATTTAATCGGAGCTTTATATTTTTCAAGGTCACTTGATTTGGAAAACGTTCTATATATTATTCCATGCATTCAGTGCAGAAAACCTTTATCGTTCATAATTCTGTTCGGATTTTGAGTATAACAAATTGAAGAGTATCCAAAGAATGAAGATTTAACCTCAAATATATCCAGCGTCAAATACAAGATGAGTAGAAATATTGTGCAGAATGAATACATAGCAGAGAAAAAAGCAACGTACAGAGGTAAATCTCAGTGCTCCAAGATAAGCATTATCCTTCATTTGTTGAAAATGAGCCAAGGCTTTCAAACAGGAAAAATCCTTATTGTCAAGAACAATTATATGTTGATTCCTCCAAGAGAGGGTAGACTTGCTTCTGTCGTAAAATCATAAGAATCCATTTTTCTGATAGCTATTGAAAGTGTGCTTTGAAAGAGAAGGTAACCTCATTAAGGTACCCTAAATATTTAAAAGAAGATACCAACTCAAATTGGTGATCATTTGCTGTTCGAATTTTCTCAGAAAATGCTGGTCTTAATGATTTTGAGCAGCTAAAATATTTTCACTCAGAAGCCAAAAGAGGATGCAGAGCAGTCAATGACAGTGTCATCAAAATAGAAATGAAAGGTTGAAAGGTTGATATGATGATTTATATTTAAATACAACAGTTTGAGAAGATAAAATTCAAGCAAAAGTCCCTCTTCCAGTGCTGTAACATCGTCCTGTGCAGACAACGCCGTCACTACAGAAAATTTGACTGAAAGATGACACATAAGTAGCTGCACTAACGCAGTCCAGGGTCCATGTCCTGATTGTGTAGGCAAATTAATTAAAAGAAGGAAAATAAGCTGCACACCCGCTACTTTTTCACCTACCACAATGTCTATCCTTGCGGGTGAGTCAACAGGCTTGTGGTTCCATAAAGCATGTTCAGGCTGAGCCTGATGGGAGAAGGCCCAAACCAACAGAGGGTCCCCGAAAACCTCCCCTCCCAGGTGTGGCTCTAGAAGGGTGACCCTCTCTCCCTATCTGGCGAGACTTCAAAACTTCTTTGATGTTTATTCATTTGGGTCTTTGAATAACTCTTAATTTGGCCCAATGGCTTTCGGATAGTGACCAAAAGAAATGTCAAGGATACAAGCACCTGAAATGAGGGTCCGTCTAAAGGGAGCTGGTCTCTGCCTTTTTAGATAAGGTACGGAACAAAGACATACAGAGTAAGCTTGGAGTTGAGCTGCTGCTCTTTCGCATTAAAAGGAACCACTTTGAACCCATCCGTGACACTTACTGCACACCTCACCGCCATCATGCTGCTCTCTTACATAGCCTGTAACACTATCATACTTCTCTGTCACTTCTTTTGCAATACCACAATTCCTCCCTTGGCACTTTGTTGTATGCTTTCTCTAAGTCTACAAAGACACAATGCAGCAAATTCTGGCTTTCTCTGTACTTCTCCATCAGCATTCTCAAAGCAAACATTGCATTAGGGGAATGTCTGAGCTCATTGGAGATAAATAGATAGATCGATAGATCGATAGATAGATAGATGTCTTTATTTTTGTCATACAGTGTACAACAAAATTACTCTGGTCAGATTGAAGGTTATTCATGAGCCGCTGCAATTGAGCAGACTGCCACTATGGGCCAACCTGACTCGATTCCGAGCACACATATTTTTGATGGTAGGAAGAAACTGGAGCATCCGAAGGAAACCCCCACAATCCTGGAGAGAAGATGCAAACTCAACGCAGAAAGGACCTGGGACGGAATGGGGTTCGAACCTGAGACCTTCTTGCCGTGAGGTTCAGTGCTAAACTCCGATTACTATTTGCTATTGAAATAGAATCATTAGCCGAGACCAATAGGTTTAAGTTCAAATTCAAGTTTATTTGTCCCAAAAGGGCAATTTGTTTCGCAGCATAGTGCATAGTGCGTTGACATAAAAGAGAAAACACGAAGTAACATAAGCTCAGCAGCACTACATCGATGAGCAAGCACAATCATAAAAAATAAAGCAGCAATACTACTACTACTATACACATATATGCACCATACATGCATACATATCCATACACATAATATGCGTATACACGTCATATATAAACAATAATAAAATGCTACATAATAACAATCCTCCTGTGTTAAGATTGAAGACAGGTATGACCAGCAAAAAACTGATTTAAATATTGGACCCTTGTATTACCTCCTATTCCTAAGATTAAAAAGGCTGATAGCTTTAGGGATGATCATTTCATGCAGTGCTAGATAACAGATAAAAAGCAATTAAAAGGAGGTCAGCACAACAGAGAAACAACAACAGTCATGTGGAAAATTGGATGATGGATATGTAGAGCATGACATATAATTATTTGCTGATGATATACTTGTATATATAAGCTATCCTTCATCATCTATCCCGGCCCTACGGAAATACTTAAATGAATATGGAAGATTTAAGATCAATGAAACAAAAACTATCACAATGATGCTTTTGAGGGGGAGTCCAGGTGAGTTGGAAGATAAAGTAAAATTTAAAAGGACCAGCAAAAGGTTTAGATACCTTTGGAGTGACAATAACTCCATTGAAATCTCAATTATTGCCAGCAAACTGTGAAAAAAAAAAAGGATTTAGACAAGACCTGAACAAGTTGGAGATTTTACCTTTAGGATTAACGGGTATAGTAGAAACTGTACAAATTAAAGTCTTACCATGTTTACTCTTCCTGTTTCAATCACTACTAGCAATCATATAAAAAGAAACCTTTAAATCCCTTTTACCAATTTACTTCAAATTTAATTTGGCTGAATAAAAATTAAAATTGAAAACGTATATTTTGATAGATATATGGTCATCATGGATTTCAAATATATTTAAAGGTTAAAACGTTTTTCATGTCCCATGCGAGATTGTAGTTATCTTAGTAGGCTTTTTTCATTTTAGTATTTTTTATATACATTCTATTAAGAGGTATACCATGTAATTTCTTTTCTTATGTGTTGTTAAGTTTTTTTTCTTTTTTCTGGATACTGTACTAAATGATGGATTAAGGTGATTTGATTTTAATTTATATTAAGTATTTATGTATTTGTTTCCTTACCACTCTGCAGTATAGGTGAAAAAAGCATTGACTAATTACAGAATGCTGGAACAATGAACTAAAAAGTAAAAAAAATAAAAATTAATTACATCATTGTCCTTTAAGAAGCAGGAAGTTGGCTCGTAGGTCTTACCAGTAACACAATACGCCATTCTCAGAAGTGGCCACTTTTCCAAAATTTATAAAGAAGAATCTCACTCAGGGAGTCGCACAAAATCCAAAGAAAAAACAATAAACTGCAGGCCGGTCTTATTTCAAAATGTTCAGAGTTCAGATAAATAACTCCACTATTCCAAAGACAACACTACACGGGGTAACAATGAATGATCTCCAGCAATCAATAGTGTTAAGTTGCAGCTGTTATTGCTAAAGCAGCCACAAGTTTTGATAATTTAAAGTAAAAGCTTTTTCACACTGATTTGACCTGTTAAATAACATTACCTTGAATATCATTTCATTTTCTGTTTAATTTTATTTTGAAGATCTACCACAGTTTACTATGAGGTACACATAAAAACCTGAGGAACCACCTGGGGTTCAAATAGTATTTCACAACACTGTAAAATTCAACTTTAAATTTTAATTGTTTAAAGTTATTCTTTGTACGTGTATAATTGCTGTTGCTTTCCATGAATGAAACATTTGATAACAAATAACAAACATTTAAAGCTAAAATATGCAGTACAAAAACAATATATATAATATGTGAGTTAAAAGTTGCAATGTTGTTTTTGAACTCGACCTCTTGTTTATCATTACACTCCCATGACGTTCAACACATTATGAAGAGTTTATTTCAAGCCATTCACCATTAATGTTACAAAACCAGAAATACTGTCTGTTTTAATTCAAAGAACTTAGCTCTTACCTCATCCACATTAGAGCTCAAATAAAGTCAGGCTGGTGGAAAACATGCATCTGATCACTACAGTATAGAGCAACATGTACAGCTCACTTTCCTATAGCAACAAAAGCATGCACAAAAGCCTATAATTAATCTAAAACCTCAGTATCATAGCCAGAACGTCTCATTCGGTTATTAATAATACTCATGCTTAGTTACTGTAATTTTTGGTGTCTTTTCATTCCATTTGATGTACCCTTGGACTTTGATTTCTTGATTACATTGAGTCCACTTGTTTTTATTTGCTTTTATAATTGTTATTATTAGAAGCAGCCCATTGGAGTTCATTTTATAGGGATCTGGCAGTGCTCCAACTGTTCCTTCTTGCACAACTGAGCAGATACTGGCCCTTCTGCTGGTTTATTTTCCTTGTACAGTGCTGTCCAGCTTTCCTCGTGTTACTTCCCTTTTCCTGCTAACTCAACTTCGCTCTTGAGATTGTCTTGGGAGACACAACATACCTTCAACCATATATATGGGTGTTACATCATGGAGGAGCTGGACAATCTGTGTAACCTGAATGGGCTGCAAGTATTGCATCATACTGCCATTTGTGACAAGGGCTCTTGCACAATGCAAAACTAGGGAAAAATAAGTCAGGAAGGATGGGGACAGAGAAAAGTTTTGTTGCCACTACCTGATTAGCTGTTCCTTTTTGGGGGGTTGTCCTGCTGTTGCCTTTCCTACCAACCGATGGGGCTTACATTTGCATCAAAGCCAGTGAAACTGATTCAAAATCACTTACCCTTCATAACTGGACAGACTTACATCCCACAAGTTTAAATTACTGTGTAATACTGTGGTGATTAAGTGCCCCCTTCAACATTTTGGAGCACTATAGTGGTGCCCTCCCTTGAAAACCTCCAAAGGAAGCTTACAATTACACATTTTTCTGACATCACATCATGTGCCTTTCTCACCTCCCTGATAGCTTTGCTGAACGTGTTAGGTAGGTACAAATAAGGTTTTTAACATTCATAGTAGTAAATGGGTCGTGATGACATCATTGTCCTACGTAGCCAAGACCACCTTCAAAAGTGCCCATATAACCACTATCCCTCCTTTTCAAATGTCCAAACCATCTCAATCTGGTTTCTCTGACTTTGTCTCCAAGATGTCTAACCTGGGCTGTCCCTCGGATGTGCTTATTTCTAATCCTGTCTATCCTTGTCACTCCCGAAAAAATCCTAACATCTTCAACTCGGCCACCTCAAAGGCTGGTCTCACTACTGTCAACCTTTCCCATCACTCCTGCTGTAACACTTCTCTTAGAGATACACTCCTGACACTCTTCTCCATACACTCCAGCCTAACTGCACTTGCTTCTCAACCTGTTTTTCACACTCCCCGTTGCTCTGAACAGTTGACATGATCCTGCACCTTCTTCACAGTCACCAAAAATCGCCACTTTGGTCTTCCCCTTTTTCTCCTTCCTAGCAGCTCTATCTCCAGCATCCTTCTACCAATATAACCAATATGCTAATAGGAAAAGAACCGGTGTCACTAATAACAATATGGATGCAGATGCATCCTCACCGTTGCACCTGCCTCCCTTTCAACATGTTGTCTGTTTTGCTGCGACTGACCTTCATTCCTCTTACACTTTTCCTCCAATCCTCAGGCATCATCCCATTCTTCAAAATAATGTTGAACAATCCAGTTAAATACTCCACTCCCTTCTGTGCTAGACATTTCCATACCTCCACCGGTATGTCATCAGGACCAACTGCCTTTCCATAATTCATCCTCTTCAAAGCTGTCCTCACTTCAACATTACTGATCCTTGGGACTTCTTGATTGCATCAAGTGAATAAAGATGTAATTAGCAAAACTGAAAACACCAGTGTGTGACAACTGTCAGACAATCTAATTTCAGGGGCCGCAGTCAACCAAGGCAAGGCCATATTGAGCTCCGTTGAACACGGAGAATTATAGCGGCTCTTCAGGTCCTTGCCCTTACATCATGAGGCAACAACCCTGTCGCCCAGCAGCATTGACAGCTGAAGTTGTTTATGAGTAGCTTTACTTGAAGTTGTTGTAGCAAAAGCCATCTAGTAGAAGAAGTCATTTTAAAAGTTATGGGGTCCTACTAATAGTCCTAAATCTAACTGTTAAACATGCTGTGGCAGTATTGGTAGTGATAGAGGTAACAGTAGTATTAATAGTAATCGGAGAAAAATATGTTGTGTTTGAATACATACACATGGAATCAGTAGTAATAGGAATAGAAATAGAAACTAGATGTTTTGATTCATTTTTCATCGTGAAAGTAATAAACCTAACTGAAAACATAGTTGTGAGAGACCACTTAAGGTAGGAGTGAGATCAGGGTCTTATTGTAGAACAGCCCTTTATCACAGAGTATATTCATATAGCTCAATAGGAAAAGGGCAGGTGTCACTAATAACGATATGGATGGCTCCATTCCGTTCAAATGCTTTGATGTATGCCTTTGACTTTTCAAAAATAAGTATTCTGAGGTTAAATGTTTCAAAAATGAAAAAGTGCATAGGTAATGCTGAAAAATCAATCATCTTCTGGTAAGAATAAAGACAACAGTGAGTGTGACTCAAAAATATAGATTTTCGGTCTGTTTTGATCATGTCATTTTTCTACTAGTATTATGTTATCTTCCTCTTGTTAATATGTGGTTGAGCAGCTATTCACTGTGAGTTTGAGATTATCGTAATAGATTAATGTGCCCCCTCTAAAAGTCTTCTTCAAACAATCTTAAATAAAGATTAAAAAAAACACAACAAGTAGAAAAAAAAATAAAAAACGTATCTTATGATCTAATGGAGGTCCGTCATCATGTCACCAGTGTGAATATAATTAAGCAGCACGGTTGAATATTTGACAGGAGTAGATCATCAGATGTAGTAGCTCATATTATAATATAATGTCTCTGATTACCATGTTGTGGGCAGTGCAGTGGCTATTATTTCCATTGAAAAACACTACTCAGAAAAACCATGAACTTTTGACCTCACAGTACAACTTGAGGTCAGATATTAGATGATTAAATAGATGCTTGCTTATGGACATCTGTGTAATGAGTGGGCATATCGGAGAAGCAGCTTTAACCACAGACAAGTAACTGCTGCAGGCTTTTCATTTCATTCTGGGTTTTTGAAAAGGTGCCTCAATTTCATTTTCAATCAATCAATACCATCAATACCATAACATGCAATGATTTTACTTTATTTATTTATTTTTACAATATTGTAATGAAATGGAAATAATTAATGAACTAAGAAAAATTCAATATTTGTGAGAGATATTGCAAAAGATAACTTGGTACATGGTAATGTAACTTTTTTCAATTTTATTAAAAATAATATATTAATCTCCTACGGAAGAAGACAAGTTTACCAGCAAATCAGGATATCTCATCTCCACCTTAAAAAATAAATTAAATCTTTACTTCGATTGATCGTTTAATGGGAAACCTTGAGTCAGTACCCAACATTACCGACAAAACTCTACGGGGAGTCTAACTTACTGTGTTTCACTGAGACATGACTAACCAGCACCACTACGGACAAATGTGGATTTAGTAGGCAGACAAAAACTAGAAGAATTGTTTATCTGGATAAAGATTGACCACTCTACAACACTAGATATTTCAAAAGCAATATCGCAGGTTCCACTCTCTTTCTTTTCAGAGGTCCAGACTTTATTTAGCAGTATGCAAGCTCAGCCTTTCTGGTTCTGTGAAGTAGCAATGAATAACAGCATATCTACTGTAAAGCACCCTTCTTATGGGCCAAAAACAGATATCCTGATATTTCCGTCAATGGAATGTCAAATCATCCATGTTCTTTTTCAAATAAGCTGAGTGAATTTTCAGAAAACTTGCAGACTGATGGTTCTTTATAAGCGTGTTAGTTACCAGGCTGGTATGGTCACTATGCAAGATAGTGTGACTTTTGCAATAGCTGCCTTATTTAACCTTGAGGCCATTTACCCACAGGAAGGGAGCTCAATTTTAAAACTTTTGGGATTAATGTATCTTCAATCTCTCAACTAAACCTGTCTGCAGCCAATAAACCATATTGACTGCTGACTGGAGAACTACAAAGAGTAGCTGAGGAAAAGAAGAAACACTGGATTCACAGGTGAATACCGAGTTCAGACAAAGGCTGAACTTTATATACAAAACACAAAAGCTTGGTGTACAAGGACACTCTTCTTCACAATGATTGAAGTTATTCTGAAAGAATATTTCTGGTCGTTGTTTACAGAATCAGTAATGTTGTCAGAAAAGGTGTTTGCATGCGTCACCGTCTTTAATGGGAAGAGCCATCAACAACTTTGTGACAAGTGCAAAAGAAACTAACATATGAGGTGTTTTATCAGAGGATGAGCATCTGTCATGTGATCAGGGCAGTTTTTGCTGTTATTTTAATACTTTTAATGAAGAATGATAACTGAATGACAATACCTCAGGTATACCTACTGGAGGTAGGAGGGTGGGAGAAAGGAAAAAGGCGTTACAAGGAAAGCCTTATCCGTACCTAAAAGTGGTTTTACTGTGGACAATGTTACATCGTTACAGCTTTACGTAACATAAATTTATAAGCAAGGCCTTGTTGTGTGGTAAACTCACCAGAAATGTTATGTTAACATCAAAATCATCCGAAGTAACGTTCAAAGTAGAAACTCATCTTCACGTCATTCATCCTCAAAACCCGAATCAATCGATGGTCTGGGAATTTCACAAAGGTTGTCTTCTTCTTCAATGACATCACTCATTGTTTCATAAAAAAGACATTTGGTGGGTCTGTTCTGCATTTTTTATTGTGAGATTTATCTCACAAAAAAGATAAAACACTAAATTTCTGATGTGGTCTTGATCATTTAATGTCAGCATTGTGCAGTTGGTACTGGGCTGGGCTCACACTCACCGTGGATGATTCCCAGCTATCGTTTACATGCTGCGATTGTTTTTCCGATAGTCATTCTAAAAGGACTACCCCCGTGCAACAACGAGAAATTTCAGTCCGAAAAGGCATTGGTCATTCAGAATGGGGTTTTTACATGGAGCATTTTCTTTCTGATTGGGCTTTCTTTTCTTTTTTTGGAATAAAGGCATCCAAGAAAACATTCACACTCTTGGAAAGAGTCGGTCATTTTGGTTCATGGCTAACATAGTTTGGATCCATTTTTTTTTTACCGCACCATTGATATTATTTGTAATAATGGATTGATCCTTCATCCCTTTGTTAATTTATTAGAACTAAGTTGTTAAAATACTCACACAAACACACACACAGTGTTTACCTTTAAAGGCATTTGTAGCTGGTAGGTCAGTCTCCTGCATTCTGGTCCTTCGTGGGCTTTGTCAGCTGCTGCCGATTATGCGATGGATGCCAGTAGTCAAACCTTAACCAGTCCAAGCTGCGGCCACTGGAGGATGGGATGGTGGCCGAGACGAGGGGGTGGTGCCTGCCAGTCTCACTGCCATCTTTCCTCATCAACAGTCCATGTGTGGGAATAAAAGGCTGCTGTCCTTCGACTTTGGCACTATTCACACTATTGTATGATCAATCTGGTTCACTATAGTACCATTGAGCAGGCTGGTAAACTATGTGTTATGTGGATTAACAGTCTTATGACAGTATTGATACTGCTGAGTACATATGACTGCAAGATGGTGAGCACAAAGTGAGGAGATAGAGCAGTCTTTGGTGGTCGGGTATGATGAGGATGGAGTGGATGTTGCAGCGGTCTGAACTCTCTTCTTCAAGTAGATGACCTGCAGTCATGGCCAGTGCACCTAAATCATTTACACAATCTTTCAGCCTGCCTAGTTTCAGGTGTGTTCCTCTTTTCTGCCAGAGAGCAGAGAGCCCATATCTCCCAGTCCCTCTGTCTCCTCTGCAGACAGGATTGTTTCTTGAACGCAGCTCAAATCAACATGCTCTCTCAGACTCTCCGGGCTCTTTTGCTGGCTTGTTCCTGTGTTTATTTCCCTCTCGTCCTCTCTTTCTCCTTTATGCCTTTAGTCCAGTTGCTGCAGTCCTCCGCTCAGCATTAGGTATTGTGGCACCTGGCACCAAAGCTAGAGGAAGGAAAGAGAAAGATAGAGAGAGGGAGAAACTCAATAAAGTCAATGGATACCTAAAATGTATTTAAATATATATATAGATATGTCCAAAGTGAACATGCAGTTCTAAAGGCTGTCCGACAATGACCAGCTGAGAAAAGTGCAAAATAACCTCATCCGCACATCCATCCATGCACAAACCCACGTACACAGCAGAGGAAGAGTCACAGTGTGTGTCAGCTTGGTTAGCAGTGGGTGGGTGGTTGGCTGGCATGGCCCCCTTTAGTTCCTCTCACCCACTACGTTCTAACATGAAAGGGAAAGTTTCTGAAAGCCTGTGACCCTATTTCACAGAGCAGGGGAGAGACAGAGCCATATGTCAGTGTGACACTTTGAAGTCTGCCTGATAAACAGGGCTGGAGGAGGCTACAGCTAAGGAAACAACAAAACTTTATTTACATTTCAAAAGTGCCAAGTGCTTTTTTTTTCTGTGTCTGGGAAAGGACATAATCTAAAAAAGAAGGCAGGTTGAAGAGTAGAGGGGGGTAGGGGGTTCAGATGAATACTGGTTTTGGTAAAGAGTAACCACAACTCATCTTTTCTTGTTGGACATTAGTTAAAACGTTGTGGGGGGGACAGAGCAGATGTAAAAGAGAGAGAGAGAGAATCAGAAGAGAGAAGCTGATCAACAAAGGCTTGAATAGGAGGAAGAGGAAAAGCAACAAAAAGAAAACAAGGAAGTGGTATAATATTAAAAAATACAAGGACGGTGAGTACTGAGACAGTAACCGCAAAAAATAAAGAGACGAAGGTTGAAAAAAGTTCAAGAAGAAAGAAAGGGAGGCATTTATTGGTGAGAAAAGCAGACAGACAGTAAACAAACACACGCCCTGTCTGAGGTTTGGCAAGGCGCAAAAGATCTCAGTTAGTTAGTCTTATCGCTGCAGCGTTGGCCAGTGCTTATCAAGTGTTATCAGGGTAAGGATACACACAACAGCCCCGACGGGCAAGTGAAGGAGAGAGCTGGCCTGCAGAGACATAGTTACTTCAAAAACTTCCACAATGAGTCATCATTTTTTTCTGCTCATAGGTTAAAATAAAGGGAAGGAAAGAGCAACAAAGTATAGAAGAGGAGAGGAAAGAAAGAAGAGATAAAGAAGAGGAAGACCGGTGAAGATCTGGGAGAGGAGAGGGGAAACAAAAAGTATAGAGGGTGAGCAGAAGGAAATGTAGAAAGGAAATGATAGGAAACAAAACATGATAACAACTGAGTGCAGGAGAGTAGGGGAAAGCCAAGAGGAAGACATGACAAGAAAAAGTAAAGGAGGGCAAAGCAAAGCAGTGGGAGAAATCACACAGTTTGACCAAAACATATGGGACAGGAAAGGAGGAACCTTGAAGTAGAGGATATCAAAAAAAATAAATGCGTAGTTATCAAAGATAGAGGATGTAATAAGAAACACACTGAGAGATCAACTGAGATGAGACTTGCTCGTTTCCTTTCAAACCGGAACTCCCAAAATAGTTCTTGTGATTAAGTTGAGCGCTCTCTTTATTTGGAATTGTGTACCAGAACTTTCTCTACAAAACCAACTGCAAACCCCAACAGCGTGCAATACTGATACATCTGAAATTCACTTAAAATCCTAACAATGATACACTGGAGGCATAGATGCAGACTGCTCATGTAAAATCAGCCATGCATGGACAGAACAACCGTGTCAGAAAATTTGAGTTTATAGAACTGTTGAGTTTATATTGTCCATCAGTAAACTATAGTGTCACTGTTTTAGTGTGATAAGCGGAGATCATGTACATACCTGGCCAACTACATGCCTAGCATACATGTTATAGAGATTCAAAGTCACTTTTGCAGATCCTTGAGTTTGAGTATCATTTTCAAAACGTTGTCTCGTGCGATCTTTTCGAACTTAAAGGAAACGTTTATTCTAAAACGGGGCCCTAATCATAAAAACTCAGTAGACACTCGTTGGCCGAAACCTCCACTTGAATGTAGGAACCAAGGCTCCCCCAGCAAAGTTTGGTGTTGTAAATAAATGAACATTGTTGCTCATCTGTCAGTGGGAAGTGGCTGATCACTGTAGGGTCTCACAGAATGTATTGTTATATCACAATTCAATTCTAAAGTACTATCTGAGCCTTTTATTATATCGTCTGAAGTTTCCTATAAGCAATGAGGTAAACTTGATAACTTGTTGTGGATAAGGAGGTTTCAGTTAAGGAAACATGTTGGCCCTAGACACTCGTGGGCCCTAGATAGATCCTTTATCATATCAGGATCCATCAAAAAGTCCTATACTGCTATGGCGCCAACTTAACAGGAAGTTGGCCATTTTTAATTAAATTTGAGATTTTAAGGCTTTTTTTTTTTTTTGTTTCCTGGTGTTGTATTTGAACAAACTTGTCCGAGAGTTTTGACCCTATTGACCTCAAAAAATGTTCCTGACATTAGAATGCCATAAGTAATACAAATTATCGATCTAGATGCAAAAATTGAATTCGCCATCAATTTTTGAGCAATTTCTCATTAAGGTGTTTAATCAAACGCGTCCAAGGCATTTCATTTGATCAACATGTAGTTTTTAACAAATAATCGAGAAGTATAGAGGATGAGAAGTTATCAAAGGTTTTTCCATTATTTGAAAAGTGTTGCCATAGATGAGTGAAACTTGCCATTGAAACCGTGAGCTCAAAATTACACTTTCCTTCGTCCAATCAGTCCAAACCTCCACATGCTGGATCAGAGTCCTGCCCTGAGGATGCCTATGTGACAATATTCAGATACAGGGACAGTACCACATGCTGGCATCTTGAAGTTCGCCCTAATTCAGCCCCCATCGTATATTTCACCTGGAAATATACTATTTGGTACACATTTGCATCTTACTCAAATGTACAAAACAGCATCTTGGAAGTATGACCTGAACTAAAATGGAAGTTTGTCATCTTTAACTTTGCATCAATTTTTAACAAATTGCTCAGTTATTTATTTGATCGGACTTGTCATAGGGATTGAATCTGATCAGCATCAAATTTAGTGAAACAATCTCTAAGCATGGATGATACAAAGTTAAAAATGTTTTTCCCATGAAATTTGCCATTTTTAACCAGTGTGCTAAAAAAGTTTCCATTGTCCAGTATGTCCCAAACTTCACAGGTCGTATCAGAGTCCCGCTCTGAAGATGCCTATATGACAATATTCAGTTACAGTGACAGCGCCACCTGCTGGCACCAGGAAGTGGAAATCAATTGAAAATTATTCTGATCAACATCAAATTTGGTGAAACCAATCACCAAGCATTGGGGATGAAAAGTTAAAAAAGGTTTATACATAACTTGGAAGGCGTTGCCATAGTGGCATTAAACTCCCAATTTGAGTCGTGTGCCCAATACGACATTTATGATTGTCCAATTTATCCCAAACTTAACAGGTTTGATCAGAGACCCACCTTGAAGATGCCAATATGACAATATTTGATTACATTGACAGCGCCACCAGCTGGCACCAGGAAATGAGACTCTATCGAAAATTGTCATTGAAAAATTGAGAGATCTTTGCTGTGCTGTCCTTATACGGTAAGCGTCTGGTATGAGAGATCAAACCAGTAGGAGTTTGTGCACAGCCCGACTAGCGCCCAGGTGCTTGAGCCCATTATGATTGCTTGCGGTTTTAATTTTATTATTATTACTTATTATGAAACTTAACAGGAAAAAAAATAACTACAAAGCATTTTCTAATTTTCTGAATTGCAACTATCACGCATCAGCTGTACAGCAAGAAACAGAAAAGAAAAAAATCAACAATTGGTGCACATTTACCTGAGAAAAGTGCCATCTTATATTTTGAAATCTCCTACACTCTTACTATAGCACTCTACTATGTTGGAGAGATTGTGACTGATGTAAGTGATCATTTACCTGCTTTTACATTTTTAGAAATGAACAAAAAGTTACTTAAGAACAGCTAGACAAACTAATAACTTGGTTAAAATAAAATCCCCTGAAGCGATCATGGCTCTTAAAGAAGAGCTAATGAATAATAATTGGCGGGAAGTTTATACGGAGGATACCAATAACTCATATGATACATTTCTAGATACATTTCTGGCCCTTTTGAAAACAAATATTGTCCAGAGAAAGAAATTGGACACAATTCCAAAAAGAGAGGAAGACCATGTTTTACAAAGGGTTTGGAAAAAGCTTGTAAAAAGAAGAATATACTACATAGACAATTTATTAAAGATCGAACAAAGCAGAAGGAGGAAATGTACAAAAAATATAAAAATAGATTAAGTACAAAAAAAAGACCATTATGATTTACTGTTACAGCAATTTAAAAACTACGTTAAGGCAACTTGGGGCTTGATTAATGAGGTGATTAGAAGTTGTAGTAAAAAGGATTGTCCAACCTACGTTGTTAAAAATGATAAGTCAATTGAAAAAAGTGTGGAAATAGTTAATGGATTTAATGATTTCTTTGTCAATTTAGGCCCAAATTTGGCAAAATAAATGAATCTTTCTATTTATTAAATTTATCATTTTGATTCTGCTTTAACAACACCAATTCAATGTTTCTTGGTGGAGTTTGTGAGAGTGATGTTTTAGAAGTGGTCAGGAAGTTAAGGAATAAAAATCTATGGATGGTAATATTAATAATAATAATAAGAAGAAGCTCTCTGTAGGTGTGTTTATTGATTTACGGAAAACTTTTGACACAACTGATCATTCCTTACTTCTCCAAAAATGTGGATATTATAGTGTGAGAGATGTTGCAAACAAGGGTTAAGTAGTTATTTAAATCTGGTTTCAATATGTTAATATGAATATAAATCACATCTAGGAAGAGTAACACGTGGTGATCCAAAGGGTTTGATATTGGGGCCGTAAGTTATTCATACTTCATGTTAATATTTGCACATTGACCTGTGGAAGTTTGTTATGTTTGCAGATGATAAAAAATTATTGTTTTCAGGGGAGGATATGAAACTATTATTAAACGCAATAGAAAGAATTGGTTATCCTCAATAAATGGTTTAATTTTAAGAAGTTACCTGTAAATGGAAATAAAACAAAATGTATGGTGTTTGACGGCTGAATTTAAATGGTGTTGAAATTGATGGGGTACATGAAACTACATTTTTGGGCGTGATTATAGACCATAAACTGTATTGAAACAAGGGCTTTATTGAGTAAGAAATGTCTGCATTTACTATAATGTTCACTGGTAATGCCATTTATATTGTCCTGTGCTGAAATGTGGGAAAATGGATATGAAACAACTGTAGACCCTATAATTAAACTTCAGAAAAAAGGCATTTGTATTATAAATAAAGCTGGTTATTGCAAATCATTTTTCAGAGCTTCCTTCACCCTAAAATCTAAAGTTATTGTTTGCTTAAAAACATAGGAAATACTTTTTGAGGTTGTGAGCAAAAGCCTTCCATTTTGTATTCAAAACATTTTCAGATTAAGGGAAGGTAATTATAATTAAACAGGGGTGTTTATTTTTGAAACGGGTAAAGTTAGAAACAATTAAAGATACAGATGAGTTTCAGTTTTGGGGGTTAAACTATGGAATGGATTGAATGATGAGTTGAAATTGTGTAGCTCGCTTTTTAGTTTCAAAAGTTTCAAATTATGGGGGATTAAAATATATAGTGATTAGATTGTTTAATATTTGAGGATTTTGTGTTGTGTATTTTAATCAGTATAATGTAATTATGTATTATTATCATTCCTTCTTTGCTTGCGGTGATTCTTTGGATGGCGGAGGATAGGCAAAAATAAGCCTTAGGCTTCAGCCTATTTCTTTTTTTGTCATTTAATGTGTTAATAATTTTGTAAATATGTTTTCATTGTTTATGTTTCTTAACATCTAACCAACATGAATTCTATTGTACTCTATTCTATATTTAGAGATCATACACTCTTTTCAGGACCGTTCACATCTGATTTCTTTCATGTACTGCACACACCTTCAATGGCTTTTATAGAATGTTGGATCATCGCTTGTAAAAGTCGGTCCAGCCTGACCTTCCTGATATCTGTCTTTCTACGGGGTCATTTGAGCTTTGAAAACTACTACTGCTCCTATTGCCACAGCTGTCTATCTGTGTGCTGGGTCATCTGGGGACAGCATTTCATCAGGACAGGCCGTGGAACTTGTTTTCTGTATGAAAAGATAATTTGAGGCTCAGGGTAGATGTTTTTGTGGACTCCGGTCATTTAAGGACAACTTAAAGTACTAAGAAACACAGAGAACAAAAAAAGGTCTGAAAAGCACTTCATAGTAATCACAGGAAAAAGGATCACATTTATTGTTCATTCTCTATCAACATTTGTTTAAATTTGTCATTGAAATTAAACAAAAAGTTGAACTAAATGAAAGAAAATGTGTTATTTGTTTAGATATTTTAATTTTATGAGAATGCTGACAGGTCTGAAACAAGAATCAGCCGAGCCAGGACTTCAAAACAACAAATTGAAGCATACCGTATATATAGCGATACTCAGTATTGAGAGGGTTACTTTTAAAATGTATTCCATTACAGATTGTTGAAAATGACCAACTAAAACTGAATGTGAAAACTGCATTATTACATCAGACAACATGCATTATTTCATGAATAAGAAAAAGCACTAATACACGGCAAAACTCCACCACTATATATATATCTATATATATATATATATAGATATATATATCCAATTAAAATCTGTCAATGAATATCAAAACAAAATTGATAATAGTTTTGCAATGAGCAGGTGACATCACCGCTTCAAATGACTTTCTTATTTTATTTTTCCATGCAAATACAGCCAGTAGTTTTTCCTAAATCTTGCTAAAAAAAAAAAAAAAAAACATACGCAGAGAGGTGAAACCATAACTTCCTGGGCGGAGGTTAAAATGCTTCAGTGTCACCCTACATTAGTTTACCGTTTCTGTGTTCATACAGCAATGCAAGTATTGGATATTACATGTTAGAAAAATACTAAAAATTTTTCAATTAGTCTCTGAAATAATTTTTCAGTATGCAACTTCAATGTTTTCCCTCTACATTGCAGTGGCATACTTCCCCTTCCCCTTTCCCCTCAGAAATGATTTCATGACTTCAAGGGAAAAGGCGTTTTCTAGAAATCAATTTGTTGCACAAGTCATTATATGAATCCACTTTGCTCTGGATGATACTTTGTGCCCAAGTTTCTTGTTTTAGAGGAGTGTCTTAATCTACTACTTCTACTTCCACCAGTAAGCCACCGGTGGCAGTAGACCCTTCACCATCATCATCATCAAGCTTCGTAAAATATTGTGGAGTATTTGGATAAAGAGAGCAACTTAGTTTCTGGCGTGCAAAAGTTGTAGCAGTTGAGCACATATGTTGTGATGTCTCTTTCCTCCTTTGAAGTTAAAATCGTGTTTCAACTTCAATGACTAAAAAGCATTATTGTTGTTGCTGTGTGTCAACTAAAATCATTCATCCCGTGACGTGGTGTCACCCGGTGAGCTGCATCCAGACACGTGAATATTCGCTTCCAGTCAAGGGTCTTGTTTGCTTGCAGTGCTCTATTATCTATCCATTTCACAAATAGAACTGAATTCCTAATACCACTTATTTAAACCGTAACCATTATGGAATGTAGCTACTCATATTTTGTATTCGAAATACGAAACACCTTAACAAGTAGTCCGTTACTCCACAACACTGACGATACTATAAACCAAGTTCTTCAAGCTAAATGCTTATATGAGTATTCTAACATTCTGATGTTTAGCAGAGATAATGTTCGCATGACCACATTTTTTTTTAGTAATGAGCATTATGTAAGAAATTTCACATTATTTAATGATGGTTTTTCAGATTATTATCCTAAACTTGTCCCTCCCTGATGTTCATGTTCCATGTTATTATACATATTAATGCACCAGCTTCAATGGCAATGTTTGTCTTCTCTGCTATTTAAATAAAGTTGTGATGAAAGTCAAAGTCTCTCTCTCTCTTTCTCTGCCAAGAGACAGGCCATTACACGAGGAGAACTGGACAGGTCCGTAGAAAGACAGCAACCCAGCAGGCAGGCGAGTATCTGCTCCTTAGGTGGAGCACTGGCAGATCCCTAGAAAAAGACCTGCAGTGGGCTGCTGGTGTGATGTTTCTGACAAAATCGTCAACAACAGACTGCATGAGGGTGGCAGGAGGGCTCGACGTCCTCTACTGGGACGTGTGCTCACAGCCCAGCACAGTGTCGCTGAATTGGTGTTCACCAGAGAAAAAACAAAATTGACAGGTTCTCCATTGGTGCCCGGTTCTCTTCACAGATGAGAGTAGATTCCAACTGACGTCATGTGGCAGGCGTGACAGAGTCTGGAGACTCTGTGGAGAACGTAATGCTGCAGCATCATCGTCCAGCAGGACAGGTTTGGCGGTGGGTCAGAGATGGTCTAGGGAGAATATCCTTACATGGTCCAACAGACATCGACAGGCGAACCAACAGTACCTTAACTGCAGATGGTGGGTATGAGTTTTATCCTGGAACGCAAACTACATTGTCCAGGACAATGCCCGGTCATTTTATGTGGTCAGAGTTTGTAGGCAGTTCCTGGAGGATGAAGGTATTGATGTTATTGACTGGTCCTCATGTTCCCTGAACCTGAATCCACCTGAGAACCTCTGAGACGTCATGCATCGCTGCATCAGACAACACTACCACTGACCACAGACTGTCCAGGAGCCCTGATCCAAGTCTGGGAGGATATCCCCCAAAACCCCACCCTCCATCTCATCAGGAGGATGCCCAGATATTTTCAGGAGGTCCCTTCGGCATTCGTGGGTTAAACACAGTCCTGGGTTACATTATGAGTCGTTGTGATAAAATTCATTCAATTTGGATTAGTCTTTGATTTCAGCTTTTCACTTTGTTTTTTGCTGTAATTTAGAATCCAGCCTTTAATGGTTAAATGATTTTGATTTCCATTGATTGTACTTGCATAATTCTTTTCTAAACAAATTACGCAACGTATATCAATAAAGATTTTCAACTCGAATGTTTCTTTCATCGAGATTAGTACTGTGTTTAAGGGTTCCTTTAATTTTTTGAGCAGTTGTTTATATATATATATGTATTACAGCCCAGAGACACCTGCAATAGGTGTTTGGAAGGAGCCAGACACAGGTTGGAGTGTTAACCTGAGTGCTCAAAACTTCCTTGACCTAATAGAGAAAAGTAAGAATCAGGTGAGCTGGCAACCTGTATCTTCAAATAATTTCAGTTTCCGTTATATCAAAAAGTGATATTCTCTTTCAAAGTAACCGCTCACGAGCTCACCTGGCTTTACCATGCCTTCCTGTGGCCACAATCACTGCTGCCATGATCACTGGAAAGTCTTAGTGTCACAGCCCTTATAAACAAACTTCAAGTGAAGCAACTCTCTGAAGACGCACATAATTTCATGGTAATTGCGTGTGGCAAACTGCGCTGAGTGCTTTGAATACGTCCGTTATTGAAAGAGGTTAATTTGCATAGAAGGGGGACGATTTTGATGACATATGTATGCATAATACATAATTTGAACAAGTGCAAATACCTCAGTAGCACCGACACCCAATCTCCATCGCAGCGCAGTTAGCTGAAAGCCCAGAGTTACTTAACTCGAGTGGAGCATTTCTGTTTGGTCTTGCGTCAAACTTGAAATGCGTGAATGCTAAGCACTAGAGCAGCGTGTTGATGTCTAAGAGAGATGATAAAACAACTGGGGATATTCAATTTCATGTCTTTGTGTTCAAACATAAGGCTCAAAGGTGGTGTCCTCTGGTTTCCATGATCCTTATCCTTTACAGAACTTTAACCAACCAACTGACACACGGAGGAAAACAACACTCGGCCATTTTATTGAGCAACTTGAATACTCTAGAAAATAGTACACACAGTAATTGACGGTGAATATTAACAGGGATGTATGTCATCCTTACTTTAAAACGCCAGATTTGCATATTTGGTCTTTAAAGAGTTTTCTCTTACTTGCCTCTAGAGGAGTGCAATACTTTACTTCTAGTATGACACCCCATTGGTTTATTAACAATACAAAACTAAAGTTATTTAGTCTCTCACTCACTTTGCAAATACCAATCAAAAACCCTTGTTGTGAGTCCAAGAATTCATGTCCCCCGACCTCTTGTACGAGAGTCCCTGGATGAGAATTTAAATTAACCGATTATCCCTTTCATTTAAACCACCAACAGACTCTCAAATGAACTTGTGTAATCTAACAGCTCTTATCGTTAAGACTTGATCGTTTTCTGAAGTAGAGTGGGAATACAGGAATGGAAAATAGGGTGAATGTTGTTACTGAGCTTAAGTCCTTAAATGTGTATGATGTTAGAAAGTAGGAAGGTCCTGAACTCTACCATCTCCACATGTTTCAGAGTCCTTGGCCACCATTCCCCAACATTCAATTAGACTGTTGTATGAGTTCATACAAAAGGATCTACCTATTGAGATGAATAATGTTCTTTTCAAGGAAATCAACAAAAATCTAATAAAAATCAAATAAACACAAAAACACATCAAAAGAGAACAAACAACAATCAACAATACAACATACAACAAGTACCACAGTATACACAGAAGTATTGTGACAATGAAAAGAATAACAAAAAACAACAACAACTAGATGGCCATAAAGGGGCCATTAACAAATGCTGCCAAGCAAAATACAAATAAGGCATGGACATAAGTATTTCATGTGTAGTATGCAAAATTAAGTTAGGTTAAGTTGGGTTAAGTTCATCTGAAACATAAGCAGTTATTCTAAAAAGGAAGACAAAATGCATTTAAATATGAGAAATAATGTGATTGATTTTATATGTGCAGGTATATTATTCCAATCAGAAGGGGCATCAAACATGAAGACTTTTTTACTAATTGTTTTTCTGACGGTAGGGGTGAGAAAAAAATATTGTTCTGAACCCCTTACATGATAAACTGCTGAATATGGAACTAGAAACTGTTTTAAATAGTGGGGATAGCTGAAATTAATACATTAAAAATGATCTGAAGCCAATGAATGTGTCTTTTTAGTGTTTGGATGCCATTTAGAGACTGATACATGAGTAGGGCAGTGATGAGTAGATGAGTGAGGACAACCAAGAACAAACCTGCAGAGATTATGATATGCTATGTTCAGGGATAGTAGGTTGGTTTTCGAAACATTCTGATAAACATTATCGGCGTAATCGAGTAATGGCTAAATGAGCTGTGATGCAAGTTTCTTCCTAAAAATTCAGTCAGTTTCTAGATCGAAATGGAACACTAGAACCAAATTTTACTTTTCACACAACGTGATCAGTGTTATGTTTAAAGGTCAGTTCACGGTCCGACCATATACCCAAGTACTTAAATTCATCAACTCTTTGTAGATTTATGTACCATCATTACAACTTATGATTACATTTTCAGATTTTGTTTTTAGATTCTTGCCAAAAACCACTGTGTGGGATTGTGTTTAATTGAGCAATAATTTGTTCCATGAGAGCCAGCTAAGTAAAGTAATGAAGTCAGACTGAATTTTTGTTTGGTTTTGATAGAAGTGAGGTTTGGCTGTACGTATATATGGTGTCATCTGCAAATTGATTGGAGATCATTAATGTTAATAGAAAATGGAAGTGGACCCAGTATCTAACCTTGTGGTACACCTCTCTCTTGAATAGCTAAATGTGATTTGTTCCCTCAAAGACCAACACATTGTTTTCTATTGCGTAAGTAACAGTTAAACCACAGTTGTGCATTTCGAGACAGACTGCATAGAGTTTATCTAAAAATTATTAAGTATTCTGTTATAATGAGCTGTGTGCTCTTTGCTGCTGTAACGCTGAAATTTCCCCATGTGGGACGAATAAAAGTTTATCTTATCTTATCTTATCTTATAACTGGCAGTGATAAACTAAATCAAAAGCCTTCTTCAAATCAATAAATATTGCTCAAGTGAGATTACCTGAATCACATGCTAACAGCTCATCATTTGTAAGTTTTAAGAGGGCTGTAGTTGTAGATTGATTTCGTCTGAAGCCAAATTGAAATGGCGAAAGTAACTTATTAAATTTTTTGTTTCAAGAAACTGTGAAAACTGATTAAAAATGAATCTAGCCATGGAACTAACAATTGAGATGGGTCTTTAATTATTCGGATAAAGAATGTCGACAACTTTTTTAGAGTGGAGTAACCCGTAAATATTTCTAAATAGTTGGTAACTCACAGATTTTCAAGGACATGTTAAACAAATCAGCAAATGAGTACATGAGAATGGGGCCTACTAATTTCCTGTATCTAGATTCAAACCCATTGAGTCCAGCATAACTGCTCAAACTTAGTTTATTGATCGCTGACAGGAGAAATTTTTGCAAAGGAGAAAGTACTGAGATGACAGGACTAGTGTCAGAACCGTAAAAATATGAAGAATCAGATACTAGTTTGAGGCAGACAGGGAAAGAATTCTTACTAAAACTCTGGCAATAGATAAGGAATCCTGAGTTATTGTATTGCCATCTCTTATTTGATTGATATGGCATCTATCTGTAGTCTTCATTATGGATTTTATATTGTTCCATAATTGTTTCGGACTTTTGATTTTTCATTGCGGGTTGGGACTTTCCAATTTTCCTAATTGCCAATTAGCATTTTCCATTGTCAGACGAAATTTGGTCCAAGCCGTTTTTCTTTCTCTAAAGACGCTGATGAGTTAAATGCTTATTCAGGGTGGTGGATTTCTGCCCTTGACCTTAGTGATTTTCCGGGGAGCTATGATCTCGATTAATTGCTTGAACTCCTAGTAAAAAGTCCTAGTGATCCCGAACATTGGGTATAAATTGGTAACATTCCAAGTTAATACACATAAAATCCTGAATAAATAGATCAAAATTCATCTTATCTTGTTTAATTCTAATTAATTTTGGTGGTGATTTCGAAATTTTAATCTTCCATACACAATATATTATTGAATGTCACTGAAACAATCTGACAAAACACTAGATTTAATACATCGGTCAGGTTGTGTCACAATTATCCAGTCAACTGGGAATTTAGAGTGATTCTCGTTGGCTATTTTAGTAGTTGTGTTAAAATTAAAATTTTCAAAAAATATTCTTATCTTAGAGAAAAGACGTATCCAATCAGTTTTACACATGTCACTGATTTTATAGTGGAAATCAGAAAGGCAGATGATTCAAGAGGAACAGAGGGAGGTCTATATATGTTTCCAATTGTAATATATTTATTCTTGTGAAAAGTAAAAAGGCAAATGGCAAACAAAAAGGCATTCATAATGTAGCGAGTCAACTGTAGGTGATATTAGTTTCTAAGAAAGTCAAGAAACATTACATATGTTTTGCACACACTGTCTTTTCATTCATAGTATAGTAAGTAATTCATAGTATATATGCCATTGGAGATCGGACTCTTTCCTTCTTCTTTATATTTGCATGCACCTTTTGACTGTATTTAAACTTACATGTGTACGTATGCAAATGCATATATATATAAATATATATATATATATATATATATATATATATATATATAATATATATATATATATATATATATATATATATATATATATATATATGCACATAAATATGGATATATATATATATGTATTTATGTATAAACATGGTCTATAAATTATGTTTATCTAAATATGTTTATAATATGTCCTATTAGAAAGTATGTCTTAATTTTTGGTCAAATTTAGAATACCTGTATTACTGGAGCGGCTGTAACTACAAAATGTCCCCTTTTGGGGATTAATAAAGTTTTCTGTCTGTCTGTCTGTCTGTCTGTCCGTCCGTCCGTCCGTCCGTCCGTCCGTCCGTCCGTCCACCTATATATACTATATGGGAGATTTGAAACTTAGCAGATTGAGAGAAAAGCAAGTGGGTTGTAATAGCTTGCAAAAGCATTAAAAAAAAGGAAAAATAAACAGAAGATTTGGCCCAGCAGCCATAGCTGTCACAAGCCAGGGCACCTCAGTGAAAAGGCAAGTTAAATCAGTACTGCATAACATAACATAATTGTCCATACAGGGGTCTGTCTGCATTTGAGAAAGAAACAATATGATGTCTCCACAAAGTACATTTTTTGAATTTTTTAAATTACTAGGCTTTGGTGTGAGAACCATGACATCGACATTAATAGGCATACAATAGGGGAAAGCTTAATATGAACGGCAATTTAAAAAATAAATCAACAAAATAGGATACAGATACAACAGAAAACATTCTTTGATTCATCGGTTTCTGAAACGTAAAGAATAATAACATCACTCAAACCGTGATGAACAAAGGAGTCCCAGTTATTATCTACGGTTTAAGTTTGTGCAACAGGATGCAAAAGTTTGAGATATCGCGGAGTCAAGGAATATGTCCCAAGTGAGCAAGGATCCTATACTGGAAAGTTCATGGAGGACGTGAAGGCAGCTTCAGCAAGTTTGGGGCAATTGAAGAGCAGCAGTTTACTACCAGCAATAACATTTAGTGTCCAAGGATACCTGAGAGAGTCGTTTAGTTTAAGCTCACGGAGTCTCTGTTTAACAGTGTCAAAACAACCGCATTTCTTCATAAATTCAGCACTGAAATGGCGATATATGTAGATTTGAGTACAGGCCTGGGGCCAGTTCTGTCGTTGTGAGGGGAAAGTCGGAAGTCTGTAAGCACTGTCAATTGTCGGAGTAGTGGGGAAGTTTTCTTGTCCGAGTAGCTTTGGAATTAAACAAGACATAAAGCCAACAAAATATCAGCCATTAGCCAATTCAGGGATCTTAATCTGGCGAAGAGTGGAGGCCCTGCTTCGGTTCTCCAGATCCTGAATGTTGTCCATCAGGTAGGTAGGATAGTTGGTCCAACAGGTGTTTTAAATTGTCCTGATTTGCTCCAATTTGTTGTTCTAAAACAGACACACGTTCACCGCAGTATCCAGCAACATCTGAATGCTGCTCAGTTTGGTTTGGATAAGTTTCCACTTTTGAATCCTGATGAGAGAGTATATCAGTCTTATTCTGTTGTATACCATCCGACACAGTTTGTAGGGAGATCTGGTCTGTTGATCCGGTACCATAGTTGCAAGATCAGTATGTTTCATTAATTGAGCCACTTAATGCATTTTGTTGAGTAATGGCAAAAGTACAGGCAGGCCTGTGTTGAGCTCAAACACTCTGCGACTACCTTGAATTTTACTGACTGAAATTTGCGTGCACAAACAGCATAAGGAAACAAAACAAAGAGACCACCAACTGTATCATCCACTTTGTTAGATTTCATTTTGGTGGTTGCCATTAAAGACAGCCATATGCCTAACTTGTTCCTCCATCTCTGAAAAAACCAAGGCTCAGAATACGAACAATACAAAAAGTTTCACCAGCTGAAGTACAAGCAGAAAAACAAACAAACACAAAAACGGGATACAAAAGTATCGGATACACCCCTATTACATCACAAAATATATTGGACGAATTAAACTCACATAAATAACATATTTAATTTCCGAAAAGTCTTAGACATTATTGAATCATTATCGCCGCCACCACAACCTCTGCAGATCGTTCTTGTCAACGCAATATCTGAAAAGGTATTTCATGAATCATTTTCAAATTTTCATTTTATACCCGCATCGACCTTAGTGTGATAAAAAACTGGAACAATTTTGAAAAGGTTGGTTATATATTTCCAAAACTAGGTGGAGCTTTATCGTCAAAAGTTTTGAGTCATATTTTCCTCCACCAGTGGTCCCATTTAGTCCAATTTTGGTGTAAATGAATCGACTTAAGATTCTCTGTTCTACTCTATAGTTCATATTTTACTCACTGGGGGGAATTTGTTTTAAACATAAATACTGCTTTTTGGACATTACTTCTTAAATATTGGTCTGATTTAGTCCAAGTATTTTACTCAAAAGGTTCAATCATCAAGGGATTTTTTTTAAGGAAAAACAATCTTAACTTCCTAACCAAATAGCAAAGATGATCTCCACCATGGCCAAGTCATTGCTAGATGATTTGAATCAACTGACTTAAGTGAGGGCACCTACAGTCTACTACACTGGTCAGGAACTACAAGACGAAGGAAATAACTCTCATCTGAGGATCAGCAGAATGATTTCAATCAACTGACTGGAGTGAAGACATTTACAATGCTGATCAAGAACTGGAAGACATATGTTTGTTAATTGAAATGTTTCAATGAACTCGGTAGTCAAGGATATCACCAAAAAACAAGCAAAAACCTACATCCCGGAAGACCGATGACTACAGACCACTCCAAATAACTTAGACATTTCACAAATACGATCTCACAACAGGATCAAAGCCATGGTACCTTCCAAACGTCAAAGCCAACCAGCCAACTCTTTAGTGACCTCAGAAGGGTGGTACCCGTCAACATTTGTGCTCTGATGAAGGTCCACTAGACTGAAATGTTAGCATGCATGTTGGCATGACAAGGCCAAACTAAATTGATGTAACTGAGTACTGGGAAGTAACTGGAATTTACAAGTTGTTTCTGGTCCCTTTTTGGTTCCTCCTCTCTTGTTAAATATTTTGGGTTGAAGCACAACGATATACTGGGAAGGCACGTCCACTCCAAGCTATAACTCACTAACCGTTGATCCGAATTAGATGAAATTTGGTGCATATGAAGTATTCGTATGCTCGAGGATTTCTATGATGTTTACCTCTGCTGAGGGAGGATATTTTTTTATCACATCTGTCTTTCTGTGAACAAGATTAAAGAAAAACTAATTGACAGATTTCCATGAAATCTACCCAGGTAGGTGTAGGCATAACCTACAGATGGTTAATTTTTGATGATGTTATCTGTTTAATAAAATATAAATTAAACTAAAAAGCTGTTTGGAGTGATTTCACAATGTGGTAAGGTGCTCTCTTGAAACTGTCCATTATTAATGCCATTGTTGCTTTGAAGTTGCTTTGATGGTAGAGCTGGCGGTTCAAGAGATGGTGAAGTGGAAGGTTCAAGCCACAATCTGCTACAGAGTACTTGAGATATATTCAAAGAGTTTGTTGGAGTTGTCGATGGACTTAGAGGCTTGCAATATCCTCCTTTAATGCAGACATTACATTTAATTTGAAGTGTTCACTTAGTGGGATTGCTTGTACAGAGCAGTGGGTTGGGGACTGTTCTGGTATAAACCCTGGAGGGGACAACAGCATAGGCCTAGTTTTAACTTATTGGTTCCAATTACAACATCATTAGGAGACAAAGTCTTATTAACAAGAGTGAGCTAGTCCAATATAAGGATTGTAAAGTGTGGAAAAAAATGGAAAAATATTTTCTTTAAAATCACAGACAAATCAAAGAAATTATCAAAAAGTGTTGTCAAGCTCTCACTCCCTTTCTGTGCAATGTCAAAATCTATATGACATGACTCCATCTATCCATCCATCTATCTATCTGTCTGTCTATTTGTCTGCCTGTCTGTCTGTCTGCCCGTCTGTCTGTTCTCGTAGATATGTTTTTGGGGACAATTTGCAGCCTGCAACATCTATTTAGGGCTTAGAGAGATGACAAAATAGACTTTGATCACCTCGCCTGGATTTTAAAAAAATCAAGGTATTTAGTTTAATTCATGTATTAAGTTCTCTTGAATCAAGTTAGGTAAACGTAAGATTAATCTGTCAAGGAATTTATAATGACTACATAAAGGAAATGGTACAGGATTAATACTTAAAGTTTTTTTTAGTTAATTAAAAGAACAGCATGTATTATACATTTTAAGACTCTTTAGAGTGGCACGAGTGATCTCAAGTGAGTATGTATGTATGCTGTTGGTAGACGAGGGGTCTTTTTAGGATAAACCACTCTGTCACTCATGAATAGTTGAAGATTATACAAGACCTGAGTGATAATGGAAGAACTGCTTAGGTCTGCTACATTAGTCCCATCCATACTATACTGTACTCCAGTTCCTCCAATAGGTGGAAGAACACTATCATCCAGGCTGACCATGGCCTGGATTTGGATTTCCAAGATGAATGGCGTGGGTGTTCTACTTTTAACATTATTTCAGACGATGTTCATGTAAATTTAACAATTCTGGTGAGTTAACGTTACTCAGAGTAAAACCTGGCTGAGGTACCGATGCAGACTTCATTTTAATGCCTTTTCCCTCTCTCGGTCCCTCCCCCATGCCTCCAGTGGGAGTAAGTCTGTGTTATTGTCAAAATGTAAAAGCATCATAATAATAGCATCAAAAGCTGCTCTGATCATAGAATGGACACCCATCAACTGATAAAACACGTCATATATTGGTTACTTTTGCGCTTGCACTAGGTCACTGCCCACGTACGCAGTTAACCCTAAATATTCTTTCGAATTATTTCAGAGTGACCATAGGGGCCATGTCAACCCAGCTCATATTTCACAACTCATAGACCATTGTTTGTCCTAGGCCCAGTTACATGTCAACAGTTTTGCTAGCAACAGAAACGTGTTTTCTCGATCGTGCTATACCTTGTGTGGAACACAAAGACCAAATAAGACAAACTCGGACGAAATAACAAGTGATAACGAGAAGACATGCACTATGCATTGAGCAGATTAGTGGTTTATATTCCTTGCACCCTTAGCCAGCCCAGAACCTAGGGAGTCCCAAGAACCAAACATAGAGCGGTGAAGTCGGCTGCAAACACTCCCCCTAATACAACTGGTGCCTTCACTTTTTTGTTACTAATCTTCAGGCAGTCTGTCACTGTGCATGTCTTTAACAGTGGACATGTGTTCGCAAAAACACTGTTTTATTTTCATTTCTCATTAAAGCATTTTGGGAGCTGCAATTATAGTTAAATGATTAGATCTCCCTATTTAAGATAGTTATATTTTTTTATATTGCCTCATTTGTTGATCCATGACGCATTTGTGGCTAACAATTTCTCCTTTCTGAAAGGTTTCATTTCTGAGAGATTTAAGTGGAGTTGCTTTTCTACTTTTGTGGAAAGGTAAGACATTTTTAATTTCTACTTTTGTGGAAAGGAAAGGAATTTTTACTTTCTACATTTTTGGAAAGTAAGTCCCCCATTAAACTGGAATTATGTTGATTAAAAAGTGTAATGGGGATGTCTGTTGTCTTTAAAAAAAGCCTCTATATTCATAGTACTGATAATGAACCATATATAAATTGTGTTCTGTTGCCCAAAGGGTCTAAATAGAAGTGAAAATTACGCCATGGCCTTTATTCAGCCGTGTCTACCTGGAATTTCATTTGTTGGTGACTGATTAAGCAAAAACCTCTAACACAGTTTTAATTTCAGTCTGAAAGAAACAGCATTATTTAACAATAGATAATGATAGCAGCAGTAACAATAAACCTTGAACAGCTATGGGAAAAGATTTGGCGCTGTGTTCACTGCAGTTTTGGAAGCCGTTTCATCTGCCTTTGCCTTCCATCTGTCCTTCAAGACTGCAGGCTACACCTGCTTCAGTGTACAGTCACTTCAATAGATTTCCTTTTCTCAGTTTGTTAACTATGTGTAAGGTAAGAAACATGAAATAATAACTGCAATGTTTCCCTGGCCCTTCTCGTTCAATGATACTAAGCAAAACACTTCAGCCATGCGCTGTGATAATTTATTCACCTTTTTTAATTAAATCTTTTCTATAAGAATGAATAAAAAAACCTACACTTTCCAGCAGGATAAAACAAAGTTTTTTATTAGTGGCCATTCTTCTGTATAACGTGACACTAAATCAATGGTGTAAGTTCCAAGCAGGTTATGCAGGAATGCAACAGACAACTCATCTATTATTTCCACCTAATGTCTTTATCTGCTGCTAAATCTAGTGGCTCCAGTCTTATTCAGACTCATCGCATTCCCTGGCAAAAGGTTTACAGCCGAAAATACGCTAAAATCAAATATAAATTCATAAATTTAAACTAAATTAATTAAAAAGTAAAAAAATTTTAAAAGTTTTTAGCTACCTGGCAATCACTAAGGAATGAAAAATACTGTCAAAGGACAAAGAGCTCATCAAAATATTTCAGAATGGCAAGGCAGAAACGCTTTTTAAATGTAAAATATATACATGACGGCCAGCCAAAAGATTATAACCTGCCTAATACTATGTATGTCCTTTTCCCACCAAACAGATCCGACTGTTTATTCAGACACCTTTCTATTAGAATCAGCATTAAGTTTTTAATAATAATAATAATAATAATACATTTAATTTATAACCAATTTGTGCTACTGTAACTGTTCAGCGGAATGTAAAATACACCCAACCTTTGGTTCCCGAGCACATTAAGGAGCCTTGGGCACCCATCGGTAGATACTAATCACTGCAAACCGTGAACACCCAATGAGATTTGCTGTTCTGGAGATGCCGTAACCCACTCGTCAAGCCATCGCTATTTGGCCCTTATCAACTTTGCAGATTCTTAGATTTATATATTTTTACAGTTACCCACACACTTGCTTAAGGACAAAATGTTAACTAGCTGCCTAAAATATTGGGTTACATTGTGGGTTGCACATTTACCTCCCAGCAAGAACACTCCAGATTCAGTTCCTCCACTGTCAGGGTCAAGTAAGGAGATCACTAATGTTATTCAGACTTCACTTGTCAGCATTCATATTGCAATGGCTGACCCTTTTATTTTTGCTTTCTTTTGAAAATCCACATATAAATTAAGTTAAGTATTGTCTTTTGTGGGTTGAGCATTTATCCCTCTATTGGGAGACGCGGGTACAAGCCCAGCCCCTGACACAACAAGCTGTGGTTCCATGAGCAGGACCTTGATACCTCGGCTCCCCAGTCGCTTCACAGGGGTCACCAACTGCACCAACAAGGTATTCGCTAGATGCAGAGATAGATAGATTTCAGAAAATTGTAAGTACTGTATGTACTGTGTAACATGTAATAAATAAAGGAACGATTATTATTATTTCCTCGGGCACTGAGGCACCTCGGACAAGATGGTCCTTTATATTTTTCTAAAGCTACCAGATTGCCCAGCATGTAGAAAGCACGTGTCAAATACAGCTTTCTATTATTATTTCTAATCCTAAGAATGGATAGCATGATTTAGATGATCTGACAATCCATACTGACGGATGACTCAACGCAAAGAATATACAGAAGAGACCTAATACAAAACCCCCCGACACTCCGATAAAGGAGTTTTCCCAAATGCCTTTCCTCAAGGCTTCGCCGAGGATTATTTGTGTCTCCTGATGTGCTTTTCAGTCGCTTGGCTGATTGGCTTTTTGGATTGACAAAAGATAGGAAAAGACGGGATAGTTTCAGGAGAAAAATTGTCTGCAGGTGCATCATGTGTAAACCAGGCTCATGCATTTCATATAATTTTGTGTGTAACATAGAAGTAAGGTGGATGTTAAGGGGTTTGCTTGTTACTGTCAAGGCTGCCAGCACAGGTCTGCTTGTGCTGATACTATTAACTCTACCATTGGCCAGGCAGCCATAGCAAAACACAATATAACTTTTACATTTGTCTTATTAGTTAGGATCCGTGGACCCAAGCCCCCTGGCAGTAAAGCACTTAAAACCACACCAAGGACTAGTGATTTGCCTCAATATGATTCAAGAAAAAAGCAAAAATTTAACACTTAAACAAATTGAATACTTAATATTCGACAACGGTAATACAAAACAGTAATATTACATTTATTCTAAAATAAAGCATTAAATATGTATGTATTAAATTGCCATTTGAAGATCCACCACCGGGTCACTGTTTCCTATCATCTATCCATAAGTCAGTCTTGTCGCTGGAAATCAATCCTCTTCCACTGATTCAGTCTCTGGTGAGTTACAGGGAGCCTAACCAATATTAGACTGTTTTTTATAATTTTGCGGCAAACTGGCATGAAGAGCGACAGAGATACAGAGAGAGAGGGAGAGAGACAGAGAGAAAGATACTTTGGCCATGTGTTCACTGCTCGAAAGCCATGAAAGTCAGTGCATTTACATGCATAAACACTGTGGAACGTGATCATTAACAACATGAGGTGAGAAATATTCACACTCTTATATTCAAATAATTGTAATCATCAAGCTAAAAGCTCAGACCCAGAGAATTGTACCTTCCCACAGAGCAGAAGGTACCCACAGAGATTAAATTCCTGACGAGAAAGAGAGAGAGAGAGTGAGAGAAGAGAAAGAGAGAGCAAGAAGAGAGAGAGAGAGAGTGAGAGAAAGAGTGAGAGAAGAGAAAGAGAGAGCAAGAAGAGAGAGAGAGAGAGTGATGGCCTGCTGTGTAACTTTCGATCGACTTCATTCACTCTTGACTGATTGCATTGTTGCAAATTAAATATTTGAAATAAAAGCCAGGTTAACGAGCAAGATAACTACCTAAAAGTGAAATGAGAAAAACAAGAGATAATCTCTCATCCAGACAAATGAAGATTAATAATAATACATTTCATTTATAACAGACTTTACATTTGGATCAAATCTCAATGTGCTATAAAGTAAAAGCAGATAAAAGCATCAATAAAAAATAAAATAATAACTATATAAAAACGTGACCAAAAATCAGCAACGTTAATTGAAGTTATAGGTTCTGCTAAATGCTGCTTTTTAAATATGACAGTCGTCTGTGGAGCTGGATATTATATTAAAGTATATACTGTACAAGACAGAACACATTGTGAAGGACATGGTTATGTAGATAAGAGTAGGACAACAATTGATACCAAGGGTTTATATCATATATTTATATTTTGAAAAATGTTATGAATTCCGCTCAATCTATGTTTATTGGTAAGAATGATTCAACAGACACACTATTTATGTGGGGTAAATAGCATCATGAAAACGAAAATGCTGTGAAAAATGAAGGATCCCACACTGATTTACTGATTTTAAGTCATATTAATGTGACAGGTCTCAGTTTGTATTTGTTAACAATGAATCCTCCATGCATAACAAAGTTACCAATGGAGTTCCCCAGGGATCTGTGCTTGGGCCGATATTATTCACTCTATATATGCTCTCGTTAGGCAACATTATCAGGAAACACTCCATACAATTTCACTGTTATGCAGATGACATAAAATTGTACTTATCAATGAAACCATGTCACTTATCCAATTTAGAGGCGTGTCTCAAAGAGGTTAAGATCTGGATGACCTGCAACTTCTTCTTAATAAATTCAGATATAACTGAAGTTGTTGTGCTGGGATCCAATCAACTTAGAAACAATTTATCTGATGATATATCTTCTTTGGAGCGTATGACGTTGGCCTCCAGCACCACAGTGCAGGCCTGGGAGTTATCTTTGATCAGGATATGACCTTTGAGTCCCACATAAAACAGATTTCTAGGACTGCCTTTTTTCATCCGCATAATATTTCTAAAATACGGCACATTCTGTCGCAAAAAGATGCAGAAACGTTAGTTCATGCATTTGTTACTTCCAGGATTGATTACTATAATTCCCTACTATCAGGTTGTACCAATAAGTCTCTGAAGTCTCTCCCACTGATCCAGAACACTGCTGCACGTGTGCTGACCAGAACCAGGTTAAGAGAACATATCTCTAGAATCTAGAATCTAATTCAAAATCCTTCTGCTCTCTTACAAAGCCCTTAAAGGTCAGGCACCAACGTGTCTGAAGGAGCTCATAGTTCCACATTGTCCAACCAGAACTATACGCTCCCAGCATGCAGGGTTACTTGTAGTACCTAGAGTCTCCAGAAGTAGAATGGGAGCCAGAGCATTCCGCTATCAGACTCCTCTCCTGTGGAACCATCTCTACATTTAAAAATAGGCTAAAAACATTCCTTTATGATAAAGCTTATAATTAAGGCTGGCATAAGATAATTCTTAGCTATGCTGCTATAGGTTTAGACTGCTAGGGGATCACCCATGGTGCACTGAGCTTTTCTCTCTTCTTTTCTCGCTGTCCCTCTTTATACATCCTTTAACTTTAATGCATGTTACTGGATGAATGCTTGTTAGTGGATTAATGCTTGTTAATGGATTAATGCATGTTACTAATTTGACTTTGTCCCCGGAGTCTTTGTGCTTTGTCACCCTGTAAGGTCACATGGTTGGTGACTGCATCTGCTGCTGTGGACCTGCTTGATGTCCACTGATTTCAAGATAATTGATTGATTTCTTCTATCGGATCTGCAATCAAACACTTCTGATAACTGGAGATCATTATCTGACGTCACTTTGAAAGAAGTTTGGCCCACTCTTCTGTTCTCTCATGTTGTTGATGTTCAAGGCTGATGACATTCTCTCACAGAGCATGTAAACACACCGGCTTTCTTGGCATTGTTGGAGTTCACTGTTTGCTAAATAAAGTAGTGTTGAAAGTCAAAGTCTTTGCTGAACTGTTTTACTACAGTCACATTAGAGGATTTTGTGAGCATGAACAGGTTCCACCACAGCGTCTCGGTTCCACACTAGGTGACAGACTTTCAAGTAGGTCTTGATTCATTGATCCACTTGGTATAATACTCCTGGCTTTGACCTCGCCACTCTCCCGTGGATGTCGTGTCCGCCCAGCATCTTTGGAATAGTAACCGCCATAAACTCTGAATAAAGTGAGATGAGAGAAGGCTGAAGTTATTTTTCTGTTTTCTTTGGACCTTATCTGGGTTCCTAAATGAGCCTTCGTGATGCTCTTGGAGAAATATTGGAAATTCGATCAATTCTGTGAAATTTCTGCTCAAAGTCTTCTTTTTCCCTTAACATCGTCTAAATGTGCATTATAGGAGAACTTTGTTGTATTTCAAGGGGGTCGGAATCATCAGCGGCCACATGATATGATATCATCACCATATTAATTATTTAGTGATATAATCTGTATTGTGATAGAATACATTGTGATTAATAACCCTTTTTCAACTCCAAATTCTGTCCCTGCAGGAAAAGTTTTCAGCATCAGTTTTATAAAATCAATTGAAGTTCTCAGTCTACAGGCGTATTTGTCTACAAAATTTAAATAAACAAGAAATTAGGGTCCGTGCAGGTTCACTTAAAAGTATTCAAAACATTCCAAAATTCAATGTGTTGTCTGTTCAGAAGTAAGAAAAACAACACATGTGTAGAAATGCAATTTAATACTTAGTAATACGATTGTTTTCAACAATCAGGTCGTTTTGACTGTTTTAATTGTATTTTCGAGGAAAGGTGAGAATTGAAACAATTTGTGAAATACTGTTCACAGTGTTTCATTCAAGATGAAGAAAAATGTTCCAAAAGTCAGTGTGCAGCTGCGGTCCGACGCTGGAGAGGCAGAATAAAGTGGATCATATATAGCTGATATAACTGCTGCTTCTTCCAATCTAACTGTCTCTTTCCTCCTCTCTCTCTCACTCTCTGTCTATCTCTCTCTCTGTTTCTCCATCTCCCTCTTTTCAAACCCAATCGATAATGGCAGTAGGTCGTACACCCCGAGTCTTAGATCTGCTCGAGGTTTCTGACTGTTAAAAGGTAGTCTTTTCTTGCCACTGTTGCCAACTACTTGCTCACATAGACATTTTTTGGTCAATAAAGGATAATTAAATAAAGAGTTTGGTCTGGACCTGCCATTTTTTGGAAAGCACCTGTAGAAAACAGTTGTTGCGAATTGGTGCTATATAAATAAAATTTGATCTATTGAATGATTGATTGATTGCAACGACTGCAAATTAATTGGAATAACTGGGGCCGGGCGACGGACTGCCTGGGAGCAACCTCAGTGGCAGAGGCACAGAGGGGTGCTCTTTCCAATCAAAAGTTGCGGGCAGGAGTGTTTGGGAACCCCTGCGACCCAGGAAGTGCGGACACATGCGATGAGGAGAAGGAGGTTAAGTGGACGGGGGAAAGAGGACGAAGAGTTGGAGAACGGAAGTTAATCGCACCGACCTGCGCCTGCCTGCCCATCCGAACACTGAAACCCCTGCCTGCCTGCCCGAGGCCTTTTTCCAACTATTACCTCCCCTAGATAGTTGAGTTTGATCGTCTTTTTTATGCTTGAAAAATGGTAAAATGACACATTCTTCTGATATGTTAAATGATAAATGCACTTATATAGTGATTTTCTTGTCTGCTCGACCACTCAAAGCACTTTTACAACACTAGTCTGCATTCAGCCTTTTACACTAGCTTTCACACAGTGACGATAGAGGCTGTCACATGCTCGCTTGTGTTCAAGCATGTGACAGAACGCCACATGCTCATCAGGAGCGGTAACCATTCATATCATCATTCACACATCAATGGAACAGCCATTGGGAGCAACTTGGGGTCCAGTATCTTGCTCAAGGACACTTCGACATGTGGACCTCAGTGGCCAGGGATAAAAACCAGTGATTCTCAGAACAACTGCTCAACCAACCGAGCCACCATAGCTTTTTCAAGTAAAATCTATATTGACACTTTTTAATTGAAAAAGCATTTATTATTTCTGCAAAATGCTGTGGGATCAACTCTGAGCTCCGCAGAGATCAAAGCATTGATGGTGATCAATGTTTTGGCATCGTCCACTGGTCTAGTCCAACTTATGTGAATGAAATATAGTAATTGTAGAATACTGTGTTGTTACAGGAATGTAGAAAAATGTAGCTTCTATATAAAACACTGCTCCATGAGTTGCAAGTTCATCCTCCCTGCTTTACTCAACTTTCCTGAACGTTGCTTTAGATCTCTGCTTGGGTTGTGTCTGTGAAAAAAATCATTGTGGCCGCGTTTAAAACCTTGGTTCCAGTATTTTAAGGAGATAATAAAAGCTGCTGTTTGTCTGGTTGTAGGCCTTTTGAAAGGTGTACCAAATGGACTGAGTTGTTTTCTGAGCTTGCTCCGAATGTTGAGGTAGCTTTGTCGGACTAAGGGTCTAGTGTCAAAGCACATATCAGGAGTTCTAGTCCTGCTTATGTTCCTGCATGTATTGGTTCTTAGTATCTGTGTTGACATTTACATTGCTATTGGGCCTCTAACTTCACGCTGATGCTGGTCCGGTCAGACTTAGACAAGATTTATGCGTATCATATATTTATATTTCTGCTAGTGTGAGTCACTAAAGGTTGTGTTTTCAGCAGATTATATATTTCATTTATTTATTCATTATTTATTTTAAAATTTTAATTTAACCAAGAAATCTCAATGAGACTGAAAATATCTTTCACAAGAGAGACTTGGCCAGGTCAGCAGACACTCAGACCCTGTCTGCAGGTAAATTTCTTCAGATTCTGTTTTAATGCTCCAGTGAGACTTCCAGTTCGGACATTTTAACATGCGACTATACTCGATGCCGTACCATGGTGTCACGGCTTCCTTCCATCGCAACTCCTACATATGTGATGGTTTTGCCACCACTAACTTTCTGTCATCGGTTTATTACACTTGCCAAAGCCAAAGAGCTCCCTAATTGAGATGTATGTGATGTGGGAACCTTTTCAAGGTCTCCAGCTTCTTGCTCTGTGTGTTTTTTTTCACAGCAGCACTGAAATTTAGACAATTATTATATCTTTAAAATATTGAATTAATTAAAAAAAATGTTTTCACAAATTTCCGCTAAACATCGCAGGTCATCTGCGGACCGTATGCTCTACGAACCGTGGATTTCGAATCTCCTCGGATCGGCCATGTTCCGTTGCGGTTCAAATAAGTTCAATATAGTTGGATTACTCCATGTATGAATGTGATTATGAGTGGTTGTGTGTCGCTGTGTGTTGGCCCTGTGATTAATTGGCGACTTGTCCTGGGTGTGCTGTTTCTTGCCCAAAGTCAGATGGGCCCCAGCTCCCCCACAATCCTGAACAGGATAAGTCCTGAATGGATGGAATGTTAATGAAAACATCAATACTTTATTTTAATGAGAGCCACGCAAAAAAAATCACAATTTCATTTTCTACAGACTTTTCTCAAACCGCTTGTGATTTCTAAGTGTTTTGAATTCTGTTTTCAAGTTACATGATTCACTTCACTGCATTGTGTAGATATGTAATCACTGAGAGGGATTTGTAACTGACATGAAAAGTATCAGCCTACTACTTCATATGTCCGGCCTTAATAGCATAGTTTATGTGACACAGACAGACTACACGTTACAGGCGTCAGACGAATCCGACAAAACCTTAGGTGAGTTGCAGGGTGGGGTGAATAACAATAAGCAGCAGCAATATGTGCTCGTTTTGGGCTTAATGATTTTTCTAAAGTCATCCATGCAACTTCACACACTTCTTTGAATTCCTTTTTAGTTGGAAGCACTACGCCTTGCATGAAAGATTCTTGGATTGTGAATCTTTTGAGGACAAAGTGACACAATGGCTGAACAGATCCATTGAAGACACTGACGGTGAACTGGTGTGTTCTCAATATGTTAATAAGATATAAGTTGTTATGTCTTTCATCTCTTCGTGAATGTCACGCAGATGGGATGGTAAACCCGAACACAATGTTTGGTTCACAGTCTTTCACATGATATCTGGGCAGAGAATTTAAGATATTTTTTAAAACCATTAGTCTGTTTCACCATGGTAGGAATGAGACACTTTTTGTTATCCAAGTTTCCAAAGGATTTGATGTTTATTATGACAGTTTAAACATGCATAAACTGAGATTTAAGGCTTATTAAAATTGGATCCGATAACCCCTCATTTTTCTTGTGTATTTTAAATGTTCTTCTTAATGGTACAAAGTAAACTAATACATATTAAGAGTTAATTAACTCTGTATTATTAAATTTTAGCTTCTTCTAGCAATGTATCTCTCAGAAGAAGCTGAAAAACAAGTTTTGCAATGTTGCAAATAAAGCTTAGATCAGTTAATAAACCTCGTAAATATCGACTTTTATGCACAAAACAAATCTGAGCTTTAGGATAGGCAGAGACTGATTTTCTTTTTCTGTACACACAGAAACAAAGGGATTAAATCACCAAATGGAACCACAAATTATTTCAGGAATGTCCGTCAGTGCGTCAGAACGGCGAATTTCACTTTCAAAAGCCTCCTAATGGATGTTAGAACCAAAATTGAGAACACAAAATACAAACACAAGCCTTAAGTGTTATCTTTTGTAGCGCTTGCAATATCAGAGTTCCAAAGCGTCTGACATTGGAGCAGATGCCTTGTGTGGCGAACATCATACAGAAGAAAAATGCCCCAGTAAAATATTTGAACATTAAGGACACAGTCCTCCAAACACAGCAGAGCTGAATGTTCAGCAACCTCCCATGGTCCAGAAGAAAAGTCACTCGTGCAGCATGTACTCATGCATCAGAACTGGACTGTTGACCCAACGAAAGTAACGCTGACACAGTAGAAGAATATCTGAGCCATGTTAACCTCAGCTGAATAAGACAGGCTGGTGGAGTTAGACACAGTGCTGGAGCCCTGCAGGTATGCTGATATCCTTCTCCTCTGACTACTAAAGTTACCAACAGTCACAGTGTGATGAGAACTCCCTGAGACTTTAAAAGTGAAATATTACACCCCTTTTACACAAGTTTAGACAAGCACAGTTTCAGTTATTTTATTTATATATCTGTGAGGCCCTATGGTTAAAATTACCTTTGGGATAGCGCCTCAAAGGATCCCTCCTACTTTGCTCAAACAGGCCTTTCTGGAACGACCGGATTGAGTGTAGCAAAAATGAAAAAAATAATTAAATTAATTAAAATAGCCTTCTCATCACACCCCCTCTTTCTAGAGGAGGTTGGCCAACTGGAGTATAGGACGTCTCATGAATAAGCTTGCGCATGTGCATTGAGAAAAACATGGTATCTATTTAAAGGCCTGTTACTCAGAGCTACTCGAGGAGGATAGTGAACCATAGATACAGCAGTTTGTTTGTTTTCTAGTTGGTTAGTTACCAACCTTATTTAATATTACATGTCTTTCTCTGATGAACTACCAATGTAATGTAATACTAATGAGATGAATTGATAGTAATGTATGTTTTCATACTCATAAAGCTATTGAAAGAATGGTACAAATACAGGATAAAAAGAAATAGTGGTGACTCCAGTGTCAACTGGAATACTGTGAAAATACAGTGTCTGTTTGAAAAAGATTGGGACCTTATGGCTTATACTTACGACCCGAGTAGTAATAGATAAAAAACTTTGAGATTAATAGCATAATTTAATAATTTTTTGTGTCTGATCTGTGTCTTCGTTAGTTACACTTTCAAATATTTTAAAATTAAATGAATCATTCATTGAATTTGGTGACCGTTATCCTTTTAAAAAATTCAAATTAACCAATAATTAATTAATATGATTATTAATTCATAAAATTTACTGACCTGTGTCCTTACTTATTCAAATACACTCATCATATTTTTCTAAATATGAGAAATCCTGCAGATGGTTACAGAAGCAGACAATACCAGACAGAAGAGTACAGCAGCTTCAGAACCCAGCAGTAGATCATCCTGACCTTCAACCTGCTTGTTTTAATTTGTCATCACTGCCCAATAATTTAGCAACTCTGAGGCGGACTAAAAGCCATTTTATATTATGTATTCGGGGACTAGAGCATTATAGAACATAAGGTACATATAAGTTATATATTATATATAATAGAAGTTATACATGCAAAATCGTCATTGTTCATCAAATTACTGTCTATCTTTCAAGGTTTTTTGTGTTACATGTTCTATCTAATACTAAACCGTTTATAGTAGTTGCAGTGGTAATAGGTTTTATTGTCATGACCATTATGACAGCAAATCAATTTGGTCTCTTTACCACCAGTGTAGTACAGTATCAATCCTGATTGTTTAACAATATGCATACTATTATTTTTATGAATTATTATTTTTGAAAAACACTGTAATGAAGATTCTACTATAGCCATATTACTGAAAGAATATGGACATTCAATCAAAATGTGTCACAGTTGACTGGCAAAATATCATTTAGACTTTTCCGAGCTTCGGCTTCAATATCTGTGCTGGGTCTATCTGGAGTAACTGAGTTGTCCACCGATATGATGCTAGTCATTTTTAACGTTTCTAATTTAAACTTAACTTAATCCTTTGTGGGTCAGTAGACCCTCCAGAAACCCAAATATGTGATTAGACAAATAGAAAAAGCAAAAATTCCTCAATATCCTAATGTGATAATTCTTCATCGGATTAACACAATACTGAGATATTAAGTATATAAGTTCTGATTCCTATAAGCAGTCTGTCATGAGTTTCCTTTTCCAATGACAGAAATGTTTAAAATTCCCCAAAAAGCAAATGGAATTCATAATAGAACTTTAAACATGTGATTAATCGCAGCCAATTATTGAGATTTGATAACAACTTTTAAAGGATTTGCAAGATTTATTAAAAAATATTTGTCTTGACTGATATCACAGAATAAAACGACTTATAACTTAACTTATAACTTAACTTATAACTAAAAATTATTTTAAAATGTTTTTTTTAATAAATGTCAGAAAAAAATTTCTAATGAAAGTTAAATTTAGGGACTGCAGGAAAATGTCCCCAATGTGGATGGACTATGTCAACAGCGAATGTAAGCAAACTTTAACTTTCACAAACATAAACAAAGAAATTAAAATGTGCCAAAAAATATTGAAATAAGCAATTTGAAGAATCCAATGCTGCACCCTTTTATGGACCCTACAAAGAATGTGTGGAATTGAATTGAAGCCTGTCCACTTTTTATTGAAGCGGTAAGGACAGACCTCTCCACGTTAAATATGGGTGTGCTGACTGAAAAGGATAGAATAATATAAAAAGTAGCAAAGTATAAATGGAATCAATCTAGTACAAAGAGGTTCTTATCATGACAAAACAAATTATTTAGATTTATGTAGCCTCTGATCTTAAAAAATATTTCTACTCAATACATCTATAATAAACAACTGGAGTCACTCAAAAATTACAGACAGACGGAGATACAACTTAACATATTTTTCAAAGTGGTATGTAAACATGTATGCAAATATGCAAGTACTTTTGAACACAAAGAGACATAAAATAAGATCAGACAAACAGGCACAGCATGTGCCCAGCAGCTCGAGGCAGCGGAGACGTTACAGGCTGCAGTCACGCAGCAAGAATCCATCTCGTTCCGTCTTACTGGGGAAAATAACCAAAAAAGCTAAGAGGAAAATCAGACAGCACAGCACAGTCAAACAGAGTGATTGTTCTCCCCAGAGAGAGACTGACTGACTGTGAAGAAATGGATTCCTCAGACCAAACACTAACGAAAGAGGATGCAGAGATACGCATGTCTCTGAATGCAGAATGCAAATGTTCAAGAAGGGACACAAGAGAACTCAAGACACAAGAGAAATGAATAGATGCAAATGGTAAGATGCGGCTCTAGATTAAAGATTTACATTTCAACCAAGCACACGTACGCACACACTTTAGACCGTTTCAAGGAAAAAGCATCACAATTAACTGCAAATGATTGCGTAGAGATGAGATTGTGTACAGATGAGATTGTGTAGAGATAGGATTGTGTACAGATGAGATTATGTAGAGATAAGATTGTGTAGAGAGGAGATTGTGTGGAGATGAGATTGTGTGGAGATGAGATTGTGTAGAGATTAGATTGTTTAGAGATGAGATTGTGTAGAGATGAGATTGTGTAAAGATGAGATTGTGTAGAGATGAGATTGTGTAGAGATGAGATTGTGTACAGATGAGATTGTGTAGAGATGAGATTGTGTAGAGATGAGATTGTGTAGAGATGAGATTGTGTGGAGATAAGATTGTGTACAGATGAGATGGTGTAGAGATGAGATTGTGTAAAGATGAGATCGTGTAGAGATGAGATTGTGTGGAGATGAGATTGTGTAGAGATGAGATTGTGTACAGATGAGATTGTGTAGAGATGAGATTGTGTGGAGATGAGATTGTGTAGAGATGAGATTGTGTAGAGATGAGATTGTGTACAGATGAGATTGTGTAGAGATGAGATTGTGTAGAGATGAGATTGTGTAGAGATGAGATTGTGTAGAGATGAGATTGTGTAGAGATGAGATCGTGTACAGATGAGATTGTGTAGAGATTAGATTCTATGGAGATGAGATTGTGTAGAGATGAGATTGTGTAGAGATTAGATTGTTTAGAGATGAGATTGTGTAGAGATGAGATTGTGTAAAGATGAGATTGTGTAGAGATGAGATTGTGTGGAGATGAGATTGTGTACAGATGAGATTGTGTACAGATGAGATTGTGTAGAGATGAGATTGTGTAGAGATGAGATTGTGTAGAGATGAGATTGTGTGGAGATAAGATTGTGTACAGATGAGATGGTGTAGAGATGAGATTGTGTAAAGATGAGATCGTGTAGAGATGAGATTGTGTGGAGATGAGATTGTGTAGAGATGAGATTGTGTACAGATGAGATTGTGTAGAGATGAGATTGTGTGGAGATGAGATTGTGTAGAGATGAGATTGTGTAGAGATGAGATTGTGTAGAGATGAGATTGTGTAGAGATGAGATTGTGTAGAGATGAGATTGTGTAGAGATGAGATTGTGTAGAGATGAGATTGTGTAGAGATGAGATCGTGTACAGATGAGATTGTGTAGAGATTAGATTCTATGGAGATGAGATTGTGTAGAGAGGAGATTGTGTACAGATGAGATTGTGTAGAGATGAAATTGTGTAGAGATGAGATTGTGTAGAGATGAGATTGTGTACAGATGATATTGTGTAGAGATGAGATTGTGTAGAGATGAGATTGTGTAGAGATGAGATCGTGTACAGATGAGATTGTGTAGAGATTAGATTCTATGGAGATGAGATTGTGTAGAGATGAGATTGTGTAGAGATTAGATTGTTTAGAGATGAGATTGTGTAGAGATGAGATTGTGTAAAGATGAGATTGTGTAGAGATGAGATTGTGTGGAGATGAGATTGTGTACAGATGAGATTGTGTAGAGATGAGATTGTGTGGAGATGAGATTGTGTAGAGATGAGATTGTGTAGAGATTAGATTCTATGGAGATGAGATTGTGTAGAGATGAGATTGTGTAGAGATTAGATTGTTTAGAGATGAGATTGTGTAGAGATGAGATTGTGTAAAGATGAGATTGTGTAGAGATGAGATTGTGTGGAGATGAGATTGTGTACAGATGAGATTGTGTAGAGATGAGATTGTGTGGAGATGAGATTGTGTAGAGATGAGATTGTGTAGAGATGAGATTGTGTAGAGATGAGATTGTGTAGAGATGAGATTGTGTAGAGATGAGATTGTGTAGAGATGAGATCGTGTACAGATGAGATTGTGTAGAGATTAGATTCTATGGAGATGAGATTGTGTAGAGAGGAGATTGTGTACAGATGAGATTGTGTAGAGATGAAATTGTGTAGAGATGAGATTGTGTAGAGATGAGATTGTGTACAGATGATATTGTGTAGAGATGAGATTGTGTAGAGATGAGATTGTGTACAGATGAGATTGTGTACAGATGAGATGGTGTAGAGATGAGATTGTGTACAGATGAGATTGTGTACAGATGAGATGGTGTAGAGATAAGATTGTGTAGAGATGAGATTGTGTACAGATGAGATTGTGTAGAGATGAGATTGTGTAGAGATGAGATTGTTTACAGATGAGATTGTGTACAGATGAGATGGTGTAGAGATAAGATTGTGTAGAGATGAGATTGTGTAGAGATGAGATTGTGTAGAGATGAGATTGTGTAGAGGAGGAAGGGATAAGGCCAATAGTCACAAGCACTGATTGGCGAAAAAACTTCGACAAGGCATCTCTGTAGACTGGTTGAAGAAAATATTGATACACTTGAGTATTAAAATACTTACCTTGGTTAACAGTTGAAGGAATTTATGTAATTGTAAGGGGAGTGCAATTTTAACCCCCCAAAAAAGAACTTAGAATATTTATTAAAAACCCTAACTTGAAGCCTGATGATCAAACTAATGCACCTGTTTTAACCCGAACTGTTCCCCTATCTGATCCCGGATTGTTTTACTGTATGGACCTGGACTGTTTAACCCTCATCATTTAAATTACTTAGGATTGATTATTTACATTTCAGTTAATGAATAAATAAACAAAGGAATAAGATGGTATTTAAATTAGGTGTCATTCTTCACATATGTGTGTTAATTAGCATTGATCCTTTATAAGTCAATTACATTCATACAAAGTAAAACATAGTGAAATTCTTTCTGTGCATTCAACCAATCCCTGAGGGAGCAGTGGGCATCTCCTACGAAGCACCCGGGGAACATTTTAGGTTCAGGGTCCTTCTCAAGGACCCTAAGGCTGGTAAACCTGCTGGAGCTTGAACCGGCTACCTTCTGATCCTCCGATATGGAGACGGCCGCTTTACCAACTGATCTACAACTCTCAGGTCCATCATTTTCTTCAACCTCATAGCCTTTGTAGCCTCCTTTATTCTATTTTATTTTGTGAATTGCTGATGTTGTAGCAGCCACATGGTCAGGAGGTTCACTTCTCTAGCTTACCGATTTAAACATACTCAGCCAGCAGTAACTTATTCATTATCTTTTTCTTTTTGTTGATATAGAAGCAAAGCATTTCTTTATCATCTTTTTGGTAGTTCAACCCAAAAATGTGAGAAGGCAGCTCTAGAGCTCGTGTTCAATTTGTATATTCAGCCTACTGGACAAATATGACAGCACAACATGGCAGCATCTGGGCATTTGTGTGTATTAAATGGTTTGTTAGACGGGTATAATAAGCAAACTGTGAGAAGATGAAACAAAGTATAACTACTGTCATTTGACATGTTTTGCTGTGGTTTCTGTAGAAATATATAACTCACAATTCTATGTTAGTATTTCAATTTTGGATAATATGATTTTCTCATTGGAAAACATCAATTATTATTATTGTTTGGAAGCAATACGCAGATGTGATATGAGGATTTTAGTATTTAGTGATACTAAATGATGGGTTTACGGATTTTTTCTGAGTAGGAAACATATTATCAGCTCTCAAATCAAGTAAGTCAGATTCTAAGCACTGGTATATAGTGATCTAGGGAATTATTGGCACCCTTTAAAACAATTGAGTTAAATGAGATACAAAAATGTCTGTATTGTTTATACTCACAATTTTTTAATTCAAATTATTCACAAAAACATTACCTTTTATTCAAGTAACAAAATAAAAAAAAACAGATCATTCTTAGCATATGAAATAAATAAATAATGCATAAATATTTTTCTCTAAAACGTTCATGTCACAATTACTGCCATCCCAAGGAAATCCTGTCATTGAATGATAACCAAAGCATTTCTTTTTAGCACAATTTAATATTTTTAGGTTCCCCTGTTTCAGTAGGAACTCTTAAGTAGTAAACATTGACTTCCTACCTTGCTTGGGTATAAATATGAATAAATATTCTATTATTGGCAATGGGACAGACCGGAGAACATCGTAATGATGTGCAAAGAAAAGTTGTGGATCTGCACACATTTGGATACAGGTTTGGATACAACAATTATAAAATGCCAGTTTCCACCATTATATGAATTTTTCAAAGGGTCTGAAAATGCTGAAAGTCAGACATGTTGACAAGCACACACTGTGAGGAGGATGTTTCAACTGGGAAAAAGACTCTCCAAGAATTCAGAGGTCAGCTGAATCTCAGGGTCAGAAAGACTCCCTAACCACCATCCCACCACCACATCCTGTTTGACAGGGTGGCAAGAAAAAACTCTCTGCTGCCGTCTAAACACAGGCTACACCACCAGGACTGTGTATGGGACAAGGTCATAGGTCAGATGAGACAAAATAGGGCTTTTAGGACATCTAAGATGGTTTGGCGTAAAGGAAAGCCATACAGAGAAGCACATTAAATACCTATTTTTCTTCCAAAGTTAAAATACATGGTTCTAGTGACTATATCAAATATCTACAGATATCGAATGGAAACTTAATAGCCTCTGCCAGGTAAACTTTAAGTAGGACTTGGTTGGACCCTCCAACAGGAGAAAGAACAAAAGCATACCTCAAAATCAACCAAGAATTGTCTAGAGATGGCAAAATAAAGCTTTTATCATGGCCATCCCAGTCATAAGATCTTAACTGATCGTTGTTTATTCTACACACCTAGAAACTAACATCATTCTGTAGAGGTTTTCAAGGTATTAAATCCATGCTTTCCCCAAAGAATAGATTGATTTAGCTGTGGTCTCTAATAGAGGAACAATTGTTTGACATTCAAGTCCAGTGGCTCAATCTGCAGATTGACAGGGCTTGTGATTGGTCTAAACTCCATACATGACAATAGCTTTATCGATGTTATGCTACTATTTAAAACAGGAAAAAACTCTAATTGTATTCTTAATTGTGTATTTACATGTAAATATCAACAAATACAAATAAAAGTTAAAATATATATAATGTATGTCATTTAAGGTGAGCCAGCTGTACGAGCCGGTGGGTCAAAGACCGATAGGCCCCCCCATAATGGTGTGTCTATTAACTAGTATTTAATTGAGTTACGTTTTGTGTCTTTTATGGCATAAACGGTTATAATTGAATACCCTGTTCCCTTGACCTCATTCTCAGCGCCACAACTTCATACCATGATACACCATGACATTTCAAACTGAATAGTCACAGAGACCACATGGCATAGGTCAGGCCTAATGGCTCCTTCTATTCTGCTTTAAAAGGTTATTAGACTTGACAGCCTAAATGCACCAACTTGTTATGAATACATCATCTCTGACTTCAGTATCTCAGCAGCCATAGAACTAAAGTGAGATAAGATGCTGACTAAGTAAAACGCGTGCTATCATAATGTAGTTGAAGTGCTGCAGCTCCATGTCTTTTTAGACTTTCCCCACCACTGTGTGCTGATCTAATTCTATAATAATCTGCCAAAGGTCACTCTAACTATTCATTGGGAACAAAAAAATCCTCAGGATTTAATGAGCTGGGTGATTTTCTCTTGCTCTGAGGCCCAGGCTCATTAAGCGTATGACCACTTTTTGACATTATGTTGACATCAGCACCACACCACATGGGATAAGACACAGTTTGACATTATCAGACACTAAAGAGACCCCCTTTACACATCATGGAACATTATGAAACCATTCTGAATTTCTATATCATGTACAAAGCCTTTTGTGTCTGTGACTTTAATGTGCCAAGTGAAAATGAAATGTGCTAATTAGAAACCCTCCCTTTTAACATTACTGCTGCCATGTGCTAAGAACAGAATGATGTTAAGTTCTTTGTGCATTTTAAATAATGCTCAAGTATCTTTGCTCTTGGGGGAACACTCTCTCAAGAACATTGGTGTCATACACATTCCCCTTTTTTCCTGATAAATAGAAACCTGAATGAAGTACACGAGGAAGTTCAAAATTCTGTATAGGCAAGTATTACCATCCTTAAAGGTGCAGTGTGTAAAATTTATTGGCCTCTGGTGGTGGAGTTGCATATTGCAACTAGTGGTAGATTGAAACAAGATACATGTACTCAAATACTGAGCCTAAGTACAAATTTGAGGTAAATATAAAACATTTTATTAATGGCCACACTTCAGCACACGAAAGGTCACGTTACAGAAGACAGGTAAGAGCTGACATGTAAAACAATTTTTTTACACTCTGCATTGTAGTAGCTATGACCGGTTCATTTACCCAACAAAACTGCTCACAGGATCACAGAGGGACACCACTCCATCAAGTGTTTTCTCAAGAGATGAGCTTTCTTTAGCTCAATATCCTTAGAAATAATCTTCACTTCAAGCTTGCATGTAAAAAAAAATATTATCATTTTTTTTTCCTTTTCTTAGAACCTTGATAGGACTGCCGGGCCCTGTTCCAGTGTGGTGGAGTAGAAACCCCATTTTGACAAATGGAGTGTAATACTTTTACTATTCACCACAAGAATAATCAACCAAGCATGAAACCTTTGCCATCAAAGAAGGGAAAGCCCGAATACCCAACTTTTGAAACTGTCGAGAATTTGAGGTCCTGCGAGGGGATAATAATAATAATAATAATACATTTGGATCTTCCTAACCCGTTTGGCTAACCCTCATCCAGTGACTTTAATTCCCTGGCAAACAGCATGGACCCCAATAGTTTAATTCTCAAAGGGTTTTTAAATCAGGTCTTCACGTTTTCACTTCTTTAACGGGTAGGTTTCCCGCATCGTTGTCTTTTTCTTGTGCTAAATAATAAGTATATAAGTATGGTCCTTCATTTGTCAAAATCTGGGTTATGAAAATTCACGATGTTTCTTACAACAAAATTGTTAGAACACAAAAATGTATTCACCACCTTCTTCTTCGCTGGCTTTTAGATTTTTGTCAAACTGAAAACACAAAAAGCCGTCCATAGAGCGCTTTCAAGGCTTCTGTGACACATGGCAGCGCAAAAAAAGTGGCCCCCTTAAAGCAAATGTAAAAAAAAAAAAGGCTCATCATTATTTCAGCTGATTATACACCAACATGAACAGGATTATGAATATTATGTTTCATATATTCTAAAAAACTACCCCTAAATTTAACCCACTGAACCCCTTATGGTTCCCCATAAATGTTTCAATCGTGTTAATATTTTCAATAGTGTCCCAGAGCATTTTCAGCAACGGTCCAGTAATAATGGATTTTCAGAGGCTGATATTATATATAATTTGGAACAAGGAAAAGCCTATTGCTCATTAGTCAGCCAATATCAACCCCCTTAAAACAAATTGTAAGAACAATTTTTTGCTTTAATTTGAAACTGAAACTCGTGAATTGAACCTTTACGACACATTAATAAACCTAAGTAAATAATTCAGGATTACTGAGTTCGAAATTCAAAAGCAATAAATACATAATATATTCATCAGGGACTCAGTATCCTACTCACAAAATAATAAATAAATGTCAAACTAATCAAACTAAGCCTAAATAATTTAAATGAGCAACTTTTTGGAGCTATTTTGCTTCAAATTGAGCTACTTCCATTACTAAGTTGGCTGACATAGCCAATTAAGGGGTCTACTACCACATTTTGGCTAGATTTACTGAGATGGATCCACACATATGCAGAGGTGCACAAAGAGGAAAAGGAAAATGTTTGGTAATCTTTGGTAAACAATATTTTAATTGTGTTTGTCAATATTTTATTATTACTTGAAATAATACGTATAATAAGTCTTACGTATACTTTATGATGAAACTTAAAAAAAAAAACTATATGATGCGAAACAAAGGAGATTAATCTATATAATTGAGCTAATCAATGATTGGAAAAATATGCACACTCTACACAATTTTCAGACAGAGTGAGAGATCAAAGAGGAAAATAGTGTTGATGTGGATATCAGAAACAATTTTGTTTACAATTGGTTATAATCCTATCATTTACAGTAAGGGCCCCCAAACTTTTTGACCACCTGCCAAAAACAGTGTAGGTCCACTTTTTGCAGCTTTAACAACCTTCCATAGCACTTTGAAACATTTGGATCAGAACCATTTTAACCTTTTTATTAATATATGCAACAGTAGCTGTTCTGGGATCAGATACTGTCGTCGGTTCACCACACCATTACACTTTCGCCAAAGTCAAATTTTCACAAATGGCCCAAGTCATTACTGTAGTAATGTTCACTTGCTGCCTAATATATCCCACCTCTGACACGTGCCACGATAACAAGATAATCAATGTTACTCTGACTGCACTTATCAGGGATTGTCATGTTTTGGATAAGAACCACACATGCACCATCAAAACCTTTGAGTTGTGCTACAATGCAAACAAATCATCCTTGCATGACATAAAAGTCCTTCCAACTCATCAAAGTGACTTACCATTACGGAAGTAAACGTAGCTGCTGCTTTGTTTTTGTTGTGAAGTAACAGATTCGCATGAAAACCAACTCTGAGGAGGTTCCTGTACTTCTGCATCAATTTCTGGCTGACATATAGATATTTGACATTTGTAGGATATAAACCCTGATAAGCTTTATCATCTAAGTGTGCCACACATTTATTTCTCTAGTTGAAACTTTTTTATTCTAAATATAATTTTAATGAGACCGGGTGAGTATTTAGAGCGGAGCGTCGAGCCGGTGCTGAGACCGAGACATGGCAAAGCTGTAACGCGGCGCTTCCAGTGAAAAAACATATAAAGTGTGTTTATACATACTGAATATTCACACTGTTTAAACACACTTTATAATTTTTTTAGGCATGATTATTTCATTTTTTAACAGAGGCATGCAGTCTAATAACAAATGAGGAAGAACAATAGTGTCCTGATTGGCCGCAGTTTATTGTTGTCATCATTATTACACAGTTCATGGGTTCAAAATGTGTGATGGCAAATCCAAAAGGTTTCTATGAAATCCTTGTCTGAAAGGCAAGGATTTTATATCAACATACACTAACATATCAACAGGAGATTCCAAAGATGTGACACGACAGTCTCCCAGCAGGCATTTCCTTTGGGAAGTGGAAATCTTTCTTCTTTTAAACATCAGAATAATGAGTTAGTTCTTGCATCTGCTTAGTTCTGTTTGGATGATCAAAGAGGCATCAGCAGTAGGCAGGTGACACCAAGATTTTAGGTGACTGAATAATAAACAAGTTTTACAGGCATTCACAATTATATGGTTGTTATTTCCATAGTGCGGCTGTCTGCTTCTTACTTGTTGTTGTCGGTCCAAATCATTATGATAAGTTTTATGTGGTGTTTCTGATGTGGATATTCCTGTTGATATGTTTTTCTTTTACCAATATAAAACACATTTGTCATTCTTTATCTCTGTTAGCTTGAACTGAGAAGATAACGATAGCAAAAAGGAAACAAGTCAGGAGACAGGAGCTGAATAAATGTAGCAAATTGAATCCGAGCTACCAGCAGGAAGCCGCCGTATCAGAGTCTGTGTGGTTGATGAAAGAAAGAAAAAATCTCTCTCCTCTCGTCTGAGGCTGGTGTAGAGAAAACATGACATGGAGACATTGCTGGGTGCATACCTCTACAAGACTTTCACAGACATATATGCAACCTTATAGTGTATATATAATGTGCGCAAATTTGCACGTGTATATACAAGTATACCCACACAACATATTCACAGCGAGACTCTCTCACACTCACACACACCAAACACATACTGCGACAGTAAGCTATTTATAAAAACAAGCCAATCCAGCTCACAGGGTGAACTGCAGAGGTATAAAAGATGAGGCTGTGAAAAAAGGATAGGATAAACACTAACAACAGAACAGAGAGGCTGCAGAAAATCTCATTAACTCTAAATTGAAAAACCGACTAAAAATGTCTTCAAGAGCCATCGCCGAGGTGGCTGTGTTGCTTTTTCATCCTCTGTACGACTCTCACAAGTCGTACACCTCGCCTTCTCCCTGTCCAACACAAACACATATATTCTCATTCAGTGGTTGTTTATGTTCTTCTTGTAGTTTAACCCTTCTTGACTTTTATACCTTTAGAGTAGAGATGTTTATAACACAGGAAGATCATGCTTGCATGTTACCCTCTTTGTTGTGCAGGACAAAAATGCATAAGAAAAAAAAAACTGGGACCCGTTCATATTGCTGGTCAGTGGACCCCATTCCTTTCGTAAAATGAATTCAATTGAGGAGCCTCAGTTGTCTTATGTAAATATATTGATTTATTACAAACGAAGAAGATATATCTGTTATAACAGAGAAGATCCCGGCATGCTCAGGTGTTAGTCTCATCCAGGAATCTTGCCATTATCAAGACCATTATATGCTTACTATGTCACTGCCGCTCTACCAGGTCAGGCTATATTCTCCTTCAGTCAAAATGGCGCACACATTTGTCCGACATAACACAATGAAAATACTTCTGAAATAAGTGTGGCAAGGGAGTATTTTCATTTCCTTAGCAATGTGCAATTTGTGGTTAAATGACCTATGTATCTTTGTGAGGTTCTGTTTGACAGTTGTAATGAAAGATTACCTTCTATTATCTTCCCCATCTGAGGATGACTTATCCCCCAACCATCCTCACAAATCATTGTTCAATAAATTCATCAGTATCTGGCATAGGGATTATAATGATCCTTGTTTGGGAAATTTGCTATTTTGAAAATAATCTACCTTCAGAGTCACCAGAAACAATGATTCCTTGGAAACCAAAACAAATAGAATTTGTATGATATTCAAAATTCCAAAGGGCACAACTAGCTAATGTGGTTATAGGAGTCAAGTTTGGTGAGGCTACAATGAATAGAATCACTCTGGACATCATGACCACCCTTCATACTCACTCACTCAGGGTCAAGTTTTACATTCAATACATCAAAGTAAAAGTTGAAATAATTGTCATTATAATTTGAAGACCAGCCCTCATTTTCTTAAAATGTCGTAATGAGTGGAAGAGAATCTTTAATCTGTCCTTCAATGAAGATCCAATGCAAAATTGAATTGGTTTTCCTTCACCAGTGCCAAATCTTTTGACCGAGTTCCATAAAAATCTATCCAGTACTATTTTTTTGCAATCCTGCTATAATACAAATAAATGTAACCCCTTTTTGTGGAGGAAAAAAAAGCCTACTGGTGGTTTCAGTTGTCAAAAGAACTCCAAAACCGGCAGGCAATCACTGTCAGCTCAATAACTATTCACTCTCCATAGTAGTGGTGTTGGGACGTAGCTGCACTCTACTAATGAATTAATTGAATCAGAGAAAGTTGCATTTGTTTGCCTGACGTTCCCTCTCTAGATCCAGCAACAAGGCTAATAAAATAGCGAGCAACTTCCTCATTGCCCTTTTTGCATGTTAAAGGTGCAGTGTGTAAGATATAGGGGGTATTTAAGAGTATCCTTTTGAATAAATGGAATGAAATATTCATAACTATGTTTTTTGTGAGTACTTTCAGCTGAAAGTACAAAAATAATTTTTTAACATTTGTTTAGAAAATGTTTTCATCTTAAAACTTATCTCTTTATCTACCTTAGAATCTCCATGGAGCAGGTCTTTATAGATATAGCATATAGCCTATATGTTTGTGCAGACATCTGGAGAGGCATTTCAAGTTTAAAGATGTTACTGTTCTTTGAAAAATGGAGGATCAGACTTATTATTTAGAAAAAGAAAAGTATTTCATTATCTTATAATGATACTTTTTAAATATTTTGAACAGAATATGTTCAAGTTACTTTGGATTAATAAGTCTGATATGATTAAAAGACTATATATTTACATTCATATGAAAATGGTGGATTCAACCAGACTGTGCAGATGATATTCAAAATCAAGTGGTATGGATGAACTCTGAATGATTAATTGATTAATTGATTGATTGGAAAGATTTGAATAAAAAAAAATAAAGCAGTTCAATCAATTGATCTCAGCGATCCATCTTTCTTGGAAAGGGAAATTAAAAAACAGTGGATACAAACAGCTGGCTGTCTAAAACAAAGATTTTTTTATATACTATATACATATATAACATAACATAAAATTCATTATGTAGATTCTGCAATGAGGAAGATGAAGACCAGATGCATTTGTTTTTCTACTGCCCGTATGTTGTACGTCTGTGGACTGATGTTCAAAATTTGCTGAGACCAGCAAACATTTTATTTGAATTTCAACCTATGAATATTTTGATTTACTGATTTACAGTTAATTAATATAATTATTCTTATTGGTAAGATCTATAAACAAATAGCTCTATCTATCTATCTTTTTTTTTTTAAATAAAGTTAAAAGCCAATTGCTTTTGGAAAAAATAAATGCACCAAATCAAGACAAAGTAGCACAGCACAATAAGAAATTTGAAAAAACCTCTTTTGATTGAAAAGGGGAACTACATGAAAGTCTAAACAATTCTAAATTTCATTCCCAAGGTTCTAAGAATACTGTAACTCTTACTTTAAGTGCTCAAATTAATGAAGAAACCTAATTTATTTATTTATGTATTTTTTATTCGTTTGCATTATGCCTCTGTTTGAATCCGTTATGTTGGTATAATTTTGTTTTTCTTTTTTATAATTTATTAACTTTTACTTTTTCAAGTCAAGTCATGTGATTGTATTTTTGTCTGTAAATCAAAAACATAAAAGAAAAGAAAAGAAAAAGCAAGTCCCACCATCAGAGTAAACATGAATTTGCATGAAATGTGTAGATCCTCCAGCAGTATCTGCAATTTCCCCATTGTGGGACTAATAAAGGTTTATCTTATCTTATCATCTTCCCCCAGAACTACCCCCTTCCACAAGATTATGGGCTAAGAACGCACCATCTCTCCTCCCGCAGAGCGGTCGCTTCAGAACAGTTGTCCAGTTGATTTCAGTGGGTGAACTGGAGGGACCTCACCAGAATGAGCAATGGTTTCCTGAGCACATTTCCTCTGCGGTGGTGCTCTTCGGGTCAGCTTGTGAAAAATACAGGTAGAGAATGTTGACATCCCCACATGGACGAACCTACTGGTAACCGTTGACCAATGCTAATGATCAAAGGGCAATGAGCATGGACTGTCTCTGCAGCAAGAGAAGTAAGAACTTGTACGGTTTGACGATCCACTAAGCCAAAATGAAATGCTTGAACTGAGAGAGATACACCTGATGAAACACATGAGGAACCAGGCCTGCAAATAAACACAGCACCTGTGACTTCTGTGTACCCGAAGCTTCTGGTTAAAAAATAAATCAACTAAGCTACGATGGGTCAAATGGTCTGGAGCCAACAGGATGGAAGGAGGGCGCTATTTTGACGAGGATGTGAGCAAAATCCTTGATTGAACCTGTGGGGATGCAGTCAGGAGGCTTCAATGTATGAGGGCCATCATTTTTAGCCTGAGTGCAGATAGATTTGGACCGGAGGAACAAAAATAGGGTGTGACCAGATACGCGAAGAACTGACAGGGAGCAAATATCAGCCGACTCTGTCAGGAGCTCAGGTCCCAGAAACACGAGTTAAAGAAGGCTGCAGATAATGAAAAAGGCCCCCTGTTAGAGCATTGCAGTAAAAAAGCTCATCACTCTTCAAAGAACAGAGAGCCCCAGGTGTCGTTTCAAAAAGATGAACAGGAAGCAGGCCTTCAATGCAGACCCCTTCAAGTTCTTTAGACGGGTAAAGCGTAGATGGCCATGGTGATTTCTCACCACCAACACACATTCAGGCACTGAGAGAAAGAAGAACCTGGGGAAGTGCAAAACTCTGGTGAGACTGTCAGCTCAACCATGGAGTTTCATTGTAGTGAGCCTAGTTGGAAGGAGTTGCTGGAGGTCATAAGAGCAGCAAGAACAAGTCCAGACCCTGAAACCAGCTGGGTACCTTCTAAAGTCCTCAAGAGGTGCCACAACTTTCTGCAATGGCTGTGGAAAATTATGAGAGCAATATGGAAAAGTAGGAAGTTTGCGCTGCTATGAGCGTGTTGGCCAAATTAGCAGAGGGGCAGTGAAGATGCCCTTTAACAAATCTGGTGTTCAGCAGCCACCAATTCAGGTATTTATGAACGACCTCAAAGAGACCTCAACATCAGTCCCTGGGAGGAGATGACTGCTGAAAAGTCTGGAAAAGTTAATTTCATGGTCACTGATTAGTTTCTAACGAGCAAAGTCCAGGTCCTTAATGTTGAGGAAAGGATAAGTGGCTGAAGAGTCCCCTGGGAGGCACTCGGATCCAAGTTATCTCAGAGAAGCCGGTGAAGAGTCTGGGCAAGTTGTTCAACAGTTCACTAAAGAACACAGAATCCCTCAAGGTGACAAGAGCTGTAGAGCCACACTGTCACCTTGCCACCTGCTGTTGCAATTCTACCATGGATCATGTGGCCATTGCTCAAAGACACGTTCCAGTGTCAAAAGAAGAGTGCTTTAAGCGAAAGATCAGCTGGTACCAGTAAACAGGACCTATTCTCTTCACAATGTTTCATGCTCATGGAATCCAATGCTAGTCACTTTGTTGCAACAGTGCATCTCTAATACTTGAACACTTGGTCATTACTTGGTTTGATCGGTATTTCAGCCTGTAATCGGAAAAGCTCGCTGAGGCTGACTAAACATTCTTCGAGACCAGGCTTCAGGACTCTTATTTTTGAGTCCATGCATCTGTTGTCTTTAAGCTTCAGCGAGGACCTTAGCTGTGAGCCCTCCTTGTCTCTTTTTGTTTGAGAAGGAGTTGTGGATGAATTGTTTGATCCAGGGTGTGACTCTGAATACATTCTCAGTTTACTGTAGTTCTTCAGCTTTGAAAACAGATCTGGTGGTATTTTTTATCCGTTACTCAGCTGGACTGTGATGTGGCTTGATCTAAGTTCAGCCTTTGTCTCCTCCTCACAGGGCTCTGCAGGAGATAGCCCTAGCCACATTGCTGAACTCGGTAATGGAGGCCCTGACCAACAGAGTTCCTATCCCTTCCGTTTGTAGGCGTACTGACCTTGTGATGACATCAGCAGGATTTAACTTCACACTACAATATGATCCTTTTTCTGTTGCTGTATGTGACTGTATTTGCATTACTCTTTAAGTCAAAATGATTCCCTCTTTGCCCTGAGCTGTAAATGCACTTGATGACTATCATGGAATCTGAAAACAAGTGGATTTGCTTTGACTGCATGTTCATTACCTGGAGCAGGTTGTTTCCAATTCATGCTCCACTCAAAGCCCTATTTGGCTCAAGACGTGGCAGACTGAGATTCTAAGTGAGTCCTTCTCATCAGACTTTTTCACTCAGCTGACTGTCCTTGGAGATACGCTGCTACTCCTTGGGTCATCTCACTTACATCACTGAACACACAAAGAACCATATGCTGTTCATTTCACAGTTTATCAGTTTCATACCACCTGGGAATGACTGTCTGGTGAATCAGAAGCAACTCTGCAACACCTTTGCTGCCACTTTTGAGAGAGGTCGACTGGCAACTCCTTGTGATGCCCCTTTGCCATATATCCTGGAAGAGACATCTAACTCTTATTGTAAATGGCGTTATACATTCGATGGGGACAAATATTTTAGCTGATGACCTAAGGACCATCCTCTTTGAAAATGTTCAATAGATGTTTGAAGTTCAAGACAAAGTCTTCAATGTCTTGTCTCCACACTAGATCTAGAACTTTTAACACAGAACTGTATGCCTCTGGTTCCAAGGTGAAGTCAAAATCTATTTGCAGTCAAAGTTCGGAGGAGTTATTGGTCCAACTTACGGAAGTTCATGCCAGCAGTAGACACGGTCTCCCTTGCACATACAATTAGTGCATTACTGCCTTCCAATTGACCCTGTGGTTAATCAGTCATTGAGAGATGGACAGCACCAAACAATTTGGTAGATGGACTTTACTTACATTGTGCTTTTTATAGTCTGCTCGACCACTCAAAGCGCTTTACATTGTGAGCCATCATTCAGCCATTAACACAAACATTCATACATTGATGATAGGAGATGCCATGCGTGTGTCACCTGCTCATCAGGAGCAGTAACCCTTCAAGCCATCATTCACACACCAATGGAACAGCCATCAGGAGCAGCTTGGGGTCCAGTATCTTGCTCAAGCACCGAGAATCGAACCACCTAATTTCAGATAAGTGAACAATCACTCTACCAAATGAATCACTATTGTCCAAATTTTGTAGTTGCCTTGTTCTCTCTAATCACTGCATGATGAAGCAGTAATAATTCAAATTGTTGTTCCTCAATTTCTGCTGCCATTTTAGTCTATGGAACAACTTCCCATGTTCCATTTCGAAAGTAATCCTCAATCACACCATTGAAAAATTGAACAGTTTTCACAGTATTCAGTTTCATTTCAGCCATTGAAATCTCTTCTGGGAATTTTAAGATTGTCTGGTTGTTCTTGTGTATCAATTCCCAATGGCAATCTCAATTCATATCTTCCTTTGCTGTACCTGACTAACCTGTCACAGCATTGCTGATCTTCAATGTCACAAGCATTCTCTTCTAATCCTATCTTTGCTGTAGATGCCAAGGGACTCTATTTCCCAGTAGGCATGTAAATGGTTTCATACATGCTTCTTCAAAACTGATATGCATGCATCCAGTTTCACACATGCTTGACATGGACACTGATCCCTCAACTGTCCATCTGAAAATGTTTTTTAGCAACCAGGGAATCTGAGTCTTTCTACTTTGCCAGACACAATTTCCCAGTAATAGCCAACACCTATTAATACTGAGAGCTCAAATTCTTCAACACTGCTGCCTGGAAAATCTGCTGACAGTAGCCCCCATCTATCTAATTCCAGCCGGATTTGTTCTCCTGAAACACGCATCATGACACGGCTCACTTGTGGCGTTTCAACAGCTTCAATTTAAATATCTCGCCCTTTGTTGCCGATATTTTGCTGGACCAATTTTGCAACGCTGTGTTTCATTGTTACTGGGGTTTCACTGCCAAAGGTTTGGAACTTTAAACTCTCATTTATTTCCACACCTGGTAATCCTAGTGCCAGGTGTGGAATCAGAATCTCATGCGCGCAAGTTTCAATTCATACAAATTCAGTTGGTAAAATGAATTCTGGACAATTAATGAAACGGAATACAAGTAAAACCAGTCCCTATTTAAATGATGTTATTAAATATTTATTATGTAAATATATAGTTTTTCCACAATCATCCGGCGACCCCCTGAAATAATTTTGCGACCCCAGTAGGGGTCGGGACCCCCAGGTTGGGAAAGGCTACATTAGGGAACAGACGTTCCACTTGCCCTTCACTCCTTCTGCCCATGCTGTTACTGTTTAGTGAAGAACTGTGCTTTACTTACTCTGCTTTCCTGTGCTTGTCTTTAATGTGTGGGGAGCAACAGAATAGATGATGGAGTCAGTTGCTTCTTGAGCACTGTTTGGGGATTCACTTTGCTCACCTTTTTTCATCCATCGTGTATCATCAACCACTCATCATCCAATGTCCTTACCATATGAGACACCTTCCCAATTTCTTCAACATTTCCTTTTCTCAACCTATCATTTACACGCTGAATCTAGTTTAAAGCAGTCATCGTGAGTGGATTGGCAGTCATTATTAGAGTTTCCATCTTTGGTTAAGTGCAAGGCACATTCTCCACATTTAATTTCTTGCTGCAAGAGGGTTATGAGCACTTGGACCTTCAACACCTGCCCTGAATTTGTCTGGCTTGTATAAACAAGACCATGGTCATCTGGGATCATTTGGAGTAATATTGGACACAGCAATTCTCCGTATGTATCTGACACCAAACCGCGAAACATTAAGCCTGTCATCTGGACTTCACACTAATCATAGAGCTGTTTTATGGCAACAACGTCAGATGATGTCTTAACTGGTGTCAAATTCGATAATTTGCCCATGTGGGCATTTGCAACCAGCCACTTCTTTTATAAACCCTGTATATGCAGGAAAGAGGGCGTAAGCCACTATCAATGCAATCCGTGGGATTTATAAAAAGAAAACTTGACGGGAGAATGTGTGGTCTTCCATACAAACTCTGACCCATGTGTTTGCTCAGAAACTGATGGTGAAAGGAGGAAATAGAGAAAAGGTGTAAAATGAATGCCAGTGTGTAAAATACATCCACATATTATGACTCAAAGACAGTTTTACAACGAATAATCAAACCGGTGTTTGATTGATCATAGCTGGAGAATAAATACAACCAGAGATATCTTTCAATTCAAACAACATTTCATGTCAAAACAATATTTATATAATTGATTTTCTTTCTTTATTTCTTTTTCATGAATAAAAAAGGAAACAGTTCGACATATGTCGTCAAACAGAAGACATTTCTGATGCTTCAGTAAGATATGACATGGATTTTCCTCATATATCATATACTGTGTTTCATAATGTGTCTGTTACTATTACATGTTATACTGTTAACATGCTATATTTTCACTCCTGTAGCGTTTCTGTTTGTTTGTTTGTGGGTTTGTTTGATTGCTTGTTTGAAAGCAAGATTACCGGAAAACTACGTGTGTTTTGATATATCCAAGAGGTGATTCAATTTTGGTGACATTAAGTGTTTTGCAGCATTTCAAATAAAATAAAATAAAATAAAATAAAAATGATTTTTTTTAAAAAGCTGTTTGTAGAAGTGATGTCCCAACAGGGCTATTGCTTAATTTGATTCCTTTGATGTTTCTTTGGGGGTGGTTCTGGAGGCTCAGTGGGCTGAACAGAGGCCCTGAAGTGGAAGGCATAGGAGAAGACAGGTTACATAGTATTTGAGACATAGAGAGTTTGATGGAGCTGTCTACAGATTTAAAGGTTGGCAATAACTCAGACATTAATGGAAAAATCTGCATTAAGTTTTACTTAACCTAAGGTAGCTACTGTTGTGTCTTGTCAGAGGCTGTCAGTAGAAGAAACAGGGGTGGTAGTTTCTTATCACTCTTAAACTCCTTTGTCGGGTTACAATATCTTTTCCCTTGCTATAATTTCTTTTCTCTGTTGTTTCAAGAAGGCTACCCATCTCTCTCTCTTGTACCTGCATGGAAGAGATATGCCGTAAAATGGCTTTTTCCCCTTTAGTGTCCACATAAATCTAATTTGGTTACAAGCAGGTAGTGCATGGTGCCCATGTCCATAGAGTGCAATTGCAATATAATGTTGACCGATAAAATCAAGGAGTGAGGAGTTCTGGGTAGGCAATGGCGAGGTTAGACGTGCTGAACCCTGAGCTCTCCAACTGCAGCAACTCCAACTTAACTAATACATTAACTGCCTACAAGTCTGTAAAGTACATCGAATTCAAAAAATTAAAGCATGACCCAGCAGAAATAAACAACCGATTGAGAAAACAGAGATGAGGAAAGAGAAACGGGACGAACGACCAACAAGTAGTGTGCCCCAACCCAGCCATGGACTTGATTGATGAGATAACATGAGGCGAGGTAAGTGACGAGGGTGATCCACCAAACCACGCAGCAGCACAAAGGGGTTGGTTTGGGATTATAACAGAGGAATATATTGGCCGGTCTCTCGGGCGCTACACGCTGATATTCACACTAGTAGGGACGATAAACTGGCTAACTATTGCTAATGCAAGACAAAATTAATACCAATACTAAAGGAGAAAAAAGTTAAATTTTTTTTCTGATGTAGTTGGAACGTATGCTGAATAAACAATCCAGTAAATAGAGGAAAGGTCCTGCCTCACTTAAAATCTATGGCCTCTGACATCATGTTTTTACAGGAGACACACCGGAAGAATATCTCATACGGCAGATTGAGGACCACTCAAATTTTTCAAATAAAGCAAGACGTACAGCCATCCTGATAAGAGAAGGTGTACCCTTCCTACAGAAAAAACATAATTGCAGATAAGGAGGGTCAGTATATTTTAGTGATTGGGGAGATTTACGATGTCTCACTCACCCTTGTTAATATATATATAACAAAAACACTCATAAATCCGTGTTTTTCAAAAAGTCTTTGCATTAATTCCAGATAACATTCAAACAAATTTGATAGTTGTGGGTGCCATTAATACAATTTTAGATACATACCTTGATAGATATTCCAATAAAAAAACAGCAAGAAATGCCTTCAGTGAATTTCAGAACATATTTATCAATAATACTGACATTCTTGACATATGGACAACATTGAACCCCTCTGGAAGGGATTATTTATTCTACTCACCTGTCCATGATGTCAAGCCTTTGTGGTCATATTTTATTAAGGGAGGTTCTGTCACTTTGATTGTGTTGCCTTTGTGTGTGTTTTACTTGTGTCCCATTCTCCCTCTGTGTCTGTCTTTTGATTGGTCATCGTGCTTACCTGTGTTTCCCCTCCAGCTGTGTCTCATTGTCTTGTTACATCAGTGTATAAAGTCTGTCCTCACATTCCCTTCTGTACAAGTTCGTAGCATGATGTTAACCGAGTCATCACGTGCCCCAGCCGTGTGTAGTAAGTTTATCCTAGTGTTTTTGTTCCTGTTTTTCCTCGTGCCTTTTGTTTAGGAATAAATATTTTTGCACCTGCTCTGCCGCGTCTTGTGTCTGCGTTTGGGTCCAAGGTAAACCTCAGGAGAGTTCCAAACACATGATTATCATAGTAGAATACACTACTTCCTAGTTAATGTCAAACTCGCTCCTTTTATAATTAACACTAAATACCATAGCATTGTGATTTCAGACCACAAACCCCTTAACATTTTCACTACGTCTTGATCATATACATAAGTTGAATAAACCGAATAAATTGGACCGAAAGCGTCCTTAGGCCAGTGCTTATCAATACCAATAGCTCACGTCAATTGAATATTTTCCCGTTTAAGATGTCACTAGACAAAACTGTACTCGTCTCTGTTCAAAGCAAACTTTCCACCTTTGCTACCAAACAACTGTCCAAAGTAACACAGGAAACACTCCTATATCCTTATTTGGTAGAAACAATGCGGTAAAAATGGTCTTTCTAGCACAAACACTTTATTTATTCTTAAATATCCCAATATTTAAAAAAAAAAAAAACCTAAAACATTCTTTCAAGATCTTTGTTTTGTTGGGCCACAAGGCAAACAGAATAAGCAAAAAACATCTCTTCTCTACACAATAATTACCTCCATTATACACACCTTGATTCAGACCTGGAAACAGATCAAATCGAATTTCAACTTTCAATCACTGTCCCTTGTGCTTCCCATGCCGGGAACCCCACCTTTGCCCTCTCATACCTGGATAAAACATTCTCTAAGCGGAGTAGAACAAGTATTCTCCGTATTGGAGATTTGTATGCAAAAAGTGTCTTCATGTCCTTCTCTCAGTTACAAAGGAAATACAAATAAAAATAAGGGACGAAAGTATTTAAAATGTTTTGAAACTCAAATGCAATCCATGATAGATGACTGCTTGACACAACCACCTAGCAAGAGCAGGTTGATATCTCATATGTACAATAACTTACTGCAGGGTTTTCAAACTCAATGGCAGATGGGGCCAAAATTAAAAGATGTCCACATCGATGGCCCATAAAAGAATCACACTGGCCAGTTTTAATTTGAGGTATTATGACAATTTTATTTTTATTTCATTTACTAATTTTATAGAATTCTGAACAACGGAATAGATGATCCTCAAATTACAGATTAAATTCCAATTAGATCAGTAAAACATTTTTATGTCTCCCTCTCTATCAGCATAGTTTCACAGAATAATATCTAATGAAAAGTTTTTATTCACAGGCATCAATAACAGCCAGAAAGCTACAACAACAAAAATAAATTTAAATGTCCCTTGGTAAATGGCTGGACTAATTCAACCATTTCAGTCTTCTGTCACAATAAAACATTAAAGTAGAACACGCTAACGCTGTATTTCACATCAAATGTGAGCAACTTCATGTGTTTTCTTGTTTTTAAGCAACAGCACTGAAACATTTTGAACTACCGGAGATGGTGAACGAACATCGTCAGTTAATTAAAACGTGCCTTCTATATACTACTACGTGCGGAAATTACTAATACATTTATTATTAATCGTTTTAAAATAGATTGATCAACTATATCTCGTTCCGTTGTCCGTACCACCTCCTCAAAGGTTTTTCCGGGACAAGCACTAATGCTATGGATTGACATGCCAGCTATCACAGTGCATTCTGGGATTTGTAATATCTTAGGTTTTTATGCTGTATACAAACGGTGCAGATATTATAAAAATTAAATATTGTCTTGCGGGCCGGATATCATTATTGTGCGGGCCTGATTTGGCAAAGAAAAATCATGGAATAAATCAAAATCGCATTTGTAGCTACAACAAGTAGTAGATTGGTTGATGTTTAGTTCCCTACTCGTAAATTGATTGCAACTCTCCTGCTCATCCTTTTTGCTAGGACCTCTCATACAAGAGCTGTCAGTCAATGGTTCAAAGGTGGCCAATCGACAGTCCTCATCAGGCAGGTGTGTGTTAGAATTTCAACCACACACAGACATCAGTGTGCAGGTAAGGCAGCAGGCAGCTGTTGAGAGAGACCATCAGACACAGAGCTGCCAATCAGCTCTTCCTCTCTGTCCCTCTGAGGCAACCCTCTCTTCCTCCCTCATCCATCTTTCCCGTATTTTTTTTCTGTCCATCGCTACCTCTCTGACTCCTTCACACATACTTGCTCCCACATTATCAGGCTTCCGATGACATTTATCATTCTACATCCTTTCTCCATGAATCCTCTTTTTCTCTCCAGGTCTCATCCGCCATGACTCATCATGATTTCTTTCATTTTAGTCTCCATCTGACTGACTTTAGGAGGCTGCTGCTCATTTGACTTTTCTCCTCACACTCGATTAACTTCCATTCAGGCTCCTTCTCTCTTCCTGTTTCTCCCTGTGTCTCACTGATTTGCTGAGGTGCTTTAAATGGCTGATTAGTAATCGCAGCTTTTGCCACTCCGCATATGATTTATTTGCCCACAAGGAAGCAGAACAGGAATTACTGAGGCGTTAGTGTTTGTCTGTGTGTGTGAGTGTGTGAGTGTTTGTAAGAGGGGAGGCACCAAAGAAAAAGGAGTGAAAAATTAAGGGAAAGGGAGGAGGGTGGAGGGTGGAGGGTGGAGGATGGAGGGTGAGGGGAGACTGGGGTAGAGGTATGATTCAACCTGCTTGAATCATACTTTTTTATGTGGGACAAAACAAAGTCTGTTGACTGTCAAGAAAAATGCACTAAACAGATATTTAATTCATCAAAGAACTCCTGAAATATCCTGTTAAAGTTTCTGAACAGAGATCAGATTTTATTTTCCTCAATCTACCCAGCAACTCTTCTATGATTTTTCTATAAATATTATTGAAAGTTTAGGTTACTATATCTGACTTTGAGCTAACATGTCTCCTATCAAATTTCAAACCTAAATTAAAACCAAAAAAGGATTTTTCACTGGAAGTGCTCAAAAGGAGGAGAGGAGAGGAGAGAATCATGACTCAGCCAAATAAGTGTTCGATTTTTACATGGAGTATATGATAATGATTAATGAAAAATTGATGAGATTAAATATAAAGGAGGAAAGGTTACACAGCTTCTACCAAAGTAGCTTTGACTGAGCTTTAACAAAAGGAAGACCTTGTAGGGTTAGCTGATTATGACTTCAAATCATAATCAAGAACACTAAAAAGTTTACCCAAAATTACAATTAATGAGCAATTATTTGTCTTCAAACTTCTCTGACAGATCTTTTAAAGATGGGATGTTTTTGATACTGAAAGAGAGGATTCATAGGAAAATATGTTGTCTCAAAGAATTGTTGACATCTGTAGGGCTTACTTTCTATAAGGATCCACCGCTCCAATCAGTGAGTAAGATCAGAAGTGGCTGCCAAGTACTGAACAGACTTAACTCACTGTTCCTATTCGCGATTGCTATCAAACCGGCAGCACTAGCTATAGGGCAGGATCTTAATATGAAAAGAATAGACCGAGGTCTAGAATGTGAAGTGTTGCTGTATGCTGATGATCTGCTGTTATACCTGTCAGATCCTCTATCAAGCCTCTCCCTAGACTAGTGGACATACTCAAGAAATTTGTCAAAATGTCTGGCTATAAAACTAGTCTTCAAAAAAGTGAGCTGATGCCAATCAATGCCAACGCCACAGGCCTTATCTTCGATTTAACCCCCTTAAAAAACAACACAAAAAAACTCAAATATCTGGGAATTTGGATAACATCTAATTATAAAGCAACTACTAAGCTAACTATCTACCTTTACTAGAATGTCTGAAACAGGACATTGAATTGGACTTGGGTCGTGCTGCCCCTCTCCCTGAGCGGAAGGATCGATACTATCAAGATGAATGTCTTACCCTGGTTCCTTTATCTGGTTCCGTCTTCCCAAATTTTTTGGACCAACTTCTTCTTTAGATTAATATGGCACACCCAAACTTTTATACTATTACTGGGCAGTCAACATCAGGGCACAGATGCACAGGATGACAAACAGAGACAATTGCAGCCCCCCAAAATGGCTAATCTTAGAGAATGTATACTGTAGACTCACCTTTTTTTGCCAGCTTTGTTGTGCTCTGAAATCCTATTAGCAAAGCAAATCTTCTACTATATTAATACCCCATTTTAGGACAGTTGATTAGGATCTTGAACCAATTTAAAAGATCATTTGGTCCCTGCAATCTCTTCATCTGTACTCCAATAGTCAAAAACCATATTTTTATTTTCTCCATGTTGGACAGAGCCTTTGCCATAGCTGAAGAAAGGGATCATTAATCCAACTCTATGTTGACAATAATTGTGCATCCTTTGAGCATTTGATATCCTCATGTCTCACTTTTATAGATTTATAACTACCTCATTTTGTAGCATTACACTTGAACCACTTCCCTCTATATCCCCCCACATCTCTGAATGACTCTATTCTTAACTTTAAGATAGATCCAAATCAGGATAGGCAGTACATACAACCCTCTCAAAAAACACCATTTGAAAAGTTTACATACACTTGAGAACAAATGGGAAGAGGATCTAAAACAAAGAAATTCCAGAAGCAATTTGGCAGAAGTTTATCAGTATTTATTATATTTATTCATCATCAATAAGTCAACGTCATAAGTCAACGTCATGCCATATATGTATACCGACTTTGCTGGTTAAAGTTTTGATTCTATATTTAGAGCGAACTGGACCTTAGTTTGTTCCCTTGTTCTGCTTTTTGTTCTTGTATACTGTAAAAAGATTTCATTAAAAGCCCTTAATAGAATTCAATAAAAAGACCTGATCAAAAAAAAAAGAAGAGCTTTCATAAAAGTAACTTTTTCACAACATGTCTCGTTAATGCTGGATGCTACAGTTGAGGAAAGATATTTTCACAGCGGCACAATCTTTTTTCAAAAGTTTTACAATGAGATGTTTATACCACTTATGTTCCACACTAGTTCAGGGAAGCATATCCTTTGCCAAGTATTATGAAGTGGCATCTTAGTTTTCTTTCAGCTTTTTGAAACCTTTACTTATTGAATGGCATTAGTAAATACTTCTCTTAGCAACAGCTACACTACCTTACCAAGGACCTGTCTGTTAGTCTCTTTTTTTGCACAAAGCAGTCTTCATATTCAGCAATGTCATAATGTTTAAATCACTTTGCGGTGTTATCGCTGAGTACCAGGACTTATTTCTCCAGTGTTAACATTTGATTTATTTTTGTTGGGTGTCATCTTCATTGAAGCTAAATGGTATCAAATGACAAACTTGACATGAGTCCGTTTAATGGTTCCTAGTATGAGTTCATACTAGAAATTTTGAGATTTTTAAAGACCAAATGGGAATCCTACAACAATGCCAGAAAGGAAATGAAACAAAGAAGAAGGAAAAAAGATGACCTGAAGTTATACAACAGTGAAGAAGGAGACTAAAAAAAGAGAATGTACATAAAGACTAGAGAGAGGCATTGGGCAGAAAATAAATGAAAATAAAATAAATTATATGAAAAAGGTAAGTACATGAGTAGACAAAATTAAATTGAATTTGATCCTCATTCTTTTTTAATAGAACCCCAGAAGACTAGTAACCTCTTTGTTGAAGCTAATAGTTATCCAACTAAAAAAGAAAAGATAAAGAAAAGAAAAGCAGAGAGGAGACAATAAAAACCATAGAAGGGAATGACACTGTGATTTGACATCACACAGAAAGCCACAGCAAGAGAAGGAAGGAGGGAAGGAAAGAGAGCTTGATGAATAGAGGCAGGTTGGGATGGAGTGAGCATTTGATGTAGAGTCAGAGAATTGGAAGAAAGGATGCTGAGAGAAGCAGCCAGGAGGGAATTTATTGCAATTATTACACTTGATAGACTCACTGAAGCCGCACTTCATGCACACTCTCTGGCTGATTGTCTGGCTCCTGATTGTGTTTGTCTGTTAATCTGAGACCTCTCACCAAACACACACACACACATATATATACATATATATATATATGTATATATATATGTATATATACATATGTACATACAGTATATATATATACACATTTGGTATATTTATATATATATATATATATATATATATATATATATATATATATATACATACAGTATATATACAGTATATATACATATATATACATATATATACATATATTCTTCCATATAAATGTATTTATATATATATATGTGTGTGTGTGTACTATATTTATTCATACTACGCAGCACACTGTCAGATTGAGTATTAGTCTGTGCATTCTAAAGCAAGTTAAATTTTGATTGAGGCCAGGATATGTAGGTAGAGAAAAGAGAGACAGAAGGAGTGAAATCAGGGAAGACAGTTTCTGTGTCCTCTACTGTCCGGCTGGTTGTCCGCTTTATATAAGTAAATTCTGTCTGCTGTTTCCTATCTTTTCTTCTTCTATGTTCCTTTTTGCATAAGACAAATGAAAGATACATCTCTGAAGGCATCTATTGCTACACTACCTGTTTTATCAGTAATGAGTCTGTGTCTTCTTCACTGTGGTATTAAATTATATTATTCGGAGGTCGTCTTTGGATCAATGTTGTTTTCTCTGAGGCTGAAACATACATTTCACCTTCCCTGGTGTATGTATGCTTCCTTGTGTAGAATACTGGTGTTCTTTTGCACTTCATATCTAGGCCTTACATGTATATTAGTCTGCTGAAACAAAAAATATATATGAGCTAATTATTAAATTCAAAATTCAGCATTTTTATTGAATATATGAATAGCTATTTTGTAGTAGTGCTATTATATCTGCTGAGCATGGCTTTTTTTTTAAATATTATGATAATGTAGTTCTAAGCATCACCTATTTAAACGAAGCCACACTGCTTCGACTAGTAACAACTGTACTCATTCAATCTCTATTTACCTACATACTTCTATATTTCCCTGCCATTGACCCAAATACGACCACAACATGAAATTAAATGAAATGTAAATATCAATGAAATATCAGAAATATCAGAAATATCAGATGTAGTAGAGGAGGTTATGATAATGTACCTTTTAAACTAAAGTGGACAAGATCTGGAGGGAAAGATTGTATTATTATTTTTTCCCGTTGAACGGAAAATCCTTTTCATACTGATACTTATTAACTCTAAGAAACTCCTTATTTAATTGCTAGAACTAGGAAAAATTGCAGCAACTTTTTATAATAACAACTAACTTATAATAACACAGCTCAACAACAACTTCCAACTGGCCCCCCATTCAAAGTAAAAGCCTTCGTCGTTTTCCAATACAAGATGACATATAAATTAAAGGCACAACATATGTCCACCTAAGAATAACAGCATGTATGTAAGTATGTAAAAAAATAATTGAAGAACAACGCTCTGCTCAAGTCCAGCCTAAGACACTGCATCAATATTTGATTTATAAACAGAATTGGTCATAGAATTAACAACATGAAACAGTCTAATAGGTTTCAACGATAAATCCTTTTAATCCAGTTTACTATGTCCTTCAGTCAGTGCCTTCAGACGCAGGAGACTTGACGCCCCCTTTTTGGTTAGAATGTCTTCAAGTTGTTCTTTGATTGTTGTACCACAACACTTGCTCAACCCTTTGGGTTTGGATAAGCTCTTTGATGCTGCTTATCTCTAGGCGGAGTCTCTACTCAGAGACTGACTTAGAGGACTTAAGTGCATCAGCGACTGAATGATTGTCTGTGACACAGATTACTGGTGCAATGTGTAATCTGTGTCATGATGGCATTATCAATTCCCTCAGAAAATGCTAAAGTTTAACTTTCAAGTGTGCTTCGCACAACCCTTTTTACTCTATTTAACTGCCAGGAAAGGGGTGAGTGGATTTTTACTTTTGAATTCATAGTTTCAAGGTTTTTGCCAACATAAGAGGAGTTGTTGTGATCCTCATGTCCAACTTGAAAAACAGATCTAAGATGTGCTAATACTGTTGAATACTAATAATACTGTTGTGTGTAATACTGTGGAAAAACTTTGTGTTCTCCCCATATGAAGTTATCCACATGACATGCAAGTAAACTAGTGACAGTGTAGTGCTGATCTGTCCAATAGAATACTGCTGTATCAATCTTTAGCATTTTTGCTCCAAGTCTGGGCACAATATCCTTCACTCTGTTGTACCAGTAGAGTGAGGCATCAGCAAGGCCATTGAGGATGGAGGCCACACATTTTCTGAGCCTCCATAATTTACCTTCACAGTCAGCCTCATGGGGAGGCCTGATGTAAATGACACGTGACAGTTCTATTCCCGGCAAAAATGCCGATTTTATATCCATGGAATGCAGTGGCCAGTGTTTTTGACTGATGACAGCTACAAAAAGCCGTAGGGACTCACGGGAGCATGTAAGTGAATCCCTCTGTAGCTCTGACACATCTAACTCCTCAAAACCCCTGGCCACTAGCCGTGCTTTTGGGAATTAGTCCAGTGTGTGTCTCCTTATGAGTACAAACCCATCTGGTGGAGATGCACTTTTGTCACTCATCCAAAACTTCCACCAACACATTACATATATGCTATGTAAGTTTTATAGTTTTGATATATCAACTGAATGTCTATTTACCTGCGGGTTCAATGAGTCGCATATTGTACTTACCTGTAGTTTTGCTTGCACGTCCAGCACTTCTGCTGTGTGCATTGTACCACTATCAAGGTGAATGAATTTCAAAATCTGACCTGGTTTAAGATGCATATTGCTCTCCCGCTCTTTGGCATTGTGTGTTATTACATTGTCTTTTACATATTGTGTTGCTTCAGTGGTTGCACCTGTATGCACAATTTCTTTATCTGCTATATTGTCTGCAGCATCCTCTGTTGCACCATGTTTTCAGTTTCTGTTTCCTCCATGTTTCTATCAGAAGCTCCCATTTTTTCCTTTACTATCACAATGTTAGTCTTACTTTCTGCACCAACCTTAATGAAAAGTTGATCCTCATTCTTTCTTACTTCTCTCAGTCTTGGGTAATGCACTCTAATGCAAGATTCTCCATGCCTGACAAACCCCACTGCTGGTCTTGACCAATGACCACTCCCGGTCCTTTCCACTCTGGACAATCCACTCTCTTGTAGTACTCTTTGTCCCCCATTTCCTATTTCTCATAGTAGGAGGCAACCTTTTTCATTAAGCTCATCTTATTCTTTCTGAAAATTCTGCTTCTGTAAAAGTCTTTCTGGACTCATGTAAAGCAGAGATGTACAATGCTACCCATTCACTTTTTGTGGTGCCCTCTAGGGCAGGGGGTTTGTTGGTGAGCAAAGAGGGTAGGTTGGGATTCTGTCCAAATACAAACTGATGAGGATTGTAGCCATTGAAATTCTGCTTAGTATTCTCTAACCATGAGAACCCAGTCTAATACAGTGACCCAGTCACAACCGATACTTTTCTTCACTTTCATCATGATGTCAGTAAGTGTTTGACTATGTCGCTCTGAGTCCATTGCTCCATGGGCTATATGCAGTTTTTGTTTTTACTTCTATGTTAAAGTTTTCTGCCATATCTCTCACTTCATCATTTTTGAACCCTCCTCCATTGTCACTGACGAGCTTTTGAGATGGCCCATGCACACTGCTACAGACATGGACAAATTGTTTCACTATTTCAGAAGACTTCTTTGTAGTCAGAATGCTGCCTGCACTGTACGGTGTGAATTGGTCAACATGTGGAGATACCACACCCCTGGCTCCAGTTCATGTAAATCTGCTGACATAGTTTCATTGGTGGTGGTATGCCAGCTTGGGTTTCAACACCAACGTATCTGGTCAGCCAGATACGTTGGCTCCCAGTAAAATCTAGAATAAAATTCAAAATTGTTCTGCCCACATACAAAGCCCTTAACGGTCAGGCACCAACGTATGCAAAGGAACTCATAGTTCCATATAGTCCAACCATTGCACTGCGTTCCCAACATGCAAGGGTAGTAGTCCCTACTTGTACTTGTAGTCCCTAGCATTTAAAGAAGTAGAATAGGAACCAGAGCGTTCAGCTAGCGGGCTCCTCTCCTGTGGAACCATCTCCCAATCTCTGTTCGGGGGGCAGAAACCCTCTCTGCATTTAAAAGTAGACTTAAAATCTTCCTTTGCGATAAAGCTCATAATTAAGGCCAGCATGCGCTAGCTCTTTCCTATGCTGCTATAGGTTTAGACTGCTAGGGGATCACCGATGATGCAATGAGCTTTTCTCTCTTCCTCTCTCACTGTCCTTCTTTATACATCCTTCTCAGTTTAATGCGTGTTACTGGATTAATGCATGTTGGTGGATTAATGCATGTTACTGGATTATTGCATTTTACTAACTAACTAACCTTCCCTGGAGACTTTATGCTTTGTCACCCTGCAAAGTCACACGGTTGGTGACTGCACCTGCTGCTGTGGACCTGCTCAATGTCGACGCATTTCAAGATTACACGATGATGATTACTATCATTATTATTATTGTATAGTATTTCTCCATAAGCTATTGCTAACTGTTACATTACTATTATTGTTATTATCAAACTGGGATCCCTGCTGCCGACGCCGCCCAACACTGGAGAAGCGGAGAAAAGTGGATTAGCATAAGCTGATATCATTGCTTCTCTCTCTGTCTCTTTTCAAACCCGACTATCTGTATGGGGAGTGATGATGAATTTTTGATTTAGAGTGTACTGTTCCTTTGAAAAAAAAAATATGATTAACTTTACACATTTATGAAGATCATCAGTACTTGCAGTCTGAAAACATTTATCCTCTATTAGCCTCCTTTTGCCTCCGCACTGCCATCAATGATCAGTCAAAAACTTGTGCCCATGGAAACTGAGCAGGAACCGTGGCAAATATTGTTCATGCTGCAGTACGAGTACGGGACTTTTCGGAAACATAACACTGCAGAGTGTTGAGGTTTTTTTTATATTGCAATATTTATTTATAAAGCAATTTTCTGCAAAAGTAAATGTTACCCAGATGCAGCATTCAAGGCAAAGCTCTTCCCTGCCAGCATGACGCAGGTTAGCTATTCATCCACCCATGCAGCATATCTGCCAGTCACCCCGACAGCCGCTCTCTGCGTCAGCCAGCAAATGTATCACAGAGCAGCTATGGCCCAGCAGTGTATGGGTGGCAGTACTCAGATTTAAAACCCAGCAGCGGCGTTTTGTTTCTGCCCCGCTGACTCTTCCCATAACCCAACAGGGCTTTATCAGCCCAGCACAGGCTGCAGTGAGCTGAAGTAAACACCTGGTGGAAGGAGGAGGGAATGTGAAATAAGTGATGCCAAACAAAAAGACAAAATCTATGTGTAGACGGAGAGAGAAATAGGAATCGAAGGAGGAAAGGAGCATAAGGAGGGAAAAAAAACTGGTGGTGTAACAGAACAGCTCGTCCTCTGTCACACGTCAATGTGTTCTTGCCCTGCCAATGACCCTTTCATCATCGGTTACGTGTGTGTGAGAGGGTTAATGATTTTGACAGGTGTCTGATATTGAATCCTGCTACCTGACACACTGTTGTCTGTCACACCCACAACTAAAGAACCCCTCCCACACACACACACACACACACACACACACACACAGACACAGCATGTGTTTATGTGATCTTATCCTGTTTATTCAGGAGAGCGACTGTGAGAGTCTGTGAAACTATATATAAGTTGACTGAAAGTCACCTTTACTACTTTTTTCTTGTTAATTGCTATTGATCAACCAGGACAGCAGAAGTTACAGCAGATCAAAGATCCTTCAGCAACAAAAATATGACTGAAGGAGAAACATGCAGCCTATCTGGATAAATCGTATTTACCTGAGAGTTGAATTAAACATGCTTGAACGTGTGCCTGATTTCTGGCATAAGAAGTTCTTTCATGAATACCAGAGGGCTTCTGATTACTCTGCATCACCTGCCCTCGTTTACCTCTGGCTTGTATGCCCATCCCTCTCTCCTTTCAACACATTTCAGAAACATTATGGCATTGAGCGGCAGTTGGTGGTTATAATGAAAAGACAATCCTTATTCACTGTTTCCGACAATCAAGACAAGAGCTGTTTGTCTGCTGGAGACTGAACCAGCAGTGGTGCCAGGTACCCAAAGTTTCCCAAAAACAAGAAAGCCACATCATCATCTGCTACTTAGTTGAATTTTCTTCAAATTACAGAGCTGAGCTGTGGTGGCATTTTTATTAACCTAAACTGTGATGAAATATTTCTGTCACCATCAACTTTCATTATCAAATACACAAGGCACTGACAGAGAAGAAAGGGCTTTATCAAACAAATACCCTCCTTTGCATTTTGCCGCTGAAGACCTTATGGTGTGTTCACGCTCAACATATAGCAAATATTTCAATTATATGCAAAGCTAAGCCATGATGAGACATGGATTCATGCAGGGTGACGCAAATACAACGACAATGATGCAAAGATTCACGTTATTCTCTAAGGAAAGGTCATGATTTTTGAAAACTGAAATTTATTATTTATTCAAATAATAAATAAATAATCAACTGGTAGGAATTAGTATTGTTTAGTCATATGAATTACTTTTGCTTGTTTTTACCATCAGTTGGGATATGCCCTACGACTGTCGGCAGGCGGTGATAATGTAGCAAAAGACTGATGTAATCACTTTTCACAACAGAAGAAGAATGCACCATTACCGATGCTAAATCAGTATGACGATATACCAAGGGCTGAAAAACTCACCAAATAAAGAGGTGTGCATCTTATTTAATACAATTAAAGAAAATATGGGGCAGACTTCATCATTTAGAGTAAAGTACTCATCAGAACATGATCCATCCAAGGTTCAACAATTATATATGGCTGAGGAAGTCTGATGTGAGAACTGCATTAAAAAAACAGCATCTGGAAGATGATGGCATATGCAGGTGAAAACCTAGAGAACATTCAAATATTTCCGAATTATTATCGAAAAAAACATTTTTTTTCGAAAAGCCCAACCCCAAATGAAGTTTGTGTGATGCAGGATCATTGAAAATGCTTTGAAGAGATTTCTTGAACCCTAAAGAAAGGATTAGGTGACTAGATTTTGAGTCTTATTCAGGGCATAGTATGGTTCTAGGATTGTTTTTAAAAATCTCACTATGAGGGCACAATGACTTAAATGCCTGCATTGGCTGTTATTGCTGTTGCTCCACATCTGTGTCTTTCAACCTAACTTTCTCTCTACCCCATTTCACTTTTTTCAGTCAATCAATCAATACTTATATACTGCCAATTCACAATTCACAACTTTTTTCTCAAGGTACTTACTGGAAAGAACACGTCCAGACCGAACTCTTTATTTTCAATTTCAAACAAAAATGGTCATGACAAAGGGCTCAGAGGTTTCTGCGATTCTTTTCCTCACCAGTGCCTGCCCAAGCAGGAATTTTTGGGTCAAAATGAGAGACTAAGGGGCTACATCTGCTCTTCTGGAAAGTGCCATAGTACATGTTTTGTTGTAATATGGTGCTATATGAATAAAATTGACTTGGCTAAAATGTGTTGGATTGTACAATTTCTCTGATCATCTCCAACAAATGCATATGAGTTCCCAATGCAGATACATTAAAACCAGGTGTGTCTCATCAATAACAAACACCTGTAATATGTGCATTTGGATGAGATGCCCTGGGATGTACCAAAAAAGAAGCCTCTGACACTCTGGGAATGAGCTGAGCAGCGCTAACATGTAGTTCCCCTATAATGTTTGTCCTGTACTATATGCTATCATACATGTATTTTTATATTATATACTAAATCGTTGAACCCTGATCACAAGTTTGGGTGGGAATGAATTACTTGGCATTGTTATTGTGATATAACTGAAACCATATCAGTAATCAGTATGCGTAATTAGGGACAAAAAATCGTCGAAGACAGAGTGGGACATTTGGGAGAAGTTTGGTTTGCTTCAAGACCAAGACAATAACATTGTCAGTAGCTATGCCATCTGCAACAAGTGCAAAAAAGTTTTATCTTTCGATAGCTGCAAGCTAGGCACTTCATCACTGAGAAAACACATAGACACCTGTGGGAACACAGTCGCTGGGTCAATTGAGAGATACTTTCCAAAATGAAAGATAATCTTCCACCACCAGACCGGGAGGGCGAGGACACCATAACCCATTTGGCAGTGGAATTTGTGTCTCGGGACCTCAGGTGATAAAACTGTGTGTGGGGAAGGATTCAAGGAACTGGTGCAAGAACGGAGAACTCAGCTTAATCCAGAGACTGTAGACGATATTCTTTTCTTGCACAGTAACTTCAGGCTTAAGGATAAAATGTCAGCTGCAGGCAGCAAACTGTGATTAGTAACTTGCTACCCCATGTCTGTTTATTTGTATTATTTCAAATATGCTTTGAATTCAGGTTCTATATTCATAGATGAAACGATATATGTGTTTCCTGTTAACAGTCAAAGTGTAAGCTATCTTTGTTCAATAATGGAGTGGCCTTGTAGCGAAACTAGTCCTGGTTGAATGTCCGACAATTATGATTGTTTATGCCAGATAACTGCTGCGGGAGAATATTGTATCTTTGTTCAAATGCAAGACATGTAAAAATAAAGCACTTCAAATTGAGTGACTGAGTCTGTAGGCTCTTTGTGCATCGTGGGTAATGGTCGGGCAACGGATCTTTTTTGACGGGTGGGGCGGGTCTGGTTTGGACTTGGAGACAATCTCGGGTAACTGGTCGAACCATGGGTTTTGTTAATGACGGGTCGGGCCGAGGCGGGTTTCCAAAACTAGACTCGTGCAGGACTTTACCTAAGCCTCAGTCTGGAGTGGTCCCAATACTGTGGAAGACTGCAAGTAACAACTTCAGACCTTTGGTCTTGGCCTCCCACCAAGGAAGATCAAGGTGAAATTTCTTCTCAAGCACTTTCAACCCCTAGTGAGCTCCCAGCAGGATCAACTTCATTCCACCCATCAGTCAGGCATCGAAGTGGATGACGCAGTCATATACCTGCTACACTGATCTCTCTCACATCTGGAGAAACTAGGTGGAAATGTGAGGGTTATGTTTTGTTTTACTTCTCCGGTGCTTTCAACACAATCTAGCCTTCACTCACGAGAGGGAAGCTGGAAAAGGCAGTAGTTAAGCGCCACCTGGCTGCATGGACTACCAACTACCCTACTGACAGACCACAGTACGTGAGGTTGAGGGACTATGTGTCTGACTGTTGGCCTGCAGATCAGGGGGACAGTGCTCTCCCCTTTTTCTGTTTACACTATACACATCAAACTTTAGACACAACACTGGTCACTGCCATCACCAGAATTCCTCACATGACTCGACCATTTGCAGATGTTTATCAGAAAGGAACGGTCTGGAGAGCAGAAATAAGATCAAGAACTCTGTGGATTGGAAACTTGGGTAAATGCCACGAAAACAAAGGAGCTGGTGATTTACCTCCGCAGGAGGACTTCTACATTACACCTGTGAACAGGTGAACGCATACAAATACCTGGGTGTTCACCTCATCAATATACTGGACTGGTCAGACAACACAGATGTCCTGTATAAGTAAGGCTAAGGTTGTTTCCACATGCTCAGAAGACTGAGGTGCTTCAGAGTGTGCAGGACTCATGGTAGCATCAGTGATTGTCAATGCTGTGATCTGCTGGGGTGGAGGAAGCAAAGAGAGGTAAAGGCTATTGCTCTGATCCATATTGAGTTATTTTGGGAAATCTTTTAATTCTCATATATTATTGAATTCGTAGATGTAAATTCATAGTCCCACCAAAATCATAAAGTACCAAAGAAACCAAAACATCTTCCTAATACTTTACTGTAAGACTTCACTGTTACTGTGTACACTCGGCCTTCAAACTTCCTTTACATGCTAAAGATTTCAGAGGAGGACGTGTGTTATATCTGTACCAAAAACATGGACTCCTGTTCCGCCAGGGTAGAGAGCAGCTCCCCTCAACCCCCTTCTGCCAAGGCGGCTGTGTTGTGCGAAACTGAATAAATCATCTTTCTAAAAATGATAACGCTCATTCCGAAATGTTTTCCATGTTCACGGAAGACCTGGGCTGTTCCTTCTTATACAAAAATGCATCATATTTCTAAGAGATAACCATACCGCCCGAGAGGAAAGACTTTTGATGTCCATCTCTCTCAGTTGTATGCATCGACGGCAGGCAGGTTCAAGTGTAGATCTGATAGGTCCAGGCAGGAAGCCAGAGCAAAGATATTCTTGCCAATCAATGTCATCATAAAACAGACAGACACACACACCCATAGACAGGCAAACGTACAATTATCTTGTGTGTGTGTGGACGAGTAGGGAAAATTATTTGTGCAGCTCAAGGTTTCGCAGCCTGGTGTTATCAGAGTTGGCAGGCAGGCGGATCTGCAGCGCAGGAGAACGTGTCTTGGGTATAGAACAGAAACACTTTCAGGATGAGCTTGAGGGATAAAGTAGGTGTGAACATTCTTACACACACATGTAATAAAATTGAGAAAGGTTTAAAGTTGATTGGCCTGACAGATTTAAACTTAGTCATTTCACTTGAGAACACTTGCTGTTTTCTGCTCACCTTTATCTGATTTGTTAGAAACATGATTAGCTCAATTGAAGTATGCGAGACGCCGGTAGGGATTAAAAATCGTGTACACACTAACAATGTAAGAGGTGCAAATCTAAGCTTTTATGTCTAAGATATTAACCTCTCTTTGCCGAATCAAAAATATTAGCAAACTTGACAGCGGTAGAGGACACCGTATACCAATATCAACAAGTTGTATTCCATTTCTTCCCAGCGTGGATCGCGAATGCAACATGTTAGAGGAGCACAACTAGCAGCGGCTTCAGTCCTCGTTGGTGGCAGAATATATTGATTTCGTTTTGGTACAGTGGGAGAAGGTGCAAAATTTTCTCTGGTGTGTGTATTAGTGCTGGGGTTTTGGGCTATACCAGCTAGATCTCGCTCTTACTGTTGTGTGACTGGTATTCAATTAAAAGAGACTGTCTGAGAGTCTTATTTGCAGACTATCAGACAGTGGGTTCAATTTACATGAGAAACAATTCGTATTGAGTCATATCTAAATATGAACCAAAGGCCGGACATTCAGCTTTGTGACTTCGGAAACAGGAAGTGCTGACCAATGCACATCCATGCTGCCCAGCTTGACGCCTACCGTTTGTTCTGAGTAGATATTTCCAAGCGACTCAGGGAATTCATATTTTTTGATTCAAAAGTCTTTGTCCTAATAAAGTCGCATCATTGAAATTGTTGAGGAAGTCCTAAAACACTGATTCCTGTTGTATAATTAGTTTTAAGAGACATTTTGAAGTGGCCATCTGCTAATGGAGAATGTATTCTGTTTGATCTAAATATAAACAATGATCATTGGTAGAATAAAGCTGTTCACAACCTTAGGATTGTGATACAAGTGATCCTTTCTAACTTTCTCTTCATAACACAGCATTTGCTTTTTACTGTCTGTGTTTCATCTACAGCTCTTCATTCTTGACTTTCATTCCAGCAATAACGCAATTTACCACTGGAATTGGTTTTCAAAATGTACTCAATCTCATCATCTATGTGCTACAGAGAGTATCTCCAGAGTGCTTTTGTGACTTTTCTGACAAAGCAGAGTACAGGCTACATCTGTAGTCTCCCGGACTAGTTCGGGCTTGGACATAAATATGCAGCTGGGCTGTGCTCCAGTATGGAGTAGAACTGTAGGACTAAACCCTTTAGTACCTGCACACATCTATCTGGGTTACACACAGACAGCATATGCCACTTTTTAATATTCATGCCCATAACAAAAAAGCAATGCAATGTAAACTGAATAGTAAGATCATGGAGAGAATCAAAATCTCAATTCCAAGTAAAAAGTCGACGTATTTTACTCCAGACAGTTAGATTTGTGAGGATGTAGGAGAGAACAATAAATTATATCAGGGCCTTAAAGTGATTTCAAACATCCCTAGATTTGTAAAGAATAGCTAGTTGAGATGTTGTTTCCACGTTAATTTATGGCAAATCAAAACACTTTCAATTTTAACACAACTGATTGTTAATCAATTATTTCCATCATTTTCTTTGGATTTCCAAACACCCTAAATTGTGATTTTAATATTGAGACACAATTCATGAATATCAAATCATGTTTTAATGGTTTCTTAGATCTTTTTTTAAATGCAGATAAAGCTTTATTCAAATTTTTCCCTGCACGAAACATATTTGTATATGTAATTTGTATGCAAATGTGAGAAAATTTAAGAAGTCAGTAATGTTACAAATATCATTAATGTTAAGTATAGAGAGACCAATCTGTGACCCCTGAGGTACTCCACAAGTTAACTTCCTAATTCCTGACTGTTTTTATTCATTTTCACACACTGCTGTGTATTTTCCAAATAGCTTTTCAGCCAGGAATGAGCTGTTCCTTTGATCCAGAAACTCCTCCAGTTTACTCAAATATTGGCTTTGATCTATAGTATCCAAAACCTTCTGTAATACAAACATAGACACCAATAGAGCATTCACAATTTTCTACGGCAGTAGTTACTTCTTGAAACATCTCAATATCTGCATAAATAGTAATTCCATTTTTCCTAAATACATAGCAATGGTCACTTAGTCATTTATATTTATCAATAAAATGATCCAATTGTTTGAAAAATCATTTCTCCCAATGTTTTTGAGAACTAGCTAAATACAAATTCCGCTGTATTTGTCAGAAGCTCCAATGTTAAGAGCTTAACATTGGAGATATCTTGGTTATTTTCATATTAGTAGGATAAATAGCTTTTTGAAAAGACTGATTACATGTGCAGGTCAGAGGTCCTGCTATAGAATTAGTGGCTTCTTTAATAATAACCATATCATCGGAATTTATATCAGTTGATCTTTTGATTTTAAATTACCTTACAGTTGTTATCCTGTCAACTTGATTAGCCACACCAAGGAACATAGGTTACTTTTTTTTTTCACTCACCGCACATGTGGTTCATTTCAGCGTTCATCAGCACACTCAGCACATTTCTGCCAGGAACGAGAAGAAAAGACATTGTTGACATCCAGATCCAAATCCGAAAGAGCAACATTTGCTTGTTCTAAAAAACACAGAAAGTTGCTCTACAACTGGAAAAACTCAGTTGATGCCCATTATAAATTAAATGTATTATTATTATTATTATTATTATGACCTCTATCAGAGGAGAATGTGAACAAACTGACATAAAATAACAAGTTTAAATGTGACTTCAATTTAAAAATAACCAAATTAAAGGAACCACTTTTGAGACACATACCTTTAGGGTCCCTGAAAAAACGTATGTGAAATTATAATGGATTCTGTATTCTGATTCTGTTTTAAAGGAGATGTGCATAGACTGTGAATAGAATTGCCCATTTCCGAAGGTTAGGATTAATCTGTATGATCTCAGGCAGAGGCACAAGATTGCAAAAACTGCAAAAAATAATGTAAAAATCTAACAAACAAAAAAAAAGAAAAAGAAAAGAAAAAGAAAATAATAAAAAATAATTCACATTTTAACATTCACTTGGGTCTATTTGTAAGAAGAACACACAAAATGTGACAAAATCCATTATTCATAATTCTGAATTCATTAAGGCTATTCATATTCTTAATTATGCATAAATTAACACATTCTGGTGAATCTCCTATATTTTCCATCTTCGTTTTCTTTTAGATATACATACATTTAATGTTCGGGGCAAATTGGAACATGAACAATACAGCCAGAGCAACTTGCTGTCTACTTATAACAATTCTATATGCCTACTTGTGACATATACATTGAAAGAAAATTACACATCTCTACTAATCTATTTTGTAAAACCCCTTCAGTGAAGGCAAGGATCCCAATCATAATCCAATAGGTTCTTTTCATTCAGCTTTTTAATTAAATATAGTTTATTTACTTTTTTGAAGATTTATGGTTAGAAACGAGTGGAGTAAGTTGAGACAGGAAAGAGCGTAAACCAAAAAACAAAAAACCATCTGTTGGACCATAAAGAGAACCGTCTGCATGCTTACTGTACGGTGCCTTCGCATTATTGGCAAACTTTAAAAAAATCATTAAAATGAGATGCAAAGATTTTCTTTTTGTGTCTATACCAGTGATCTTTAATTCAAATTATTGACAAACATCTAACTTTTAACTCAAGTAACATCATTTTAGGAAAAGTCTTAACACAAAACAAATATCTTCAAAAAATGTGTGCCACAGTTATTGGCACTCCTGGAAAATCCTGGGATTAAAAGGTCGCTAGGGCCTATTTCCAGGGTATATTTCATATTTTTAGATGTATCTGTTTGGGTATTAACTTTGAAGTGGTGAATAATGACTTCCTGTGCTATTGGAGAATAAATATGAGGAGATAAATACCTAATTCTCTTTGACATTCTTTACAATGAGAAACACCAGAGAATGATGATGAGATGCTTCACAGCTGCAAGAGAGACAAGAACATCTCTCAGGAGTTAGAAATGCCAGTTTCAACAGTTAAATAATTTAAGATTAAGGGACGGGAGATGTTAAAAATCAGCCCGGGAGGGGACATGTCTGCATACTGAAATCACACTCTATGAGGAGGAAGGCTTGACTGACAAAAGACTCTCTAACGATACAGAATAAAAGAGTTCAGTTGAATCTTGTGTTCAGATTGACTCCTAAACTACCTGATGGCACCTACACCAACACAAGCTTTTCTCGGAGGGCAGCAAGAATAAATACGCTGCTGTCACCTACATACAAGCTAAAGCACCTACAGTTTGCCAAACACCACCGGGACTTTCAAACGAACAAGGTCATAGGTCAAATGAGATTAAAATAGAATTTTTGGTAACAATCAAAGTGTCGTGTAGCAAGAAAGAAAGCTATAGAGAAAAGAACACCATACCCAACGTGGTAGTGGATCGCTGATGCTGTGGGGCCGTTCTTTCAAAGGACCGGTACATCTTGTTAGAATACAGGGTCCAATGGACTCCATTAAAAACCAGCATAGTGGGTGATAAATTACAGTTTGCAGGCAGATACAGTTTGACCTTGTTGCAACATCGTTTGAGCATGTAAGAAGATGGTGTTCATATTCAAAGGGTTTAATTAGTGACTCCAGTCAACAGACAAATGGAGAAGGGAGAGACAGGCATTTTATACATAGAAGTGTATGTGTTTGTGTGTGTGTGCGCATGTGTGTGTGTGTGCACGCCTGCTTGTATGTGTGTTAGGATGTTGTTGAGTGAAATAAGGGATCAGAGCAACAGATTTTCACGTTATAAAATTAATCTGTAGCCTCCCCGCCTTTGATGTTTTTTCCGGTATCTCAGGTCTTTGTGTCTGTTAAGCCAGTGTAGGAATGTCTTAAGCCTGATTTCATCTTCCACATTTCTGTGGATTTAACAACTTGAAACATATTTTTTCTATCCATTTGTTTCTTACAGTTATATGAAAATCTTCTGCCGATTGTTAGGCTGGGTTTATAGTACTATAAACTATTAATAAAATAAAAAATCTTTTCTGTTGGATTTCCAAAACGTTTCACTTTCAAACGACTATAGTGAAACACAGAGATCTCTGCAGATCTCTGTGTTTCTTTCAGCACAGAGATCTGCAAATCCCCTGCAGTATGCATGACAGGCCTGTGGTTGGCGGTTTCACTTTGAAAATCAACCCCACAGAATAACATTAAGAATCCTGATGGTGATGAATACAAGCGTGAAAATAAATCATTTTCTCCAGGTAGATCATAAAGATATCAATTAATTTTGTGCGCCGTGATTACATGCAAAGTCAATGCAGAGCAATGAACAGAAATCACTAGAAGATTGGTGCGGGAGTGGAAGAGGCTCATTAGAGATTTCTGTGTTCATCTGCAGTTAATGTACAAAGCATTGGTTGTGGTTACTTTGGTCACCTTAGAAAGAAACATTTGTACTCTAATGTTCATCTCAGACGAGAGGCTGCATATTCGTGTTTTTTTCCTTCGAGTGACGAAAATTGCGTCTCTCTACTCCCAGAGCTGGAGTCTACAAGAATGCCAACTCTGTGGCAATCTCACAATGTCTCTGTTAACACTCTCATGTTTAAACTCAAGTTTGAGGTAGAGGATAACAACATCGTAGTGTTTTGGAGTACTCACCGTTTAGAATTATCATTAAACACAAAATGTAAAGGCTATGGGCACTAATAACCTGATGATGTTGAAGGAACTCTGGCTGTATGACTAAACTCTGATTGTGCATCCATATTGCAGCACTTAAATAAATAAATGATACCAAGACATGTAATGTCTGTAAGACAGTATTAAAGTTTGCCTTTGTGGTTGAACTCGCAGAATTTTTGATGCTTCAAATCATAGTCATTAGGCTACAGCAGCAGCTAATGCTAACCCTAACCCCATGCTAACACACCGAAGCTTAAAACAGTAAACGTTTAATTTGGGTATAACAAGAAGGAAAACGGAACAGATCTTGTATTTTATCATGCCAAACAGTTGAAGAGAATCTGTAAATCCATCAACACTAATCATTGTACAGGTTAATCTGGTGATCGCACATGCGTGACATTTAGTTTTTCTTCTTCTTAGAATAACATTAGAAGAATTAAGAGTCAAGTCGGTACACGATAAGCCATACGGTTTATTATCCACTGCACAACAAAGAGACTATAGACATTCAGTAATGTTGGCAGGTCGCTGTTAGAATGCAGTTCTTCTGCTTAACAAGCCAAACATGACAAAAGCAGCGAGACGTAGCCACGGGGCAAAACTATAAATCATGAAGTAAATAATAGTAAATTATATGTTTTTTGACATCATGTTGGTTCTAACACTCCAGGATTTAATGTTGTAAAAATCTTCCCATAATAGTTAAGTGTCCTAAGAGAGCTGCTTTGACAGTTGCTTTCCAAAGAAAGCACAATAAATGCGTTGGGAGGTTGGTTGGGGTAAATAAAGAGGAGAATATTGGTTCTGGTTCCACACCTGAAGCCCTTTTAAAAGTGCACTGTGCAGCACATCTGACGCTCCTTTGTCCAACTACAGCTATGATAACAAAGTTGAAATGTTTTACTTGCACAAATGATTCAGATAACACGAAATGAAAAACATGCCGTCTGACATTGTACTCTCCATTCTGCATGCCTAAGTGAGCAGCACACACTACTATTCAGTGAACTTACTTTATAACAAAGAAGACTTTTTATCTGATTCATTTCATTTTACAACTTACTTTAATGTTTTCATTGACTTATTACTGTTTAAATACATGAATATGTCTTTCTTACCTCGTCCAGTTTAAATAATTCTCAAACTCTCAGCTGTTGAACCATCAGTCCACAAACACACACACACACACACACACACAAACATACACACACGCGTAAATGCATTAACCTGTTTATTTACTTCATTATTGTTCATCCATATTTATCCTGTTTTGTTTAGTGTGAAGTTGAATAAACATATTTGTATTTAAGCATAAGTTTAATCAAATTAAGAATTGATTAATTATGAGTTTCATAATTTCCCAAATTAACTTTGGGTTGTGCGCCTATTCAAAATTTTCAAGGTAAAACGTAGAGAACCCGCTAGAACTGCATTTTATACATAAGAATATGAGTCACCTGGAGATGGCCCCAAAATATATCAGACAATAAATGCCTCATTATATGAGATAACATCCATTCCTTTGGTAAAACTAGAGTTGTAGATATGTAGATGAAAAACCTTTAGAGTCACCTTAAAAATCAAATAATAATGATAATGAAAATATCAATAAAGCGAAACTACATATTCTGGTTACATGAACTTTGATGAAGCTAGAATATATAGTTTTTTGAAATATGCTCTGGACAAATGACTATTCTTCGGAGGTACCAAAAACAACGTGTTTCAGCACAAACCTAATTGCAGAAATAAAATCAATATAAAATTTAAAAACATCAAACAGTCAAAAACTTAACCACAGTCACACATATACACAGAAACACACACAAATACAGACAATGGTAAAACCTCTCCATTACCAGGATCTCACACACACACACACACACGCACACGCTTGCCTACACTCACACACAAGCACACTCCACCCCTCATCTAAGGAAGGTCAGGTTTCTCATCAGTGTCCTGTCTGAATGTGTAGACTGCAGTGAAAACTACACAGCATGGACGCACCGTCCTTTCTGTACAGCTGGAGGGGCAGAGCTTGACAAAGTCACTGCAGGGAAACAGGATGTCAGCAATAAAGGGAAAAGCGGAGGTTACAATTGGTGGGGGGTGAAAGAAAAATCAATACAGCATTACATATTTGCATGGATATATTGTATCGCTACACAGTCAATGCCACTATTTTATTATTATTATTTTATTTCATTATTATTAATTTATTAAATAAATAAAAAAACAGAACTACATTTTTATGCACTGCAATGATAGAATCAGTAGCTTCTCCATGCTATTAGTTGATGCTGTAGGGTATTTTTCAAGTGAAGGGCAGAAAAAAAGGTCTGTCACAGTGTGCTGAAGAACAAATGAGGAAGAAGAAGAGCAGTGGTGGGAGCACTGGAAGAAGTTAACAGCCAATATGGAATATTTAACATGAAAGGGATGAAGCAGATGGAGATTACATGGAGGACTGGCGTAGGAAATACTAAATATTACAAACATGGGAGTTCATATACCCCGACCAACAATAGCATTAGCCGAGGTCAACAGAAGCTATTGCTAATTTACCATCTTAGAAAAACCAAAATACCCTAGACTCACTTTGCTTGAATAAAAGATATCTCCTAATTCCGGGTGAGCTAAGAAAATAACACATTTCATTACTTACTAATACAAGGATGTACAATCATTTGAAAAACAATACCTTTAATTATCAGCTCAAGAACCTTGAATTAAAATATTTGACATATTATTTTTGTGGACATATTTAATAAAGTTTAAATACTGCTGAAGTTATTAACTTGCGAAGCAAGGATATCACACAGGCGGTGGATTCAAACAGTATGTGACAGTAATGGCTTACAAACACGCCAAGGACTAGAGACCGTCAAGTGATGTTCTCCTAACAAGAGCTTTTCCATATTCCTATAATAGTATAGTAGTACTCAAATGTTTATATTCACATAAAAAACACAAAAATTTCACTTTGTTAGGAGCAGCGACAAGAACAAAAAAGCTGAGAACTTTATCTGATTTCACACAAAAGTTGATAAACTCTTCCTCTTGGGATATAATATACAGTTGATGAAAGTTAATAAATGAAAATACTGCAAGATATTTTACCACAACCAGAGCATATCGCAAAATGTTAAAGATCGGGATAATATCATGGTCTAATTATCGTAATAATATTGTATTATAATAACATTAATATGATATACTTTATTTATCCCTTATTCATTAGTCAAGTACTACACAGTACAGAACATTGTGAAATTTAGTCTCTTAGTATTTGACCCATACCTGAGGAGCAGTGGGCAGCCCGTGTGAGTCGCCCCAATCTTCCGTTTGTGCGACGATAACGCGACCCGCTGATCTAAAGTTAAATAATTATACTGATGAGATCACAAAATAGATAGATTCACAACAGGTAAATAAATATTAGATATTCGTGTAATGAAGGTATTTTTAGAAATTGATTCAAGTCAACAAAAATCTCTGTACAGTGAAATGTCACTTCACAGACGTATCAAAGTTCACTGGATGGAGCGAAAGATAACATAAAATAATTTTGTAGTGCAAATAAAAAATGGAGAAAAAAATAGAAATATACTTAAAGAATACTTAAAGGATAATTAAATAAGATAATGTAAAAGGCAAAAGGTTTACTGTCCTGGAAAAAGAAATTAAAACTATTTCAGAGTTTCATGCCCATTTAAGTATGGTTGTTCAGCCCTCCATGTTGCTGTTGGCTCATTTGCAAATAAATATCAAAGATTATTATGTTTAAAACTGTTGCAGTAGATTCCTCGAAGTCCTCCAAGTTCCACGTTTAGCTTTTGATCAAATTTGTTAAGGAGGTTGTGATTATGGTTTCACAATCAGGAAATGGAGACTGCCACTGTGTAAAGTGTCTGGTCATGTGACATCTTTCCAGACAATCAAATAAGCCAAGTGAGGGTTTGTTATACATATAATGCAGTATAATAAAATCATGAATCGGGATGCAGATTGAACAAGTACAATATCACAGAATCTCCCATCTGTCATTGCTGATCAGAATAAAGACGCGGGATTAACCAGTCTTTACAGAGTGTTTCCTAACGTTATGCTTTAAAGAAGTTCACTTAAGGTGGTGCAGTTGATAAAACTGGGCAGACAATAAAAGATAGAAGACCTCACATGTAAACCGTATTAAGTCACCTGAAATACTTTATCAGTCATGGTGAACTGGGAGTAAGAACACTGTAACAGGTATTAAACATGGTGAAAATGACTGGATACTTTGAAGGAAATTATAAATCAAAAGCGTTATAGACACAGAGCCTGATGAACCAAGATGAAGAATTGTATTTCAAAGTCTTAAAATGAAAGTTTACGCCGTTGAATCTGAAGATCTTATAAGTACAAGGACTAAGATTAATGTTAGTAGGGACTAGCAGTCAAAACAACAGAGCTTTGAAAGTAAACAAATATCACACCCATAATATTTTAAAAATGAAAATGTTTTCCTTTTCATAACTTAATATTTATTAACAGGGTGGCGCGGTGGTTAGCGCTGCTGCCTCACAGCTGGAAGGTACCAGGTTTGAATCCACATCTGCCGGCCTTTCTGTGTGGAGTTTGCATGTTCCCCCTGTGTCTGCGTGGGTTCTCTCCGGGAACACCAGCTTCCCCCCACAGTCCAAAAGCATGTGATATTGGTGACACAAGAGTTGGCCGTAAGTGTATGTGGTGGTGTGTCTCTATGTGTGTCTGCCCTGCGATGAACTGGCAACTTGTCCAGGGTGTACCCTGCCTCTGGCCCGATGTTAGCTGGGATAGGCTCCAGCCCCCTGTGACCCTGAACTGGATAAGTGGTAGATAATGAATGAATGAATGAATGAATATTTATTAACTGTATTTACACTTACTTTACTTTTTAATTTTTATTTGTTGAACTTAACAGTCATACGTACACAAAGTAACCTCTCCGGTTTATCAGGCCCCAAATCGTAGTAAGGAGGAAACCTTTGGTATATTACGCTAGCTTGCTTAGCTGTTTAGGAGAGAACTGGTCGTTTATTTTTAACAGCCAGAATAAATACATTTACTTACTCCTGAGTGGCAGAGTAACAACAAAAATACACTTCTAACAGGATGGAGATTCTCCAGCATACTTTCATGTAACTATGGCTTCCCACATAACAACAAACTACAACTCCCATAATCCCTCATGTAAGTTGTAAGTGCAAAAATCACCAGTCGATTTCTCAGTCGATTATAGCTTATAATTAAACACTCAAGAGTTAAAAACTAATTTATTGCATATCATTTCTGGACATGTAGTGTCCAAATAGGAATTTTTCAGTATATCATAATACACACCAAAATACGCCACTAAATACAGCAATATACCACAAAACTAAAATTTAATGCAATAACCAGGTCGAGTGTTAATCCACTCCTATTGACAATTTTAAGGCGTTGGATTCTTGGGATACATATTTAAAATAGGATGGGATTTAGCTTTTAAGCATGTTCGTACGTTAATAAGTATCACACAAAAAATTGTTGTCTCATCAGTTATCAACTTTAATTGTCTGCAAAGCAATATTAAAGATCCAATATTGACTCATATTTTCAATGTGTGAAGTTAAATGCAGCGATGCAGAGCTGTTTTGGCATCTTTAAGGGAATCAATATAAGTCAGTTGGTTATAATGTTATGGCTACACACCTGCCATAATTTGCCGGTCCTAAGGAATATTTTCAAAAAACACTCCTACGGTCAGTGTATCATGCAGAATTTTGTCCTGTAACAGGTTATGAGTGTGTTTTATTTGCTGTGGTCCTCTGATTCATCCCCATATGGTTCATTGATCGCACTAACTTTGTGACAAAGTTGAATGACAGGCTAAAGGCAACATATTACCCATTATGCTTTGACAGGTATCTTCTATAAACAGGCGAAAGGGGGTTTACATTGCTGAGTAACCCCGACGGCATGTCACTATCAAAATAATGTATATGAAACGGATGAATTTTTTAATGTACTAACATAACATAAAACCGATATGCCTTCTATATCTGACATGAAAATGCGTAATGAATGGAAAGTTTTATTGTTCTATGAAAGAAATGTCCATGATGCAATCCCAGTTGTGTGGCTGCTTCAAAATATCACTCAAAGGCAGAGTTGGGTATTTCATTTTATCAATTTTGATCCTCTCCGGGAGCTTTATCTTCAAATGTTTTCTGCCATAATTTCTCAAATATTGGTCGATTCAAATTTGTTGCATATGAATCTGATCGAGGAGATCTATCATGCACACTTCAGGTTTTACTTGAATAGTTCATATTTAAATCACTAAAGGGAGCTTTTTACAAAAAACACAGTCTTTGGGACATAACTTCCCATGTGAATTAGCTCGAGGAGATCTATCGTGTATATGTCATATTTTACAGTTTTTAGTCTTTATAATAGTATATTATAGAGTTGTTTTGTTTTATTGTTTTATTATAGAGTGCTTTCCAGACACGCCTCAAAAACCAGGACGATTTGCATTGGTTTTGGGAATGGTCGTTTCTATATACCTGACACTGGGGGTAGCTTTATCTCCAAAAGCTTTCAGCCATAATTTCTCAACTGCTGGCTCTATTTAATAATAATAATAATAATAATAATAATACATTTAATTTATAATGCATTTTACATTCGGATCAAATCTCAAAGTGCTACAAAGCAAAAGCAGATAAAAGCATCAATATAAAAATAAAATAATAATTATATAAAAGCCTGACCAAAAAGCAGCAATGTTAATTAAAGTTATAGGTTCTGCTAAAAAGGAAAGTTTTAAGTCCTTTTTTAAATGTGTCAGTCGTCTGTGGAGCCCTGAGATGGTCAGGGATGGCATTCCACAGACGAGGGGCAGCAGAACAGAAGGCCCAATCACCCATGGTGCTGAGCTAAGTCCGGGGAAAGAGGAGGCGGTATGAGTGGGTAGAACGGAGGGATCGTGTTGAGGTCAGTGGGGTTAGTAGTTCTTTTAGGTAGGGGGGTGCATTACCATGGATGCACTGGTGAGTGAGGGGAGAGCTTATAATCAAGTCCAAATATGGCACATTTGAATTTGACTCGAGGAGATCTATCTTGTCTGTCATATTTTCCATGTATTTTAATTTAATAGTTAATATTTTGCTCACTTTTGGAGGCTTTTTTTTTTCAACTAACAATACTGTGAAAATAACTTTTAATTTTATGGGTTCAATCAGCCGGGTTGCCCGTACAACGAAGGGGATAGGGACTTTTTGGGGATATACATACTTTTGCTGTCAGGGACGACAGAGTGGGTCTATTTATTGACGGGGCTGCCAAAGCCATCATTCTTCAGTGCAGTGAGACAAAAAAAAAAAGAAACAGAGTTTGCTGTTACTTGGCAGCACCTTAAGCTGTTCCAGGATGTCTCTCTCATTAACTATTTTACTGGTTGGAATTCTCATATAATCATCCGGATTGTATCTCCTAAAAACGTTATCTAGGTTCCTCAATTATCCATGAGCAGATTAGAAGGTTGCAGAACGTACTTGTACACACAACAAAACTATATGTTGAGCTGGGCTGAACATCATCTTCCTCCAAATACTCCAGACCAGTTTTCTCATTTATAGGAGGAGCTGCACTACTTTCCATTAACTTAGTAGTTGGTACCCACAAAAAACTCAAAGAGAAGGTCCAGCTAATACATCAGTAGCCTAATAATATCAGCAAGTTATCACTGATCACCGAATGTAGTTAATAATCATTTGCTGTCTGAAGCTCATTTCCCGTTGTACGGAGTAGCCATAACATTAAAACCACTTGTCTCTGCCTGTGTACATCCCTTTCTGCTACCAAAACAGCTCTGTGATGGTCTGTGAGGTCTGACACCTTTCTATCAGAGCCAGCAAACAGGAGCTCTTCTATGGGACAACCGACAACACCGGCTAGCCTTTGCCGCCCATGCACAACCATGAACCTTGGACATCCCTGACTCTTCCACTGGTTCTCAAGTTTCCTAAGAAACACTTAAAATGTACTCACCGCTTCAGACTGAGAATACCTGACAGGAACTGGAGTTCTGGAGATACTCTGACCAAGTCATCTTATAATCACAATTTGGCTCTTGTCAAAGTCAATGAGATCCTTACGCTTGCCCATTTTTCCTCCTTTCAAAACATTAACTTGAGGATAAAATTTTTACCAGTTTCATAATATATATACCACTCACTGAGGGGTCTTTTCTAGAGCATCTCTAACAAACTATACAAACTAGTTTCACCAGACTTTTCAAATAAATCATCTAAGACTCTAAAAGGTCTCCATCCAAAATCAATATCTGCTGTAATCAGAGATATCGGTTAATGCATCATCTTCGGATGACTTCGGATGGTATTTATCATTAATATATTTTTGAGGGTGATACCATTTTCAGTATTTAAGACATTTACACATCTGATAAGAACTTATAAACTAACCTTGTTTTTTTAACAATAACACATTAAATAAGCACTTTGATTAGGATCACTTTCAGTTGTCCTGTTTACAGAATTGTCATAGATATGTAACTGCGTGAGATACTACACAGTCAATACTCTCTGGTGTTGGAATAGTAAACTGGCAACAATGTACATATTTCCCAAACGCATCTTGGTGATTTCTTTCTTACTTGTCACATAAGCAATAGGCAAAGCATGCGATTTCTCGGTCGAATTCTACTGTCAGACATTATGTGTCACTCCACTTCCACCAAATAATAAGAGATAAACATTGGACTGAATAATGACTTCATCATCTTCGTTTCTCACCAACGACTTCATCATCATTATGCAGAAACATGGTATGTGTGCAAATGAGCACACCATTTCTTTTTAATTGTCCTGGTGGTTTTTAGTGCCACTACACTCCCATTTATGGGCTGCAACTATACTACTGAGTCACACATGACACATATAACATTCATCGTTATTATGATACATTGTTTACTCAAAATGACTGTATTTTCTATAAATTATGTTCCTTTTACTTTATGTTGTTGTTTGGGTGGAGGCTTTATAGCCCACTGGGCTTTTTGTTTCTTCCTAGCACTGTACACCTAGTCATCTTTGATACTATTTGTTGTCTGTGTATTTTAATTTGTGAAAAATGAATATACGACACTAAAAAAGCTGTTTAAAAACTGATTGTGATGTCATTCTATGGAATACCATAGAGGAGGCTTCCATAGAGGAGGACTCACTAGCTTTGGAGTTGCAAAGAGCTCTTTCTAATCTAATGTTAAAAATTGATTAATATCCATTAATATCTTCAAGAGATTTAAAAAAAACAAAAAACAAAGTTAAATTCTATATAAAAATGTATGTGATGTTTGGAAACGAATATTACCCAGCCATAAAGTGGTATTAGATAAGAGTACACATGCCTAGTATCAGCCGGGATATCAATGCTATAATTGGGCGCATCCCTTATTTTTTGTCACCTTTTTTTTTCAATAGTAATGCATGGTCTCCTATACAAAACGATTCTGAGAAAAAATACCTTCTTACTTATCTTCTATTTTAAGATATGGAGATATAAAAATCTTAATGTTCGATCTACAGATACTTTGCAATTTGTTGTTGCGGAAGCCCGAACTAAATTTGGAAACAAAGTTTCCTCAGTGTCCTCAATATAGGTGGTGCAGTGCTTTGTGCTGCTGCCCCACAGCAAGAAGGTACCGGGAACGAATCCACCTTTGCCGGCCTTACCATGCAGAGTTTGCCTTTTCTCCCTGTGTCTGTGTGGGTTCTCTCCAGGAAATCCAGCTTCCTCCCACAGTCCAACACCATGCAATATAGGGGAATTGATGGCACTAAATTGCCCGTGAGTGGTTGTGTGTCTCTATGTATTTCCTGCTAGTGGGTGCTTGCAATGATGTTTTAAGTCTTTATTTCCAGGTGTTAACTGTTATCTACAATATGTAAATACTACTATGGTATATATATATATATATTGATTTAGTGTTGGGCAACATAGACATTAATAGGGCGTGGTTAAGTCTGTGTCATCTTGCCCTCATCGTGTTTTCTGTATGGATTTTTTATTTTTATATTTTATATCAGCTATAAAGTCATAGTAAATAGTAACTAGGTAGTATCTCAGATCTTTGTTGGCTGCTGCCATAGCAAAAGCCGTGATAGTTACTTAACTGTAGGCGACAACGAGAATCTTTCATAGAGTTTGCACATTCACCAAGTGTCTCTGAGCAGTATACTGATTGAATCTGAGTCCTCTCTCGAAGGGAATGGAAGACTGAACTGAACTTTAAGTATCGATACAGTCCAAATACACAAGAAACACAAACACACACACACCCGGTGTGTCAGTCTGCCTATTTCTGACACTGCTCATTTAGTTTCAGATGAGCAATGTCAGACAAAGATATCACACATGCAAGAAGCAAGTATCATCTTCAGTCTAGACATGTGGGCAGAGTAATGACAGGAAGGAAGGCAGAGGGGACATGACGGAGTATGAAAAAGGGAGGCCGAGACAGAGCGAGTGATAATGAGAATAAAAAGGGAGTGAGACAGTGACAAACTGAGAGGAAGGGCGCAGTGAGGTGGGTGGGGATGGACAGAAAGGGCATAAAGTGATCTCACAGCCAGTATGACCTACAGCTATTGGTCAGAAAGACTGAGCATGTGTATGTACATGTGCAGAATCCATTATATCAAGAATAGCTTCAACACCTCCAAATTGAAGTTAGTTCAGAACTCATCAACTATTTGTTTGAGAACGAAAAAGTTCTTTAAAATATTTTTTCCAAACACTGTATGGAAAGAAAAATAAAGAATAAGATAGATTTGTGCTAAGTACACTACCAAGGTAAAGGAGCCAAACACCCCATAACTGTATGAGTTATTAGCAAATGGAGCCAACAACAAGGGGAGCTGTCCTCCCAAAGCAGGTGATGTTTTCAATCCGTTCAATTTAAATATTTATTACAATTATCATTTAAATCGACTGAGGATTTTGGTTTCCTAAACGTTGGTTGTGCTGCTGCCTCTAACCTAGAGGGAAGTCGGGATGAAGGTGGATCGAATCCATCTCTGCCCGCACCTTTCTGTGCGGTGTTTGCACGTGTCTCCAAGGGTTCTCTCTGATATTCCGGCTTCTTCCACCCCTCCAAAAACATGCAATATAGACAAATCTAAATTGCCCGTAGGAGAGAATGTCAGCATGAATGGTTCTCTGTCTCCATGTGTCACCCCCCCGTCAAGGGTGCACACAGTCTCTCACCCAATGTCAGCTGGGATAGACTCCAGCCCCTTCGACCCTAAACATGGATAATGAATCAATGTTTAAAATGCCTCACCCATACAAGGTTTTGCTGCAACCAAATAAAGCCCTCCATATACCACTGCCTGTTCAATCATAGCTGTTTCCTGCCCCAAAACGCCTCTGCAAACATTATAACAAAAATATTAGATGACGTGAAATTTATATAAGATGTTTGGATAACCTGAAGGTGAAAAGCTTGATAAAGACTGACACCATTTCTTCATCCAGCGGTTTGCAGTGGTGGACAGTAACCATAGTATATTTGCTCAAGTACTGTATTTCGAATACAAATTTGAGGAACTTGTTCTTACTGAATTATTTCTATTTTATCCTACTTTGAACATCTATTTTCTACTTCATGATATCTGTCTGACAGCTATAGTTACTAACCATTATTCAGATTACATTTTTTAAACACACTTCAGGTATCTTGGACCAGGATAGTCTGAATGTCCAGTAGAGACAAGGTCAGTGTGAAGGCACCCTAAGAGAGAAGCTGAGACTTTCTGCTTCTAATTCTAATTTAAGTTTGGGATATATTAGTAGCCATTAGAGGAACTGCAGCTTAAGTGACTTCTATCACTCTGCTTTGAAATGACTGCCTCTTGGCCCAGCAGATAGATGATACAGAAAATCAGGGAAATATTCAGAGTGGATATTAACTCTCACAATTTTAAGAATTATTCTGATATACAGTAGCTTCGATATGACAGCTTCACCTTCAATGAGGAGCTATTTAACCATAACACCAAAATTATTAAGGGAAATTTTCCTTAACAACTGCACTGCCGACTGCATTTTGATTTCCAACTCAAGGTTAATACAGCACTAACTACAAAACACTAACAGTAGTTCAAAAATTCCAACACTCAAAAAAATGTAGATATATGAGATGGAAGTCCATTGATTTAAAATGACAGACAGCAAAGAAAAAACCATAGGGTTATTGCCTGCCAAAAGAAAGCCATAGCAGTATGCAGAATTTAACACAAATTATCTTTGCAAGCTCTGCATCCCTCCGATCTCTCCACCACAACAGCAGCATCATAACAACACAGTCCTACTTACATGAATAACCATAAAAAGCTCTGGCTAATGTTAGAGTCATATATACATCTGACTGCCCTAGAGCAGGGAAAGTAAAGCAATAGTCATGTGTTATGGTAGTGATACAAGAGAGAGAGAGAGAGAGTGTGAGAGAGAGAGAGGAAAGAGAGATCAGGGCAGAGAGGACAAACACAGTGCTGCATTGCAGTAGTAGAGCCAACAAATGTTACTACTTTGAAAGTCCGGGGCCTAGTTTGCTGTGACGATTCTCTCTGTGAGTGCAAAAAGGTCCCCTTCCTCTGGGAACAATCATGTATGACCCATTGGAGGAAGAAGGACACTTGATTGAACACTTCCCGACCTCTTTATTAGCCTGTAAGTCTGCATGTTGTATCACAATGTCATTTATCTTTCCCTTCACCCTGGGGGATAATAATGTCAAACATAAGGGAGGCGAGAAGGCGAGGGTTTATGTGCTTTATGGGCTATCTGTCGCCCTAAGTGCTGCGATGCCTTCAACTGCAATGAAATGTGTTTTAATTTTGTAAGAGGCAATGAAATGTGTTTGAATCTCATCAGAGAAAATTTGAACATCAGAGGTAATGATAACTTTATTGGTATTACAATTTTCCACAAAGTTTAGATAGTTCTGTAATGCTGTAGAGCAAAGCTGTGTAGCGTCAAGGTCAGACAAATAAAGACATCCCAACAAGATCTAAATATATTTAAGAGGATACATTAAAAAAAATAGTAGGGGAGTTTCAAGCATGAAATTGGGCAAACACTGTTCTGTTTTCTTATTCATATGCCGCAGGGATGGCAAGCAGGAAGGCGTTGTTTATTATTAAATTACTACATGCATGAAAAAACAGCATGACTTACAGCTATTCTTAACTTGAATAAAAAATCAAATAATAAAAAGTATTATCTCTAATCTAGGCTTACTTGCTGCACTGCTGAGAGACAGAGAGAGCAGGAGACGTAGACAGAGAGGGACTTGGCGACAATGGCAAAGCTGTGGGGATGCTGCTGCATCCAGTCTGCAAGACAACCAGTCAGTCGCTCTATCGGCCCGTAGAGACAGACAGAAAGTAGCTGGGGTATGGCTGTCAGTCAGTGTTGCAGCTGCAGAGTGGTGCAGTGCCCGTCTGTCTCCATCCCTCTGTACTCTCCTCCCATCCCTCCTCTGTAGCTATCGGACAAACCCTTCATTTTTTTCACTCTTCTGCATAGCACTAATCTGTGAAAATTAGGTGTGAGGCGGCAGCGCTACCCAATTTGAAAAGTCAAAATCATAACTTGACTTAAATCATAAATGTAATCAATCTTTAAATTTCATTAAATGTTCAACCTGACTGCATGTGAAAACATTACCTCGTTGGTGGAGACAACTCCTGTTGTTGTTGAGCTAATAACTCACACAGTCATGGGTGTTTGATTCCTTTACCCGGGTAAAAGTAGCACAAATCTATGACAAAAATTTCTTGTTTTCTGCAACTTAGACACTAAACAATAACTGTGGCCAAATTGAAATGCACTATTGTTGATGAAAATACAAGATGTGTTTGTAGTACATTTTGAATAAAAAACTAAAATCTCTCTTTATTTAATATATTTATGTTGAAGTTTTAAGAGTTTTAAGTGTACATGAGTCTTCTGGGTTAAGTCTAGTCTAGTGTTTGGACACAGTGCGTTGTCCCCTCCGTCTGCTCCTTGCCAGCAGAGGCAGCCCAAGTTTAAAGTTAGATAAGGTGAGTAAATTCAAAGGGAGGTTGCACAAAACATGTGCCGCTGCACGCAGTGCTCTCTCTTCATCTCAGGGAAGAAAAAACGTGACCGACAATCCCTTCAGAAAGTTTTCCAGGTTGGTGAAAGGTTACTTGCCCTTCTCCCAATTTCCAGTCTTGCCTTACAGGCATAATTTTGTGGACCTTACGTGATTCTGGACCATATGTGATTAAAATAAAACGGTGAAAACGACTAGGTCGTTGCTACCCCTGATCGTAGACGAAAGACATCAATATGCTAAAACAGTACATCAGCCGCATTGACAGCATTGGTCCTCCCTCTCTCCTCTCTGTACCTTTTGCTGCAGCCACTTATACAGATGTGTCTCCAGCTCTGTACTCACATTATAGTAATGGTTTATGTGTAAATCCATCTCCCTCCTCCCGGTTGCAGAACTCAGAAATCTTGCAAAAACTTTTGCAACACGTAGAAGCTTCAGCCCAAGCATATATTATCCGTATAATCAGAACTCATCCTACTCTGTTCTCAGACACACCTTCCCGCACAAATGTACTGTCTCTTGACATTGATATTGATGATTATCCACCTATGGAGCGTGCTTATAGTAGCCCCACAAAAATCCAGTGCCTGGACTTCTCCCTGTCTTCTAGTGCCCGAATCCAACCAGACGCCAGCGTGTACAGTTTCCCGAAAAAGTTGACAATGTACGAAAGCCGATTCATATTCTTTGCCTCGTACGGAAGATATGTTGACAGTGTTGGCTCAGCTACATTTCAGTGTTCCCAATAGATAGACTCTACTTTGGTGGCCGACCCAGGAAAATTAAAGCCTGTGCAGGTAGATGCAGGGAGACCTGCGCTGGTAGATGCACATAAACCTGCGGGCCAATGAGCACAGCCGGAGGCTGCAGTTTAATTTTGTCTATTTATTCAGCTCTCCCTGAACATTAGTGTCACTTTGGCATATAAACAGTTCTTCATATGAGAGACGAAAGCTTCCAGGTGTAGTCTGAAAGTTCATTACGTCATAACGATGTTGAAAAAATAATAAGGGCTTGGTCTGTAAGCTTAATGCTAACATATAATGGGAATTGCCATACAAATGCTAACACAATTAGCATTGACGGTGTGACCATTTTAAAACAATAAAGTAAGGGAAAATCAATGATTTCTCTTCACATATATTTGTCAGTTACACTTGAGGGAGTCTCTGTCAATGAGACGCTGCTCTGAATCTTTTTTTTAATGATAAAGAGAGGCAAACTATGGAAGCCCTGAAGTCCTTTGAGAAAAAAAAAATGATTATCTTCTACGCACAAGATAAATTACTTTTAATCCTTATTCGTGTCTTGATGAACAATGCCACCATAGAATATATCATTGACTGAACAAAATGTTTTATCATTGGTTTATGAACCCCAAATTTCAAAAGTCAGAACACATACACAATCCTAACTAGTCTTACGTCTGTGTAAGCACTTTAAGATTTTATCCAAATGTAAAGTGCATTATAAACTAAATGTATTATTATTATTATTATTATTATTATTATTGCTGTGATCCTTGAGAATAAGAGCACTTAAAACACACTGCCTAGCATCAGGAGATATAAGTATGTGCTTCTGCAATAAAACCACAGACATGCTATTTTTAATTTGTAAATAGTTATTCTTGTTGATCGAAGATAGAAGATTTTCATTCATTAGCAATAAATGAAGTAAGTGATACACATTTGTTTTGACAAGTTTGTTAGTCACATGCTGTTGCTGCGCTGCGCCACCCAACACTGCAAGTAAATTCTCAACCGCTGGTAAATACTTCATTTATCATCATCGTTTCAGCGCCTAATTCCCGCCCTACTTTCTGGGGTGGTAAATTGTGACAAGTGACAACGTGGTCGATTACTCCAACAAAGGGTCTGAGCACTTTGAAACGCTCAGTGACATTTTTCAGAGACTGAGAGAAGCCCACCTCACAACAAATTTATGCAAATATGAGTTCCGTAGAGCAACAGTTATATACCGTGGCAAGCAAGTGGGCCACAGTCAGATGCGCCCAATTAACTCTAAGATAGAAACTATTGTAAATTATCCTGAACCTCAAAACAGATGTTAACTCCGTTGCTTTCTGGGAATAGCATGATAGTACAGAAGTTTCTGCAGGAACTTCACTGATGTCTTTTCTCCCCTCACTACTCTTACTAGTGAAGAAAAGCCTTTTGTCTGGTCACCTTCCTGTCAGCATTTGTTTGAATCTTGTAAACCTTTCCTCTGCAGCACACCTGTCCTTTCAGCACAGCACTTCACACAGCCCTTTTAACCGGAGTACCAGTGCCAGTGAGGCTGGAGCTATGTTGTTACAGGAGAACACACTAGTGTTGGTCACCACCCCCCCCAACCCCAGTAGCTGTCTGCTACCTCTCAAAAAGGTTAGGTGTGCCCCAAACTCACTATAGTACTATGGAGAAGGGAGAATTATCCTTTTTGCTATGGCTCTACAATACTTTGAGTTCCCTGTTGATTCCAGTGCACTTACACTTGATGTCCACATTGACCACGACCAATTCGTGTTTCTGAACCGCATGAAGAATTGGAACCAAAGATTGCTGCGCTGGTAACCAATGATGCAGGCCTACAATCTGGAGATCCGTCACTAAAAGGGAACAGATAATGTGCTTGGTAATGCCCTTTCTCATGTTTCTCTTCCATCCTGAATACGAAACATCTTTTAAATAGGATTTTTGTTATTTTTAGGTAGGTAGGTTTTACGGCAAGCCGTACATTGCTGGTATATTTTGTTCATATGTTTCTCTATGACTTGGGATGTTAAAACCGATGTAGCAGTGGGATCGCCCTCTTCATAGTAGGATCTATGTGAAGTAAGATGGTACCATCTCAGAAGCCAGTCGTCCTTCCTGACGCAACCCACAGTATATTAAGGTTTATTAATGTGATATGTTGATCACCTGCCGCTCGAGGTCCTCTCTCTCCAATATGGTTAGGTTGTTTGGTTCCAGTCTGGTATTAAATGTTTTGATGGAAAAATGATTGCTACGAGTCAGAATATTGGAATTTAAGGCGAGCAGTTCTGAAAATACCCCGACCACATCACCAGGTCCTCTCCACTGTAGCGATGACATCACACACTCCAGATTGTCAGGATATCTGTAAAGCTCACTCTGTTTAAGGTCAGATAAAATACAAACTATAAATGGTACAAAAATCCTTGACTATGTTAAAAGCGATGGTTGTGTGACCGTTTGAAGGTTGTATGGTGTTTCTGGGCGAGAAATGAAGGATCTGTGAAGGATCTGTGGCTTTTACCCTATAAGGAATGAATGGGCTTGACAATTATGAAAAATTGTGAATTAAAATGAAAATCTGAACAGAAGCCAACATCCCACATTGGGTTTGGCATAAACTCATTGGGTAGAGTAGTTGTCCCTCAACCGGTAGACCAGGGTTTGATCCTAGCCCCTGACGCAAATTTGCCGTGGGTGCTTGAGCAAGACCCTGACTTCATCTCCCTGGGAGCTTCACAGTGGCCACTCACTAACCTTCAGGGATGAGTAAAATACAAAAATTTTACAAACTTGTACTTTATGAATGCACTGTGTAACACTTGATAAATAAAGTAGAAGAGGTCCTGAAAGACTTGAACTAGGTCTTTCAATGACGTTTTTACAATGGAGTATGTAGAACTAGTTAGGTGCCAAAAAAGTTACTTCTTTTAGGAATAACATGGTTTTTGACCCAATGACCTTATGTATTAGAAAAGACTAAAATGTCAGCACTTTTCATTCATTAAAATTAAAATACTAAAGCTTTTCTCTGACTAAAAAATTACTAAGATGCATTTCAATCAATGTTCAATTGAGTAAAACATGCTTAAAAAAATTGTTGATGACTAAATGTGCTCAATTTGATTAGGACAAACAATTAGCTGACAAAATGAAAACTAATCCTGTGTTTTAACTACCTTTAACTTACCTATTCACCTCCATTTGTGTCTGATCAATCTTTGACTCCTTTTTTCCCACACCCCTGCTTGTCTCCCCTCCTTTCCAAATTCGTTCTCTCCCCACCCACGCTTTTCCTCTTCAGATCTACATCATCTTGACTTTTTGCCTCAGTCTGCTACTTGGTATTTGACTCCTTCCCCATTCCTGTCAGAACCCATCAGTTCTTCATTTCTTGTGTACTCCTCCCTTCCATCGCCATTTCTATGCCCGGTTATCAGGCTGCATTGCCATTTTCACTCATAGGTTTGTAATTGTTGATGGATGACCACATACGACAGCTTGACGTAGGTTTCTTTCGGCCACTTTGCCATCAATGAGACATTTTTTGAGTCATCATTTGTTGGCATTGGGTTATAAGGTGGATTGGCCTATTTTGACTACAAGTAGTCCTAGATATTAATGTTTATTTATTTGACTTTAAACAAATAAAAGTGACTCTCGTCTGACATTTAAATGAATATGAAACTCTCCCATCTGAAGAATTAGTATACGAGATGATTTCTTTAACAATTCAAAGACATTTTTCACTTTTTCTTTTATTTCTAAGGAAATAATACATGCATATTGTTGAACTGGTGGTTATCTATGTGTGAGCAATTTGGCGTGAATATATTTTCATAAAGGTTATGTACTGGGTAAATTATGGTCACAGGGCTATGCATGTGATTTTAGATAGGGCTTGATTGAATTATAGTGCCGTTTTGGCCAGAAGTTTTTTGACTTTTTCTCCAATTGAAAGATTATTGGTTCAATACCAGACTTTCCGTTCTACCTCTCTTAGCGTCATTGAGACCCTGAAACCTAATGTGCTCCTTGAAAACCTAACAGACTTAAGGCGATGCTCATTAGGGTGGGGTCAAAAGCAGAGAAATAATTTCACTATATCTTATTACTGTATGTGATTAGAATTTTTTTACATCATTATCATCATCAAAAATACCAGAAAATTTCAGAGCTCCAGCTGGATGTATAATCTACATATATATATATATATGTAGACAAAAATTCATACTGTACTGAATAGAGAATATATGTAATTTGGATTTATTTGATGAATTACTTTCATAACTCATCAATCAATCAAAGTCTTAGCCAACAATACCATATCAATTGACTAGCGGATTAATGGACAATAATTTCTGTTCTACAAAACTGAAATGATAAGAGATGGTATCCAGAGGTCTTGAAACAAGCTAGCCCTTATATTCTCTCCCTCCTGGTTTGTCTCATCGCTGACATTTTCTGTTCCCTCCTTTATCCAATAATTATCCTCTTCTATCTCCTCAAACCTCTTCTGTCCTTCCTACAATACTTTCCTTTCATTTACTCTCCACTACTCTCACTCCTCTTCACATTCATTCTGAGGGAAAAAATCACTAATTTCCCCTCTTGTCCCTCTTAACCCATTCTGTCCTTTTTCACGCCTTCTTCCCATTGTATTTCCCCACTCTCAGGTCCCTACTGCAACTTTCTTTTTTCCTGCTCTCCTCTTTACCACTCTCTCTCTCACTTCCTCTTCAGAGAGCTCCTCTCATCTTGTCTGCAGAAACACTCCTCTCCCAGGGCAGGGATCAACCAAAGCCCATTTCACTCATGGCAGAGTGAGCTGTATACCAGGGATATATGTTTGCTGCTAGAGGTGGTGCTACTGATGGCTAGCAATGGAGATAGGGTAATGAGAAGGGAGCCCTGTGTGTCTATTCAAAGTGTGTGGAAGACACAGCGGTCTGGGGTGTATCTGAATTTCAATTCACCACGTCAAATAACTACATTGAGATTCTATTCAGACATTCAGACACTCTCAGGGAAGTAAGAATCAAAAATTTACTTCTCTGACTCCACCAGAAGATATCGATAAGCTCATTTACTTCATTCTGGAAAGAAAAGATGAAAGTCAGGAAGAGTGTTATAGCAGTATGAGACAAAATCAGGCAGAGAAAAAAAAGGAAGCTAGGGAGTGGAAACAATACATTTGTTATGGAGAGCAAGAGGTCAAGACAAAGTTTGATATTCAGGTTACACTCCAAGCTCGGATGCTGGAAGAGTGCATGTCTGTTGACAAGTTTGCACCATCAGTGTGGAACTTAAAATTTGTTTCTGTTCTTGTCAAGTGCAAACATAGAGTCTTTGTGTTGCTGCCTAACAACATAGTGTGAGAGGAGAGCAGGGGTTTGAGAGTGCTGAGATTTTGCTAAAGTCTCGTTGCAGTGGATGAGTCCTTGTATTTGAGCTTATCTGTACACTCATCGTGTAACTACCCCAGCTGAAAAAAGTATGGATTTCTGCTGGTTGCCTTCCTGAACCATATCTCAAGGACAAAAATTGATCTTGGACATGCTTTGCATTGCCCCTTGTGCAAAGCCTGTTCACATCGGGTCTGATAGGACTGTAAACTGCCTGCAAGTCTATATAAATGCAAGAAAGACAAAAGAGTTCACCTTTCTGAGCAAAGGTCCAGATTATCCGGTGCCGACAATTGAAGTTAAATGGTTGTTTATGCTATGTTAATTCTTTTTTCTTTCTTTTTTTTTCAGTTGCTTGAGACATATGTAAGAAGTCACACTAGAAGCCAATTCTGCTGTGATAGACACCACAGCTTATTCTGCCTGCAAACAAACACCATTGTTTTGTTCAATGTAAAGAAACAGAGTCTCTGATGTCGCAGAAGCCCTACACTGCCTCTGATTGACTCTACCCAATACCATTGAAAGTTGGGCTAGAAGTTCAGTATTTGAGCTTGATAAGTGAGATTGGTTGGGTAAGGGAAAAAATACTGTGACAACTAAGCACTTCAGGAAATCAATGCCACCGAGTGTCTGTTGTATTTAATTTTATGAACATGATGTGATAATTTTGCTCAACCTTGACCAAAACTCCCAAGATGATGTGAACCCCCTCATCTCCAGAGGGATACCCCAGTCTATGCTCTTTAATCCACATGGTCAATGACATTATTGGCATCCAACCATCCGTTTCGTCACCTCTCAATGTCTGAGTTTGGATAGCCTAAACATTGTCTTGCCCCGTTAGCCCAACAGAAAATTAAAGTTATTACCAGCCAACATGGTCGCAACTGTGTTTAAAATGAGAAGTCCGCACCTGTGTTTTTTAAAACATCATCACTTACTGTCTCAAATTCAAATATACTTATGAGGTGCTGTGTTTAGGGATTTAAGTAGCCATTTTGTGTTTTATCCTATTAATATTGACTCGTGTCCGAGACACTATTATCTGTTGAAGAGCTCTCGACCTAAATTGGTTTAATAATTTGCTCTGTGCACTCAGATAAATCATTGTTTAATAGTTAGTACCTTAATGGGTGGCATTTTTTTAAATAGAAAAATCAAATAGATTTTCCAGTTAGGTTTCATTCTCTCTTTGTTTTCTGTTATAGAAAGACAGTGAGGAGTTTTCATTATGTTTTAGTGAGCAGGTTCTTTTTATAGTTTTGCTTGATGAATGAGCTGGCATCACCTGTAGCCCTGTCAGTTGTAGCCCTTGTGTTCAAATACTTTATTCAAACATTGGTTGTAGCTCAGTGGGTACAGCGGTCATCTCCCAATCAGAAAATGGGAAGGTAGCCGGTTTCGAGCAACAGTACATTAGCAAGAGCCTAAAACCAATATGCGACCCGGGCGCTTCAAAGGGGCTGCCGACTGCTCCTTCGGGGATGGGTTCAAATGTAGAGAAATAATTGACTGTGTTGTACTGTGTATGACTATGAGTGATAAATTATTATGTGTATTTACAATACACAAGTCATTTATCCATAACCATCTGGCTTATTAGTAGCTTCCTATACCCGTAGACAAGAACCTTTATATAAATTAAATGTATTATTATTATTATTATTTATATAGAATCATGAGAATTCTAGTCCAAATCTGTTTCTAAACATCAGGCAGATCAAAACTATAATCAGTCAAAAAAGGGTAAAAGTCATAACAGTAGGCAGAGGCAGATCCGATTAAAAGGCAAAATGGTTGGGTACATGTTAGGCTAAAGAGTCCACAGCATATAATTTAGTTTAGCACTTTGAGATTTGATCCAAATGTAAAGTGTATTATAAATTAAATGTATTATTATTATTATTATTATTTATTAGAATTCTAAAAAAACAAAAAACAAAACGAGAAGTCAAATTGGCAAACTGTAACAACACTATGAGACATACAAAAAACCTGACTGGAGGAACTCCAGAAACAATCGGGGGTAGCTGGAACATTTGAAGAACATGAAAGAGCTTCGAGATGAACTGGCAAGGGAAGAGGCAAGTATATCCGCTTAAATAATCAAGGAAGCAGGAGACAATGAGACCCAAGTGAATAGGTAAAGAAGGCGGTTCGGTGACGACAGGGGAAAAAAAGGGAACAAACAGTGAATCACAAATTCAACATATAGTCTTTCTTTCGTACCATAACCGGCAAACTTTCAGCCAGCATTAGTATCAAAGTTATACTAATTCAATCGGCTTCTATTGTTTGAGCCATGGCCCATCCTTCCAAAAACGACCCAACCTACATTCCTTATATTTGTGGGAAACAGTTTTACGGAAAATATTTTGAAAACTTCATTCGTGTTTCATTAGAGTATTGCTTTCAGAATTGAGTTTTACCAGTTGTACATAGCAAGCTTAAAAAGATTTAACTCTGGAATTCACTTTCAAAGTTTGCATCAAAAACACTTACAGCGTATGAATGAAAGGCCAGACTGTACCAAAAAATCCTGGATTCCTCCATTTTCTGGACTATTAGAATAGAATAGAATAAAATAGAATATAATTTTCCACGTATTGTTTCACTGACAGCTTATTTAATTTAATTTTTTATCATTTTCATTAGTTTTATTAACTTGTGTGCGTCTTTTGTCGCTAAAGAGTAACCCAAAAAAATTTGGTTGTAGTGACTACAATGAAAAATAAAGTGTCTTATGTCTTTTGCTTACTAGACATATACTCTTACCTCTGCTGGCATAAAGACTGTTTTTTGTTGTTGTATGTTACTTTCACCAAATATTTTAGTTTGTCCTCAAGTTAAAAGCCTTTTTAGTTGTAATTGTACAAGTGATGCCTGTAACTTATGAACATAAGAATAAATCTGCTTCCGAGTTGTTGTTTTATACATCAGGTGGAATGTGACAGTGTGCGGGAATATCAAACATAGATATTTTGTGCAGCATGCATTTCAAATTTGGTGCCGCTATAACACCAAATTTGAAATACATGCTACACAAAATAGTCTGAGCTCTGAGACCATTCCTCCATACAGATACTCTCCAAGTCTGTCATATTCTGAGATCGAAGCTTGTGGAATCGCCTTCAATACCTCACACAGATGTTCTGTGAAGCTTAGGCCAGGTTTTGGTATGGCCATGGCAAAAAATGTTTTTTGTGATCACTTAACTATTTTTGGGCTGTTTTTACGGCGTGTTTCAGATCATTGTCCTGCTGGCTCATTTCCTGACAAAGTATAAGCATGCTGGTATAGAAGTTTTCAGAAATGTCTCCCTGACCTACAATTAAACCACACCTAACACTGTTGTTTCATCGTATTTTCGAAGAGTGCATGTACCGTCTTGCTGGCATTGCTACGATGAGCAGCAACTGAGAAAGGAAATTTGAATTTGTGAGCAACACAGAAGGGCCCGTCTACACTCTGTACATACTGAGGGTGTGATCAAATCAGTAGGTTCCCTTTCACCAGGAACGACTAGGATTATAAACAAAAACACACAGGCTGATAAACAACATGTTTACTATTCTGTCATATCATAAATATTTTAAAAGCCAGAGGGTGCAAAGAAAGGTCAGGAATTATCATCACCATCTTTACAAGAAGACTCTTTCAACACAGAGAAAAAAAATATTTATCATAACGCTCATTGAGAGCATCCATATAATTAAACCAGTGACTTTGTAGAGCAGTATATTGCAATACAAATGCTTTCAATGTTCACGTTAACTGAAATCTCTTTCAGATCCTTGCCGCCACAGTTGATTGAAAAGCTGTGATAACGGGCATGTTTTGTTTAATGGGTTCATATTTCCATTCAGCTTGGATGGAAACCAAATTAAATCACTGTTCACTGGCAGACAGAGGAATCTTGACATGTGAAGAGGCGCTGTAGGAAATAAGGCCACTGAGCAGACAGGAAGAGCCAAGGTAACAGAACAGAGTGGGTAAAATATTTTGAGCAGCACAGTTGCTCTTAAGGGGCCAGTGAGCCGCCATCTGTCCCGGGACTGGGGACGCCAGGCCAAGAGACAGGCTTGCCTGACAGCATGCTAGCGCCATATGTTGCTGGAGCATGTACATGCACAATCTGGAATGAGATGGTATGGTCTGATCCGCATCAAAATCAGTTGTCACTGTTTAATTCACATTAGCGCCTATAAAAATCACCGAAGTCTGTAATGTAAAAACATATTTTAGACACATAGCGAAATAAATTAATAGTGTGCATCCTAATCAATAGCAATAAAATCTTAAAATCCCTCCATCGTCCTTTAATCTTTCCGGCTTGTTCCTACAAAAAATGCAATATAAAATGTTGACAAACGTGTAGAAAAATTAGTCGAGTAAATTATCCTACATCACAGCTGACAGGGAAGGATACGATTTTTGTTTTTAGCCTGTTATTCCAATCTTCTCTGAGATTTTAATTTCAGGAGCTGAACTTTTCTCAGGCAGGTAACTCCAGTGGTTACTGTAACAGAGCTAAAGGTGGGAAAAGCTGCAAAATCTAAGGAGTTTACCAGCAATTTAGAGGACTGAACAATAATTCACAGCCAGTGCTTGCTCTGCTCCTTTTGGAATGAAGCCATGCAGCGTGTCAGTGTATTTAATAGAGTCTAATGGCAGCTGCAGCATGACATTCTTGTCAAGCCCACTGGTTTGATTGGCTCAAAGGGCACAGGAACACCAACTGTTTTGACTATAATTCTTCAGCTTGAGATAGACAGATAGAGGACAGATGGACATGCCGACGGCTAAACTGGGGGGAGGGTTTTGGAGGTGCACAAACAGGCAGGCAACTGCCAGGTAGCCAGACTGCAGGTCTTATGATCTGCCCCGTCACTCTCAGTGGGAGACAGGGGGACTGCCACCTCCCTGCTCTGCACCGACAAATCTCCCCCCTTGTCCTGAGTTTTAAAGGTACAGTGTGTTAAATGCAGTCCCCTCAATTATTTTTGGCACCCTTTAAAAGATGAACAAAATTTAGTGCAAAAAAATAACACCATATAACATATCTATATATATATATATTAATATACATCTATATAAATATATATCTATATCTATATCCATATATATATATATATATACATATATATATATACAGCCATGTAAAAAAAAAAACTTTTTTGCCACAATGGTTTGCACCCATTACTTAATATTTTGTGCAGCATGCATTCAATATTTGGTTCTGCAGTAACAGCCTTGGGTCTGAGATCTGAGACAATTCCTCCATGCAGATACTCTCCAACTCAACTCACTCTTTACATCAAACAGATGTGATGTGTGAGGTTTAGGTCAGGTGCTGGGATGGCAATGTCAAAATCTTTACTTTATGATCTCTGAACCATTGTTTGGTTGATTTTGAAGGTGTGTGTCAGATCATTGTCCGGCTCATTTCTTCACAAAGGCTTTTCAGTTTCCATCCATTATTTTCCGGTAGGGCTGGGCGATTCTGGCCAAAATAAGAATTGACGATTTCTTGCTTAAAATCGAGATTGCGATCCTCTCCTTGATCTTACCATTCAGTTTACATCATATTGCACTTTGTTATGTACATGAGAAATTAAAAAGCGCCTTTCGCTGTCGGTGTGTAACACAGATAGATGTGTGGAGGGAATAAAGGGTTAGATCCCACAGCTCTACTGGGGACTGGAGCGCGGCCCAGTTATATATTTATCTCTTAGCCCGACCGAGTCCAAGAGACTACTGACTGAGCCCGGCCCAAACGCAGCAGACCTTCTGTTTTCATGTCAAACACATTAAACACTGGCTTGCACGGTTGGTGTAACCACGGTCACCACTCATCTATTTACCCTGATTGAGCATGTCAGCAGAGTAAACGACTTTAAAAGTGTCAGGTTTTTTGCTCTATGCCCTTATAGCTGGTATTACATACCATCATCGGCAATGGAGGATTACCATTGAGTAACTTCTTGGTTAGACTCCAGATCCAGAACTAAGTCAATGTCTATATGGTTTCCATGTTTTCAGTAGTTTTAAACTTAACCGAGAATGTTTCTCATTAGGTCTCCTTAGTTTAAGCTCGGCTACTGCATGAGAATTTGCTTCTAGAAAAACGAACAGACGAGACCGGCCAAGCTTTGGCTCAGTATCTACAATTTACATTGCGCGCCTCCTCCACATTGTTATGAGTGTAAGAGATGAGTAGTCCTCTTTAAAAAATGGAGAAATCATGTGGTAAACGGAAACTATGACATAAAAAAGGAGTTAAGGAGTGATAAGACATTACCTCTTGTCTCTGCTTATTCTTCGTAATGTTGGCTCTCCACTAGGAGGTATACTGAGTAGCAACTCCATATACCTCCTAGTGGTATACCTAGTGGTATACCTCCTACCAGTTTACCTCCTAACTCAGTAGAAATAGGTTGTATACTGAGTAGCATCTCAATATACAACCTAGTAAGAGCTAAGTTGCTGAGTTAGCATAAAGCGTAGTGCTTAGCTTAGGCAAGTGAAAGCTAATTTTAGCATCTTCCATAATCCCCCACGGTAGATGTACCAGGCCATAGTCTTAAATGCCCAGCCCTGACTCGTCGCAACATAAGCTGCGGTTTAACTAGCGAGTTTTGCTGCAGCTCACGTTACAGATGAAAATGCTGCAGAATCAGCATACTTCAAAAATGAGATCGTAAACACATCTGAAACTACATGTAATCTTTTTACGATTAATCGCCCAGCTTGTCTTCTGGTATTTGATGTCACTGGAACCATGTCCTTTAACAAGATGTCCAGAGCCTTTGGAAGGAAAACAGCCTCAATAATAAATAATAATACATTCAATTTATTACACACTTTACATTTGGATCAAATCTCAAAGTGCTACAAGGTAAAAGCAGATAAAAGCGTCAGTAGAAAATATATTAATAATTATGTAAAAATATGACCAAAAGCAGCAATGTTAATTAAAAGTTATAGGTTCTGCTAAAATGGAAAGTGTTAAGTAGAACTAGACTAGACTTCACTGTGGGTATGAAATGCTTTTCTTTCTTGCTAAGCAACACCCATCTATGATATTTGTTGCCAAAAAGTTCTAATTTGGTCTCATCTGACCTATGACCCAGAAAATCCCGGTGGTGTTTCGCAAACTAAAGGTGATTTAACTTGTGTGTGGAAGATAGCAAAGGCTTTTTTCTTGCTACCCTCCAAAACAATTTTTAATGTTGTAGGTATCGTCTGATGGTGTTTAAGGAGGATTTGTGACTCCAAGATTAAACTGAGCTCTACAATTCTATAACTGTAATCCTCTGGAATCTTTTGCCAGTCCTAGTGCATTGGATCAGTTTTCTGAAACATCCCTTTCTAGATTAATTATTTACTTCTCTTTAAACTTCTTACGTATAGATCAAACTGTTGAAAGATACATTTTTAACTAGTGAGAGATTTCCGTGTATCCATGTCCCAACGTTTTTGTGCTCTATGATCTTACCAATTGTTAAAATTGTCAAAAAATGTCACATCATATTTGTTCTACAAATAGTTAAAGTTCACCAATTAAGAGTTCCTACAGCTTCCTGCAGTTCTTATACTTGCATTTTCAGGTGTTTTAAGGATCATAGCGGATATAAGGTTGGTTGGCATTGTGTTTGTGTTGTGACGACAACATTAACAGGGTCCTCCACTTGGTGTGCCATGTGAAATCGGCCTCAGCTACCTTTTAATCACAGTATTTCTCAGAGATGCCACTAACTGTGTCCCACAAGCTTTTTAAGAAAATATATATGTTTCTTATAATCTGTCTTGATGACAGATCCGAAATGCAAAATAGAGTACTCTCTGTCTCAAAGTCATGTCTCATTGGTGATAGAAAATATTATCTTGTTTGTTACACAGAAAACACAGCTATTTAAAGTCTGTCGTATTTAAATCAGACTGAATTAGAAAACACAACAGGTAAGATTTAAAAGCTTTTATGCGTTATGTTGATCAATGCCTTTCTTCCCTCTCTTACTCTACTGGAAATTGAAACAACCTGGAACCAAACAAATCCTTTGAAAAAGGACATCTCCCCCTAACATGACCCAAAACACTGAACAACAGATGCATCCGTTTTTGACATAACTCTCAATCCTTAGTTGAGTACAGATTCTATTTTGGACATAAGCTATTAGTTGCGGTCTGGACGCTGGAGGGAGAGGATCCTGGCGTTGTCTGTTCGCCGCTTCTCCATCAGAGTTCAACAGACAGCAATATTATAAATCGACAAGTATACCATTATTGTTGCTTACCGGCAAACCCTTTTGGATTTCTATCTGTATTTTTTGCATTTGTTATGTTGTTTTTGTATTTTTTCGGATTCTACCGAGTCTGGTGTCAGTCTGCCTACCTGTTGCTGCAAGTATACCACAACCCGGAGACTTCCGTATCTGTTTGTTCACCGTTGATATCAGTTTGTTCATCCGTCCTGTTAATTGCTGCCACAGTGAAATATTCACCCAAAGCCGCTGTTGATCACTTTCTGTGTTTGATAGCTTTTTTCTCGGCATCATGTCCATGAGATTTAACAGCTAATAACATCCTCTGTGCATCTCGTCCATGGCTAATGGCTAATAACGGGCTAGTCTCCACGACTGGCATGATGATAAATTATTCCGCCACCCAACTGATGAAATTCAACAATAACAACACTCCATTGTGCATTTCAGTTATTAAACAACTTCGACTCCTTTGACGGCCCCTTTTAGGTTCACAGAAGTTGCCGTTGTAAGTTTGTTTACTCCCACTTGCCAATCACGCCATTCCGTCCTTTTGGTCTGACATGCGTCTCAGACTTGTCATCAGAACGCTGGTACTTTTAGGACTAGTAGACATGGAGTTTTCGCAACAACACTACCCACTGAGCGGGATAGAATAGGTCATACCTCATACATGACCACATTCTGGATAAGTGTTTGGACATGATGCGCCTTACAGAAACCTGGCAACAACCCGATGTTTTTTCCGTCCTAAATGAGACCTGTCCCCGTGGCTTCCGTTATATCCAGAAAGCCCGCAGCACTGGTCGTGGTGGTGGTCTGACTGTTATCAGCGGACTTTTCTCCGCTGTCCCTCCCTGAGATCTCTTCTTTTGAATGCCTGGCATTTAATTATAAGCCCCTTTCCCAATAACCATACTTCTAATCTAGCGACCACCCAAACCAAACCAAGCCTTCATCTCTAAGATGTATGACCTTTTTCTCGACATTTTGCACAACTTCTGCCAATATTTTAGTACTTTGAGATATGAACATCCACGTCAACTCCTCCTCCTGTCGTTTTACAGCCGAATTTCTCCAACTCAACTTTATTTATAAGCACATTTAAAAAACAACAGAGTTGTCCAAAGTGCTGTACAGTCAATAACAACATAAACACATGATTAAAACACAATTTTAAATCAAATAAAGGCAGTAAGACCAGAATTAGAAGATCAGTTTCAAAAGCCAAGGAATACAAACGAGTCTTAAGGTGAGATTTAAAAACAGACAGAGTGGGGGCTGACATCACATAAGGGGGCAACTCATTCCACAGTTTTGGGGCTGCAACAGAGAAAGCTAAGTCGCCCCTCATTTTCAGTTTTGACCAGAGACAGCTGGTCAGCTGACCTCAGTGACCTCGACGGAGTGTAAGTCTTTAAGAGGTCAGAAATGTACGTGGGTGCCGACCCATTTAAGAATTTAAAAAGAAACAATAAAACCTTAAAACCCCCCCTAAAACATACTGGTAGCCAGTGAAGAGAGGCCAGAGTGGGGGAGATGTGCTCTCGCTTGCGTGAGCCTGTTAAAAACCGAGCGGCGGCATTTTGAACCAACCGTAGACGTGAGAGGGCTCACGCCAAAGAAAAGTGCATCACAGTAGTCCAGGCGGGTTGTAATAAAAGCACGAATAAGCTTTTTAAAATCATTAAGGGCTAAAAAGGTCTTAACCTTAGCTAAAAGCCTCAACTGATAAAAACTGGATTTAACCACAGAGTTTATCTGTTTGTCAAGTTTAAAATTACTGTCCATTTTGACGCCATCGTTTGACACAGTATATTTAAAAAATGGCTGCAGGGAACACGGGTCCATAGCAGAGGCATCTTTGATACCACTAGGTCCAAACACTATGACTTCCGTTTTGCTATCATTAAAATGTAAGAAGTTTACATTTGAGAGTCATCTGCATAGAAATGGTAAGAAATGCCACGTTTCCTTAAAATCAACCCTAAGGGGAGCAAATATAATGAAAAAAGGATCGGCCCAAGAACTATTGATTGTTTTAATCTCAGGCAACTTGTCGATGTCCCCACCCACATCATGAGGCACACTCTGGTTCTTGTCAGCACTGACTCTGCTCCTCTCAGCAATCTTCTTCTGTACAATCCAGTACTTTGCTTAATTGGCCATGACGCACTGCATGTGCATTAGAGATGGGATTTACGTATCTTTGAAGGGAGCCGGATCTTGTGGATCCGTTCCTTTCAAAGAACCGTTCAAAAGACTGGCTCATTTTTATGTTTATTTATTTTTAATAAGCCAGCCTGGGGGTCAAACTCATTGTATCCTGGAATAATCACTGGGAGAAATGATAGGGTAGGATTTGGATCAGAATCATTCAAACGTGGACATCCCACCAATAGAATATATAGTGGAGGGATATCTGAGTTTGAATGAATCTAATATATTGATTAGAATTTCATTTGGCATGTGTTGACTATATTCAGTGGTGGAGACTTCATGGTCACAATCATTGTTGTCGTCAGTATCAGTTGGTTGTTTTCTCACCTCCGCCACTTTCACTGTCGGGTGCTGTGTTTTTAATTGGCGATGCAAATTATTTGTAGACCCGGACTTCCATGAGATATTTTTCCGGCAAATATTACACTTTGCTTTACCGTTTTTGTCCTCAGAAAAGTGCATCCAGATGCTGCTGCGTTTGCTTTGGCTCATTTTGTCTTTTCGAGTCGCCAGCCAATCAGTTCAGATGAAGCGTGTCCTCCCCCTTCCTTGCCGCTGCTGAGGCACTAACGTGAAGGCAGTTTGGACAACTGAGATGATGTCATGCAATATTTCCATATCAAATAAGCACCTCACCTGTACTCTGCTGCGCTCCTCCCCTTGTGCCTGTTCTCCGTCTCACTCAGGGAAGTAGGAAAGGAGGAGCCTGTGTCTGTGAGTGCTTTGGGATAGGGGAGGGGCCCACAGCAGCACCCGCTGCTCATTGAGAAGTGTAAGAACGATACGTGCTTTCACTTCAGAATCTCCAAAAATATTCCATAACATCAGAAAACACCAACGAGCAGCAGGTGCAATAACAGCAAAAGTCGCTAGTCGCTTTTTGGAAAAAAAGTCGCAAGAGGGGCCCGAATACTCGCTTAATATAGTGACAAAGTCGCTGAGTTGACAACACTGATCTGCTCTGGCTATGCAGGCTACTTTGCATAATGAAATGACAATTGTGCACACTGCTTGAAAAAAAATGAAATTTGTATTTTACCAACCTGGGCGGGTCTTAATTTACCTGGATGGGCCGCCCAAGTAGAGCCTATGTATTGGAAACACTGGCTTCCCATTCTCAGGTGTGGACATTTCTTGCATTCGTGAACAAAAAGGCTAAAAACACATGAATTGCAAGTAATATTTTTACGTATATCTGAGGGAATACGTATATCTGAGGTTTTTGACAGTAATGATCTGTGTCATGTGTCATAACAACATACATTGCGTTGTCTGGATTGCTTAAGTTGCAAATGAATTCATAACTGAGAGAATTTAATTACATCTTACATATGCAAATCAGTCGGAACAGAGTATGAATCTTTGAGTGCCATTCACAAAATAATTGTATTTGCATGGAAAACATAAGAAATTAAATTTGTAGAAATTTTATAATGTCAAAAATCCTAACCTATTAAAGATGAGATATGCATAGGTTGGAGAATTTAGAGGTTTGCTACAGATGATAATGGATGAATGGATATATTGACAACTGTATCTCCTTGTCAATTGACTGCAAGGTGATTAAATGGAAACGACAAAAATAAAATGTGTAGAAAATTAAAAATATCAAAAGACATAAAAGTAGTCATCATGATTAATATATTATTAAAGTTTATATGCAACTATCTTCCTGCATTATTTTCTATAATTAGCGATAAGGATTGTTGTAAATTATTGGAATAATATAAGTACCCAATCCGATCAAATTAAACAACAAAGGTCTAGAGACATTTAAATGAACTGCTTTTAATTCTGAAGTACTTTGGTTAATAATGACTAAATAATGAAGTAGCTTTGGGTCATTGTTTAGACCAAATCCTAAATCTTGTGAGAAAATTGAAGTGTGACAGATGGATGTAAAACAAATCCTAATCCTGACACCATGGAGAGAGAGTCTGATTGAACGAACCTAACCATATTAACCACACGAGTGCCATACCACATCTGATGTGTCTTTACATTTTTATAATTTACGTATAACTTACTGTTGTGTAAGGCATGATAATCACTGGACGGATAATTTCTCAAAAATTTAGGCCGATAAAGCAATCATTCTTCAAAAGGAAATTTGCGGTTTCCAATCAGCTGTTACAATTTACGAGTAATAATTTACATAATAATAATAATAATGGATGGAAACCCTGCTACTATGGAGACAGACATAAACACACTGAGAGCTGAATAGATAAGAACCAGCAAAACAAAGACGGGGAGAAATTCAAATAATCTGTGTGTGTCTGCATGTGAATGGGTAATTCAAAAACTTGTTGTATGAGTAGATAGAGATGTACACTCACTATTCCCTGCGACAGATTGGCTTTTATAGCCCACTGGATTTAATAGTGCACACATTTCTGAAGAGCATGCCCTCCCTGGTGGCATTAAGCTCATTTCAGCGTCACTTGCAGATTTACAGCATTTACATCACCTGATGTGTCTGAATGGCCGTATGTGTGGTTTTCAACATGAAGCCCCAGGATGTACAGTCACGGTTCTGCAGTTGCCAATCTGGTCATTTTGCATCAAAAGACTGCAGCACTCTGCAAAACCATGACATCATTCACACATTATGCAGAGGTGATATGTTTCTTGATCAAGGTTTTTCCAGCAATGTAAGAATCCTTACATCTATATGATACCACCTGATCTCCATTATTAAACATGAAGAGAACACAGAAAAAATAAAGGTTTAAATACATCAGAGATGTTACAATATATTTCCTAATTATTTTTTTTTCATTTAAGTCAGCTTAATATTATTTACAGTCTAGGATGAACAGGTAGCCAGCAACTGTTCATCAATTAACATTAGATTGAGGTTTTTTTTTTTGATTTCAATTGACGTACTGCATGAGTAAAAAGTATTAAATGCAAAATTGAAACATATTCAGGCTTTGGCAGGAAGGGTCGTGTAGCATGCTTGGTACTTTCAAGGGTGTAGACAGAATTACTGAAGTACTGTTGAGTGGCTAATCATGTGAAATCAACTGCTGCAAATTTGCAGCTCAGGAACTCAGAGGACAAAGAGAAATAGATTACGACTCTGAAACTTAGCACATCGTTCAACAAATGTAAAAAAAACCAACAACTTTTTTAAGCAGTCTGGGGGTGACTTTGAATTTGCTCTAAACATTATTTACATTATGGTATAATGAACTAAATCATTAAATTTCACAATGTAAGAAACAATAGATTAGTGTGATCATAATAACCAGCGTTGCTATTAATACTCATGACTTGTTTTTCTAATAGAACTATTAAATTAGTTTATGTATTACAGCTCTATCTCCACAACCTTACACAGAACGATATGTAAGGATGTATAAGTACAAAACAATAGATTACATAGAAGGCCTTGTAACATTATACGTCTCTACATTTATACAGGATTGCTTCTGACTTCAAGATTTCCACTAATCCAATCTTCATTCCTGACACTTACTGCATAAGGAAACCACAGCATAAATCTTCCAAATTAAAAACGATAATTGTCACCTGAAGCTCACATTCAGTTGCCAGCAGACAGCACTGTCACCGAAACTGATTATTGTCGTATGTGCGTCTTCAGGGCTGGACTCTGATCCAACATGTCGGAAAATGAAGAGTGACAATATGACCACACAGGTTTTAATTTGCGAGTGTCCCTCGCCACTATCGAATTATGAAAAACTTTTGATAATGTTCATGTTCAATGCTTCAAGACTATTTCATTATATTGTGAGTTGATCGGATCAAACTCCTTGAATGCGTTCATTCCAAATTTAAAATAGCTGACTACCAGTTGGGTTTAGGTCATCGCTTCAAGAGACTTTTTGTAGATCTTATTAAGATACACATGTACCGGGTTTCATGGTCTAGGTGAAACACTCGGCAGGAGCTGTCTTTTTATAATATTACAGAAGGTGCGGTCGAGCCAGTTGGCCATTCCCCTTACTTGAATCATACCAACTCACTCAAATCATGAGCCAAGCAAAATGGACCAATTTTTGTTCATTTAGGTCATTCATTCATCATAAATTATCTAACGCTTATCCTTTTCAGGGACACGGGGGGCTGGAGCCTATCCCAGCTAACATCGGGCGAGAGGCAGGGTACACCCTGGACAAGTTGCCAGTTCATCGCAGGGCAGACACATTGAGATACACAACCACACATTTACAGTCACACTTACTCCTATGGGCAATTGTTGTGTCACCTGCTCTCTATGTCTTGTGTTATGTATATTTGTAACCCTCTACTGTCCAGACCCTACAACAAAAACAAACATTTTCTAAGCTCTTTTATGGTCTTAACATGTCACGTTCCAAATTTGAAGTCAATCAAATCAAACCTGTAGGACGAGATAGTTGAAATACAACACCTGCAAACGGCGAAAACGGCATGTTCAATTCAAAATGGCTGACTTCCTGTTGGGTTTACATCATCGTATAAACAGACATTTTGGTAGTTACTGACCTGATAAACACGTGTGCCAAATTTCATACATCTACGTGAAATGTGGTCTTAGGGCTGTTATTTGTATGCAACGCTGTGGAGCCAATTTGCCTTGCCTTTTGTTGAGACCCATATTATAAGTCAACTTATTTAAATTTAAAGACTTTTCGAGCATGTTTAAGTGTAGCTCTAGTTCGCCCGCACAGGCGGAAATCTGCTCTTCAATCATAGCGACTCATGTTAATCCATCCTTCTTAATCACCACTGATCTGGTGTAATCCATAATGACAGAAGGAAGATAATTCGGTCCTATAAGTCCTATTTCTTAGGCATCGTTTCCTACTGGTTATGGTGCACCGGTATTTCCTCAGCTCCTCGGGGATTTCACGTCTCTCACCGGCAATTCTGCTTTGTCAGAGAGTCATCAACCTACGCCTGGTGTAAAACAATGGCGCCCCGGCGCTATGTCTCCGCCGGAACATTCATGACACAAGTATTCATTACCGGCGGTAGAAACAAGAAAAACTCTGCAAAACAACATTAAAGTTGAAACATGTACAAAGATAGAGCCTGTTAAAAATTATTTATTAAAAATGTAGATACATTTTTTTTTTAAGTGACTCCAGTAGGCTACCAGCCAGAGTGACGCCAGATGGAATAATATGAAATATGTAATAATATATAATAATATATAATATGTTCTTTAGACAATCTTTTTCCTTCAATAAGACGAATGCTTTGAATGGAAGTTTTTTATGTTTTGTGGAAGTTTTTCTGCGGTCACAGAGCTGACGAATGAGCAAAAAATAGTCGAGCAATATTTTCTCACATTAAGTAAACTCCAGTTCTTTTATTTCAGCTCCATTTTATCTCAAATTTTCAAAGAAAAAAAGAAAAAACAGACCAAAAAAAACAAAAACCAATCCAGTGACTCTTCATATTAGAAATTATCATTTGGCCAATTGTTAAAATAAAAACATTTAATTGCAGTTAAGTTAATCAGGACATTATAACCAACTAATCAAAATGTGGTTTTATTTTAACAAACGTATTTTTAACAAATATAATTTTACAAAACCGCTTAAAAGAATGACACACACACACAAAAAAAAACACACACAGACTGTATTTTAGGTTAGTGTAGTGCTCACAGGATATAACACTTTAAGTAATTTGCTGAGTGGACTTCTGTCTGATGAAGAAAACTATTCAGCCAAATGTATTTAAAAAGAGACTGTTTGAAAATGTGAACTTCCTACAACCCAATCTCAAAATAACTTCAGAGTGCTGCTCTATGCAGGGCGCACCTGTCATCACAAAAGTTAAGGATGCTTGTGAAGCCAAGCTCTTTGATAGTTTAAAAAAGAAAAAGGAAACATGAAAGAAGGTGGAGGAGAGTGGTAGGGGGAGACACTAGAAGAAAGGGAGGGAGTTAGTGCTCTCAGTTGGTATTCACATAGACTTCTCAGTGCTGGGGGAACTTCCTTGAAGGTTCTGACAGTGACTATGTCCTCCATACCAGCCCGTAACCCAAACTAACCTCCAGCAGCTTTTAGCCGGCCAACAAGATAGAGTACATGTTTTCAGTCTAAATAAGACTACATCAGCCCAAAGTACAGTACAACATAGTGAAATTATTTATCTGCATTTGACCCATCCCAGGGGGTCAGCTGTCAGTGGGCAGCCCCTTTGAAGCGCATGGAGAGCTAGGGGTTTCAGGGTCTTGCTCAAGGACCCTACATCAAGTAAACCCTGGTGGGATTGGAACCAGCTTCCTTCCATTCTACCGATTGGGAGACGGCTGCTCTACCCATTGAGCTTCAGCCCCAAACCCACACCATTCAGCAGCGAAGAACACACTTCATTTTGTTCAGTTGCTTGGCCAAACCCATTTTGGCTATCCGTGACGTGACACAGCCCGACTTGACCCGAAGAACCGACTTGAAAGCGATTAGTAGAAGTCAAGAGAAATTTGGTAGAAAGACAAAAGATGACATGAAGAAGGGGATTAGGAGAGATAAGGGAATAGATACTCTATTATAGAGATTCAGGATTCTTTCTGATCTAAAAATGATGCTCTGTCCTTTGGGCAAGGTGACCTCTAAGTTTGAGTTTGCGTTGCATCAGCAGTACCAATTTGAGTACTTCCATACCAAAAAAGTAGTAATAGTTTTAAATTAATAAATATGAGACAACAGGTAATCGGAGTTCAAATTTAACGATTACTGGGTTCTGACCAGGAAATAATGTGAGTCAAGTAAGCAGGATTCAGTGTCTGTATTGAAGCATGCATAAATAATAAATGGCTGAATTCATAAGTGATCCAAAGGTCTTGTTTGAGCACATGAAGCATTTAAAACTGATTTGGGGTTTATTTTATGGCCAGAGCTGTGCAGCAAAGTTTGATTAGAAGAAATTTATTGTAATAATGAAAGGGTGTGGTCTGGAGTCTTTCAACTATTTGATGAAAATTGAGATTTTGAAGTTACTTTAGGGGGGACATTATCATTTTTTCTTATATTCTTCCTCGATAGTCTTTCAACGGTCCTGATCCACTGTCAATGCCAATCTTTACGAGGTTTATGACAGCAAACAAATGTAAAAATGTCATCTGTACAGCCCTTTGCTTTCTTTTTCTGGGTGTCTTGGGTCAAAGGTTAGAAGAATAAGAGAATACCATTCTAAATTAACTGATTGCGAAAGCTTAATTTGATCTCGGGAAAACATGTTTGATGAACAGAGATGGCCTCACGTACTGATGGATGACAACGTGGCATCCGTCCATGTGAACTCAAAGCCGCTTAACGCTGAATGATGACCTTTCATACAATTTTGATATTTTTGAAGATATTATACCATTTTAATGTCGACATACAGTTATCGGCATTTATTTTATATTTTAAAGCAAAAAAGGTGGTTGAAAGAAACCACATGTTGCGTAATCAAGTATTAGGTCTGGGGATTACGAAAACGATAGACGGACAGACAGACAGACAGACAGACAGACAGACAGACAGACAGACAGACAGACAGACAGACAGGGAATTGGGAATTTGCCTTTGGTTACACCATCAAAGCATGTTGCATAAAATACAATTAATAAAAACTTTACATCATAATCTCCTATATATACATAAAAAATAAAACTTTATAAGATAAAGCTCATGACATCCCTAAGCGCACATCGCTTGACCAAGTCAGAGCTCCACTCTGTCCTGGTCTACCATGTCCTAAATTCATTTATTGCTCTAACAGCATTAGGAACAAAGGAAGACAACTACATTCTATCTTTTATTTTTCTTCTTTCCATTTTACCATTTTTTAACTTTCACATGCATTAGCTTTGTGAGCTTTGGGTAATTTACTACTAAGGCAACCTCTAAAAAGAAAAAAAAAAAGAAGAAGTACTCATTCTAAGCAAAATGAAAAAAAACATTATTGTTTGTTTCTATTGATAATACACTGGTTTATATATAATTATAAAGATTGAATATAGATATATATGGTTGTATAAGCAAATCTGTGGTGAATAAAAAAAAAGGCTGTCTTCTTTTGCCTATGGAGGAAGCTTACTGTATCTCACCCTTTCACATTAGTAACACAAAGTAGGTCATTGAAGATTACTAGTAAAGACATCAGCGACATAAAGGCCGATGTGGTGGTAAACATCTATAGGGACAAGAGCACCTGGTCTTGTACGGAGCCAAATCAAGGCCAAAAGGTTTATTCATTTAAAGAAAAAAAATAAGTTCAAGTTTTGATCTTGTATGGTTAAAAAAGAAAAAATCAACATCTTCAAATTACGGCAAAGCTTAATTTCAATTGATATTTATTTTATGTATTTCTTTTATATTTCGGTTATTATTTTTTCAGTTGCAAATTTTGTTTTCAGACTCAGACCTGGCTTTGGGGCCGAGGCATCAACTGAGAGGGACTTGGTATGATGATACACACTATATGGAAGGCTTAAGAAGGGCTTACACTGTATGAGTTTAGAGTTGTGGCCGTTTAATTCCAACTCACAGCGACGAAACAAACACTCGCGGAAGCTCATGGTTGGTTTGCTCACACTGTAGAATCAGATTCACCCGCACGACATGAGAGCTCAAACTGTTCATCCGTCTGGCTTCTGCAGCCTGTTGTCGCTATTTACAACTGTCGATAAAGCTTTGTTTGAAAACTCTGAGATAGAAAAAAAAGAGTTTGTTTGTTAGCTACATGCTAAGAGGACAGAAACGAACCGTCTTAATTATTTTCTGCCATCGTGTATGCTTATACTTATACGTGAGAACACGCTCCAGCGATGGACGCATATCTACTCTGGCGGTACATCACAACAGTCTTCCAGTCAGCTTGGGAAGACTCGGAGGAAAGAGGCTCAAAGCTTCACTGCCACAGTGTAAAGAAAATAATAGTCATTGTTTTAAATGTAAGCTTGGACCTACAGTTTTAAAGTGTAGAAATGTAATACCATTTCTAACTGTATCTATTTAAGGGAACCCTGTCATTTTACATAGGATGGCATCTTTTTAAAATGTGAAGACTACCTCAGCTTCTTGGACAGGGTTGGTAAAGACGAGATGCAATATAGGTGGGAATCTGGAACTTCACTGCTAGAAGCCCCTAAACACACAGTATCTTTAAGCTCTTTCATACACATGTGCATACTAAAGTGTAGGTCTTTTTCATTTTTATAGTAATTTATTTTTTAGAATCACTACTGCAACTCTAATACTTAGGCTTCATCTAATCAACTAGTAACAACAGCTGTCAATGTTTCTAGTCTTAAAAAAGACTCATCACCCGGTCATAAACAAACGCTATTATGTCTTTGTATTTTTGTCATTCTGAGCAGAACTTAAATACAGGTTGATCGTGCCTTGCATTTGAAATTGTCAGTTGTACTGATGAGCACAAGAATCTTTTTTCTTTTTAATCCGCACTGGCGACTCCTTATCAGGAGCAGCCTGATCATATTATTAAAATGTTCGTGTATATGCGCTTCATGAGGGACGTTGACCGATATAAAGTCTCCTTCTTCCACAACATTTGTTAAAAAAATGTTTAAGGCATCTGGATGCAGCCTATATATAAGGCAGTCTTCAACTTTTCAGGCCCAAGAGCAAAATCATCGGTTTGTCTCCAGGGGCATAAAAAAAGGAGACTCATTAAAAATAGACTAGTAAACTTGTCATGTCACCGGAATTTAGGTCGTCAGCTCCCGGTTTAAGCAACCTATGTGTTAGACTGCAGTAAGAAAGTGCCCCCTCTCTATCGTCTACCGTCTCCTGCGAGTTCAGCCCAAGTTCATCCCACCTTGAGACATTAAAAGTTGTAGCCTGTGGTCCGCATAACCCACTCACTGTCTGCATAAATAATGCAGAGGCCGCAGTCTGATAACATCTCAGCCCTTAGCAAGAGGTCTGTTCGACAATACACCTCTGAAAAAAAGACAGACTGGTAATGTGTGTGACTGGCACTACGCTGGAGCCTGAAGAACTCTATGTACACACACACGCACACGCACACACACACACACACACACACACACACACACACACACACACACACACACACACACACACACAGGTATACAGACAAAAGTATGGAGGAAGACATGATGAATCCTCAACTGCTTATTACTAAGTAAGAAGCATACATATTCTCAGAAAAGCGCACACACAGTTGGAAGCAAATCATATAACACTGATTGTAAATAAAGTTTATTTGACAAATATACAGCTAATCAGCTGTTTGTAAACCTAATCAATTAAGAACAGCTAACAAATGCATTAACCAAATACTCCCATGTACAAATACATACAATTCTTCTTGACTGAATATTGCTAAATTAAATGTATTATTATTATTATTGCTACTGGAGCTTACTATTCTTCGGATTTCAGGTAAACAGATGTGTACATTTTAGAATTTGGAGTCTTTCTCGAACAAATTTAGGCTTTAATAGAAGAACTGGGCTAAACTGAAAAAGTAGATCTATGAAGGTTGACTCAGTGTTGATACATTAACATGTTATTTACAAATGTGTCTGAGTGCTGCTATTCAGGTAATAATAATGAGATTGCTTTAGTCAGTAAAAGTAGCATTTTTTGCTGAATGTGGAAAAAAGTCTGTTGCATTGGGCTATTTAAACTTTTTGATTTTATATTTGCAAATAGCTAATAAATTGAATATTACATTTATTTAAAAAAAAAAACAACCTTAAATACAATTCAGGCTGAATCATTTTTCCTCCAGCTTTAAATGAATGGGTAGGTGAGCAGAAGAGTGTAAATCTAGTGTATCAGACATTAGTGGCTCGTGTGATGGTTAATGAACAATTTTACTGCTTAGATTTTGTTCACTGTCAGAAAAAGATCTCCGACAGGTTTAGGCAGAAAATGTGCTTGACTATTAAAGCTGGAATATTTCTTCTGGCAAATGAGTTCACACCTTGGTGGCTTTTGTCTTCCATGAGGTCCCATGACTATCGCTCTGGTCACTTGTGATCATATCTGACATGCGATCATCAAGTCAATTCACTCTCAATGCATCTGTTGCCCAAGTTCCATTCATCATCAATACAGAGCAATGTGAGCATCAAACATGGTTCCATTTTCCTGCTGTCAATCAGAAGTAGCTGCAAAAGTTCAGCAGCTACTTCCTCACGACACATCTCCTACACGTCGGCTATTGCAGTTTGGGGAAAATGTTTTGAAAAAGGCACAGGTTATCCGTTCAACTGATTAAACAAATTGGGTGTGTTACTGTTGGGTGCTGAGATAATTTGTTTGTGGAGGGTTTGACTTGTTTTTGTTCTGTGTAATCTTCACTGAAGTTAGAATGTGTCCAAAAGCATTTGTTGGCTCAGTGCCTGGAATCATGTCATGCATGGTGTCCCTACATGCACCTTGAATGAATAACCTCTAACAGGAATTAACATTATGTGATCTTGGACTGTTTTTGAGTGTATACACTAGAGAAATGTATTAATTGAATTAAATGAGAAGAGTATGTTGATGTCAATTAGAGGTTCCAAATACCGCTGTCTTAGTATTCTAGTTTAATAGCCCATCCCAAGGACTGATCAAACCAAACTTCTACAATTTTTGATAAGATTGATAGTCTTCAGTGCTTTGCATAAGAGGGCACGTAAATCTTTAATATGAGTAAAACCCTAAGAAGTGGAGATTTTTCAGGCTGACAGCATTAATGTGAAATGTGTGTTTAAGAGCATTTTGTCCCTTGCAGGACGTTTACTGAATTATTAAATCCCTACTTAGGCCCTGTGGTTAAATTAAGCTATGCATACAAGCAGGACGTGTAGTAGAACAACTACAGCAGTTAGTAAAGGCACTGTTTGACAAAAATGTTTAAATGTTCTCTGTGAATCTCTTTTCAGAGTAAAACAGTATCAAATTGCTATCTCCAGAATGTTTTTGTTGTTTTTTTACAGCATTCTGTTCATTCGTTGTTGACTGCCCCTAATCAATGTGAGAACTGTGAAGCTGTTTGTCAAATGTTCTGGAATTTCTCTTCAGTGACACTGAAGGGCTGTGAGACCTCTCAAGAGGCTTGGCAAAGACAAATGAGGAGAGGGAGAATAACTGGAAAGAAAAGTCCTGCTTAATCACACAAAGGCCACTAAGGAAGACTAAACGTGTCTTCCTTCTTGAAATTATTACACTAGCCAATCATGACCGTTATTACCATCGTTATGACCTGCGACTGTAGCGTCTGCTGAAGCTGGACAAGAAGGGAAGAATCATTCATCAGCTTTTGTCAGAATTCCATTATTGGAATCCAAGATACTTTACATGGTACAGGTCTAAATGAAGAATGTGACAGGTGACATGCAGTAATCACCCCAGATGTAATGAAAGTGTGACCTACAATCACAGCGATGAACCAGTCTATGTAGCAGAGAACATAGCCATGTTGTATTATTTAAAGGGTGGTAATTCAAGTAGGTAATACAACTTTAACTTCATCTTTGTTTGGCATCATTTAACCACATACACACAGTGTACACACACATACAGTTCACAGAATGTCATTTCTTGTGGACCTGAAAACAATGCAATGTATAAAAAAAAATAATTAAATGTTAATAATAATATTATATGACATAAGAGAATTCTTAAGACACCCAAAAGAGGTTAATATCACAGATGAGATGGTTACATGGATAAAGTGCTTCTTGGCTTAGCGCCCACTAGCTTTCCCTCTGCTCCTACGAGGAAATGAGAACATAGAACATAGAACACCAAGGAGGAAATGTTTTCCTCCTTGGTGTTTTATGATTTCACCATACTTTCCTATTGTACAGTCAGACTCATGTACTTGTAGTTTATATTATATTTTCAGAGGTAAAATTGTTCCATAACTAAAGTACCCATTCGATGTGGACAAACACAAACATGCATCGAGAAATAAACCCAAAAAATAGGGCAGATTGAACTGCTGGTTTGATTAAATTGTTGGTCTGCCCTGGATATGGTGCCAAAGGCCGGCCTGGTTCAATGTCGTTCAAAACAAATATGCATATCAGAGCATGTAACATGTCCGGATGTATTTCTTAGAATTACCTCATCAAACCAGATACTTTCTGAATTCCTGCAATTCTTAAAATGTATTCACCCCCAACAAAATGCTTATTTTTGAATTGCTTTACTCGCTTCATTTGCGCAGTTCTACTGCCCAAAAATATCACCTTGGGTCATTCACTTTCAAGTCATTCACTCATGCAAGTAATCTGAACCTTATATCCCTCTTTTCATGGAACGATAAAAAACATCTCATTCCTCTATTTCGATCTTATAACCATGACCAAAGTTAACACAACTGCGGCTTTATATTTATTATGTAGCCACAGTTAGGTCTGAAAGCCAAAATGTCACCTTGTCTGAGATCAAGACATTATCCAGAGGCAAACAGAGACTGCAAAAATAAGCTTCCTCCACTTCTGCATCAATGTCCTCCTCTTCGGGATCCCCCCCGCCCCCACCCCCCGGGATGAGCCGGAGATGGTTGCGTGACAACAGAATACATTTGAACGATGTCAGATAGATAACATCAATCAAACTTTCGTTTTGGTAGCTTTAATATAAAATAGTGGACCAATCTCATAGAAGAACCTTCCGTTTAAATTCTGAACATAGAACAAAGACTATGCAGGGATGTGAGAGACGTCCACGGTGTTAGATGTTTGAGAATGTCATTCAAATAAATCCAGTAAAAGCACAGAATCTGGATTGTTCAGTCCTCTCCCAACGTCATTCTATTAACCTGACAAAGGATTGACGGACATGTCACGTCTTACAGCTCTGCTTCAGGCTCAGAAGGAGGAGGAGACGGGAGTAACATCAAGCTTGAAGTAGACCTACCAGAGAGCAGCTCAGCTTCACAGAGTAAGTTACCGCGGAAACTGACTCAGAGCGGATCTCGCATTCTGGAACGGAAAAACCCGAGTTTCCCTCATGTCAGGCTAAACCAACTCGGACCAACTCCAACTCGGAGTGTCCACTCCCTGAAATACGCTGTGATGCCTAAGAAATGATTCAAATATAAACACTTTTCTACGAGTAAAATTAAAATATCTTAAGTTTTCTTTGGCCACAATAAGACTTGCGCACAGATTTTTAGACAGTTTAAAAAATACTGGATGTGACAAAAATGATAAAACCTATTAATATTACAGATTTAGAGCAAACAATCAATTTTCTTTCACATTATTTTCACTCTGTAAAGTCACATAGATGCCGATACTGCAGGCAAACAATTGAAAACAGTGTATATGCACAAACAAAGACACAAACACCCACGCACTGGTGCAGAGTGGCACTAGTCTCTGCCCGTCTCGCTCCCCTGCACCAGCAACACAATACTGTCACATTTTGGGGTTTCACATGGCCTCTGAAAGAATAGGCCATATTATCAACAACTACCTGGAGTTAAGGGCTTGTGTGTGTGTGAGTTGGAGTGCAGTGCTGACACTGAATTAGTGTGAGAGTTCAGGTTGGGGCTGAGCCGTCAGAAGCAGACAAGCCCCGTCAAGTCTCCTTCCTCCGTCTAATACACACTCAGCCTCTTGCCTTGGGAGGTGAGAGGCCGCTAATTGGCAAAGGGTGAAACACACACATCGACTGATGGTTAGCGGCTGCCTCACACACACACACACACACACACACACACACACACACACACACACACACACAAACACCCACACTATAACATGCAGACAGATGGACACTGGCATCAGGGAAGAACTTGTACAAAGCAGCAACATTTATAGACGAGAGCTAATGATATAGTCTGCTTGCTGACTTTCTCCTCCACGGTATCAAACCTTAATTTATGTTTTTATTCTTATCAGTATTTATAAACTCTGCCTCTGCACCATCACCTTCCAACAGAACTGTACGGCAAGAGAGCGCGCTCACCCTCTGTGTTCTTGGTTTTAGATAAACTAGTTGATCTAGAACAGGAACTGCAGCCGAGGAAATGTTGGTGTGGAGATATAGACTGTTTGTCTTGAACTGTAAGTTCAAGTTTTTTGGGGGAATTTATTCACAGCATATTATCTTTAAGGCATAAACAAACTGTTCAACTAACTCAAACAATAAGAAAACTGAACGAACCAGCGCATTGAAACACCGCCGAGTTGAGCGCACACAGAGGAGAGATCTATGAGCGACTGAGCAGAGAAGTTGTCTCTGTGCATGAATGCTGAAAACTGCAGACAAGGAAATACACTTTCTGAGCACAGAAATGTTTTTTTGTTTGCTCAGGTCGAGTTATTCAGGGCAAAGGATGTTTTCTCTTCAAAATAGAATTCATGTTCTTGCCAATAATATGCAATCTAGGCACAGAAATTCACTGCGTGTTTAAGAATATCGCTTAGGTTATTTGGTCATATTTTTGTTTATTTCATGGCCGAGATTTCTATATGAACATTGAAATAAATATTGTGAGTGTACAGCAAATTAAATAGAATGACCTTTAATTCATAATGTCAATGTAATTGTTGATTTACTTATATACCAGAATACATTTGAAAATCAATACTTTTTTATGCTTTTCAATGCAAATATTGATGTGTGAAATTAATTTTGATGAATTAATTACAAAGCACGTCATTGTATACACATGTTAGTGGCCTTAGTTACTATCATTACATTTTAGCAGATGATTTTCAAACAAATAATTGTGATAAATGATCAAACAGTCATCTGCTGCTGTCATCCAACCATTATAGTTCAAATCGCATCACAGTTAAATAATACAAATACATTTTAAGAAGAAGAAGAGACATTTTTTGACTCAGTCGCATTTATATTTAAACTCTGGTCTGAGATTCTAGTTACAGTCGATTACTTGGATTGACAGTGGCTGTGAACAGTCAGTCACCAATTGGTAAAGAGATGGTTACATAGAGAGTATGATAGATTTGTGGTCTAAGCATGTTCACTCCTCCACGTTACTGGGCCCTGCTTTATCATCTGGCTTAAAAACCAGAATGTGATCAACATATTATGCCGTTTGGATTGGTCCATAGATGAAACAGGAAGTTCACATCAATAGACAATAATTTACAAGTAAATCTTTAAAAAAAAAATAAAAAAAAAAAAGCAGAGCTAAAAGAACAAAAGCAACCAGATAACATCACTATGGAAATATAATTCAAATATGACGTGTCTGATGCATCCAGCAGGTTTCAGAAGACAATTCTCGTTGAGTTACAAAACTGTGGTTAACTCAATTAATTGAGATCAGACAATTGCATAATAACTGACATAGATCTAGTTTCTTTCCATTGGCCATAACATCACTACACTCTAACAAAAAATCCCTACAATATCCCTTCTGGTTTAATACTTGCTTCTATATTTTCAGTGCAATATGGCACTAGACAAGATCTAGTAAACTACTTCCACTGAGCAATACTACATTACAGAAAGAAAACGTTTTTCATGGTTGTTGTTCTTCTTTTTCTACTATTTATTTCCTATCTTCCGTTTTCAAGCCAAACCAACCTTTTTGTCTTCAGCAATTTCTGCTACAGAACACTTTCTGTGAGATCTTTCTGTGAGATCAGCACAGGCTAGCCTTTGCTGCACCCGCTCATCTATAAAGCCCTGGGCATTCAAGACTCCGTTACCAATTCAGCAGTTGTCCATCCCAAGACACCTTCGGTAGCCACAAACTCCTGCACAACCAGAACACCTTTCAAGACCTAAAGCCCTAGAGATGCTCTGATCCGGTCTTCTAGCCATTGCAGTTTGATCCTTGCCCATTTTTCCAGCTCCAGCCACAACAACTTCAGGACAAATGTTCAATAGGTAATAAATACCACACACTGACAGGTGCCATTGCAAAGAGATGATCACTGTTATAACAGGGGTCTTCAAGTTATGGCTGATAGCTGATTTACTTTGATCAAAGAACTTGCTGTTGAATTTTGTTAGCAATCGTATTTACTGTGAGCCAATCAAATTGTTTGAATCGATGCTTCATTTACAAGTTGAGTACATTTTCTCCCTCATAAAACATTTGAGGAGCTGATGTTCGGATTTTTTTAAGGGAAATTATGAACCGTCCTTTTTCTTCCTTGTCTGTCTTCCATCTCTTCTTTTCTTGGTGAATCACTACATCCAGCATGTCAGCAAGTAGAATAATGTGAAACGGGTGGCAGGAGTGTGTATAGCAAACTACTTATTAACACTAGATCAACACAGTACACAGCTGAACCGCACATGTTTGATGTGTGAAAAGGTGGACAAGTTCCTGAAGTTATGTCTGAAATAGTATTTCCTTTACATTAATTCTGCTCTTTTTCCCTTGATGCATGGAGATCTACTCTCTCTCTCAAGTTTTGCTCTACGAAACAACAGTGTTGGAACTAACGTCCTTCTTCACTAAACTCAACTTAAAACAGCATTCTACAGCCATGGACTGCATGATGAAGTGGTGAATAAAAATGCAGAATAAAATGCTCATCCTATAGGTCCTCACAACCTTAAGTGGAAAAGGGTATGGGAAAAGTGACAAAGTGCAATGACTATAGATTACCTGTCCAATGCATTGAACAAACTCACATCAAACTTTGCATGATGTTGTTGTTATGTGCTGTCTTTTAGTTCTTGTGTTTCTGTGATTCATCTATGTTTTAATGCGTATCAGGGTTTGATCAATTCTGTACTACAAGAAGATCAACCCCCATGCCTGTAAATTCTTTGTTAAAAATGATGATCACGTGTTGTTGGAAAATAAAAACAAAAAATGAAAAGGGTAGAAATATAAACTTCTTTCCTGCTTTTCAAGCTGTATAGTTATAAGAATAATGAACAATTCTATACTGTATATATACTGCCCTCTCCTGGTGCTCAGTGTGTCCACCTGGTAATGACTGCATTCCTAAATCTCCTAAAGGTAGAGATTTGACCTTTTTGATCACTCGAGTTTTCTCTGGTTGGTCAGTGTAATGGCAAAATAGCAAATTGAATGATTAATGTTTAATCAGCCGCATTCATGACTCACAGGAATTTGGGAAAAGTCAAGCACCAACTCAGAAAATCCAAGCTGACATTTGTTGAGGCCAAACATTGTGAAGGCCCCGTGTTTTGCTTTACAACTCAGTGATCCACTATTCATTCTCTGATGATCCGACACCTTTTTATCAGAGCGGGCAATAACATTTGCCCATTACAGTGGCTCCTCTGTGGGATCAGGCAACAAGGGTTAGCCTTGGCTTCACACACACCTCAATGAGCCTCGGGCCTTTGCCACTTCACAGGTTGTTTTTTCCTTAGACCACTTCGGAAGGTACTATCTACTACAGACCAATAACATCCAGCACTTGCAAATCTCGAGATGGTCTGACCCAGATGTCAAGCTATCACTATCTGATGCTTGTTAAAGTCACTCAGATCATAATGCGTGTCTATTTTTCCTTCTTCCAGCACAGCATCTTTAGCACCTCCATCCACAGTTGCCATTGTAAAGAGACAACCAATGATATTATATTCACTATTTCGCTTTCAGATTCATGAAATGATGTCCATGAATAAAAATGATTTCTCATATTAGAAAGGTTGTTTATTTCACAACAGTGCACGTGACTTGACTTAAATATTTTCTGTAAACTTGGACCTGTCGGAAAATAATATTCCAGTGGATTAGAGTAGGTCAAAGAAATTTAATATTAATTAGGAAACTTTGTCATCTGAAAGCCCATTTACTTAAGTCAAGCCTGAAATACTCAGCATCCCGTTCCACGGGTGCATTTTATTGAAGAAATACAGGAAGAAGTTGTTTAATTATCCCTGTCAGATGCACTTCTGAGAATGTTATTTGAGAAAAGGTTTGAATGTAAAATTCAAATAAAGGAAAAATAAAAAAAGATGTTTAAAATTACGCACATAAAGCACCTCTACATTCCGAGACAATCTGGTCCTTGAATATTAAGAAAAAAGGTTGGACAGTTTTGAGTTATACCCCATAAAACCTTGTCTGAAACAAACCCACCTCGTAGAAAGCGCCGAAATTCATTGTGGGACCGTAGAATCTAAAATCAGACAAATTCTTTTTTTGTTTTAAAAATACCTGAAAAGAAAAAGGAGCCACTTAAGTGCTTGGTTGTGGTTTGTAGAAAGCTTTATGAAAAAAAATCTGAAACATTTCTTGATTAATGCTCCTGAAACAAAATGTGTCAGACAGACAAGCAGATTACTTGGTTCATGGCGGTGGATGATAACCAGTCAAATACCAAAGGATTGTCCACTAACACATAACGTCTTTGAGATCAACATGTTATGAAATGACAATCACTAAAAATTGACAGCGGTAGATAAAAGTATTAGTCAGCATCTTGTTTGCGTAACTGACTCCTGCAATCTAAGCAAAGCTACTGTAAGTCATTCTGAGAGAACCAAGAAAAACTCTTCAGTATCAATAGATAATGTGAAAACATTCTCTGTTCCATTAAATGAAGATTAAATGTTTCAACAATAAACTATTCATCTCTGTTTATAACACTGTCCAAATATAAAAGTCGGACTGGACCATTTGTGCAAAACACCAGAAAAATGCACAGAAAAAGGTCAACATTTACATTAACAAGTCACGATTATTGTCTAATTTCAATTGTTTGAATTGAAGTGCAATTCATTCCCATATTCGTGATTTCCGCCTCCAGTCATTAGTATAAAATAGTAATGTAAAACATTTTATATTGTTTGATTTTTGACAGGGGTTATTAATGATTTTCATCTGGTTGACCGGACACTTAAAACATCATGGATCCTTTAGTTGCAAAATCAAACATCGTTGTGGCTGGATTTTGGTTTAAGTACAAATGGAAACAGAGTTCTTGAAGGAAGTCAATTGTTAAATTTGTAGTAAAAAGATAGCGGTCAGCTGTTGAAACCACAAATCTATAACACTACCTGGGTTTACATTGACACCTTTCCGTTTTCAGAATGAAATCATTCCGAAAGAATATTCCTGTTTGACTGATTACATGAGAGGTGATCTAATCAGGCATCTTGTTTATACGCGCCCACACATCAACTGGAAGAGCTGTGAAGAGCCGTGTGAGGAGCACAAAAGTGACCAGTAGATAATGACTTTCTTCAGAAGGTGGACAATTGTGTGATCATAAGTTTATTGTGATACTTTTAATGAAGAAACAGAGAACAGCTTGATAATAACTCATGTTTACTTCTTTAGTCCACTGGAGACGCGCGGGAGGGAGAGAGGGAGAGAGGGAGAGAGGGAGAGAGGGAGAGAGGAAAAGGCATTAACAACAAAGCCTCGGTACGTCAGTGGTTTTAGGCTGGAGCCTATCACGTCTCTTTCATTCATTCATTCATGCTCAATAAAAAGTGTTGTCGGTGGATCTGATCCAATTTGTTGTCGTAGAATTTGATGAATAAGCCTAAATCGGTAATTATGAAATCAGCGTCTTTAAAGTTTTCTGCTCTTTTTAATTTCATCACAGCGCAGGTCTATCACGGATCCTTACAGTTTTTCTTGGGCAAGTTTGTAGAGTTCATTATTTCTGACATATGCATTACATTTTTTGAGAGTTTGTATTAAAAACAAACTCTTTGCTGTAGTCAAGGCCATTTAATGCTGGCATCACACACGCAAGTAGCGCCGTTGGGCACGCATTCAGCAGGGATCATTCTGAAACACGGTTTTTATGCCGTGGTTGCACAACTGCAACCAACATCTTCTGATAACTGGAGATCCGTCACTGTGGATGAACTTTGAACCACTCTTTTTTTGCAGAACTATTTTAGTGCAGCCACAACGGAGGCTTTATGAGCTTGAACTGCTCTGTTAACATCCCAACACAGAATATCAATGGGGCTCTGATACAGAACCCCAGACACGGCCTAGATCACAACAGAATTTTAATTATTATTCATTGCGAGCCATTCAGAAATGGACTGACTCTTCTGCTTGGGATTGTTGTCTTCCTCTTGCTGATTCTGTTGTGCTTGATCTTCAACTCACAGCCTATTGGCTTGACCTTGCCGCCTCCAGGTTTGACTGTAGGTAGACTGATCTTTCTGTGGATTGCTGTGTCTGGTTACCTACCTTCCAGGTAACCTTCCAGGTAACCTGGAAGATTCCAGTAACATGTACTCTGTGGATGTCAGAAGGACAATGATGCAGAAATGGAGAAAGACCTTTCAGTGCTGTCTGTGTCCACCTTTGGATAATGTTGGGAGCTCAGACAAAGTGATGCTTGGTTTTCAGGCATATTTATCACTTCCAAAAGAATTATAGAGCAGCAATTCTGTTAACTTCATTCTAGGGCTGGGACGATTTTTCAAATAATTGTTTTACATTGTTTGATTTTTGACGGGGGTCAATGATGATTTTATCTGGTTGACCATATTCTGCTTAAGGGAGAGAACTGAATTAGCATGGCTAGCATCTCCAAGGTGCTTAAAGTTAATTTAGGTGATAAATGTTAATATCTTGTGGAAGCTAATCTTTGCATGAGCGCACACTTAGAACATCATGGATCCTTTAGTCGCAAAGTCAAACATCGCTGTGGCTGGATTTTGGTTTTAATACAAATGGAGTTCCAAAAGAATAACAGAGCAGTAATTGTGTTTACTTCAGTCTAGGGCTGAAACGATTCTTTGAATAATTTGAGTAACTTGATAGCCAAGGCTTTGTTTAATTTTGGACTACTATACAGAGTGTGCTACACCCTCACCTAACCATTACATTACGTACGCACTCTCACACACCTCAAACAATTAATGGTATGCTGATAAATACGGAAATGCATTTCCGTAACAAGGAAGTGTCCTTGATCGTCCCGTACTATACGCCGGTATTACGATACCATGCTAACCCATGGTATCGTGTTGCAGTCTGTGTATTGCTAGTTACTCGTTGCAAACTGGATCAACTCTCAACAAGGTGCTTTATATATTTAAGTTATTAGTACCATGATAACAATTCTCCTCATCTCTTCTCACTTGTCACCCAACGGACGGGAGTCTCTCAGGAGACCTCTTTCACCCCTTGAGGAGAGGTAATGAGGGGGATAACCTATCTTTGAGTGCGATCACATGCTCACTCTGTCTAAAATTTGAGGAGGTTAAAAAGTCAGACAAAGACTGACATATAGATTACAGTGTCTATGGGGGTTAGTGAATGGGTGATTGAACTGTGATTCCTTGGATTTTGTACTGCCATAAACTGAGACAATGGTTAGGTTAACATGTCTCCATTATTCCGAATAAAATCGGAAGAAATGCCTAATTATAAAAAATAAATGCTCCACATAAACAGCCCTTTCTGTATGATGAAGCCCCTTCCAATTGGGATGTAGACCACAGCAGCCATCAGGAGATACGTGATATACAGACGCTGCCAACAAATTAAACATCAATAGAAATTTGCAGATTCTAAAGATAAATCCCACAACAACAAATCTCATTTGTTATAACTGCACACTGCAGAGACAGGTGTTATTGCATTTCAAGCAATAAATATGTTTTATTTCATAAAGGGGAACAATTAGTTGTTCATTCAATAGACCTGTCGAATTTTCTGTTTATAAATTAGTATCGCTCCTGAACAAAGCAAAAGTAATTTAATGCAGAAATTGCAGAGCAGGTAATATTTTTTATTCGATTACTCGATTAATAAACAGACTAATTGATAACTGAAATAATCGATTACTGCAGCCCTACTTCAGTCATGGCTGATGATGGAGTGAAATATTAAAGAGAAACGTATGTATCTTTCCTTGAAGAGAGGGGCGTATGTTTGCATTTTGCGTTACTTGCTCAAGTGACCTGAACGATCCCATATGACATTTGCGGGAGTAGCGCGTAGAATAGTTTGTGTGTGTGCAGCATTAGAACCAGCTTTGTAAGCCCTCTCAGAATGATATTTTTCAATAATCTTTTGCCTCTCCTTTAATTTTTTGTTTTGGCAAACTTAAGAAGAGACCTGAAAGTCAAATGTTTCTGAAAATGTTTATCGAAAGATGATTCGATTGAATATGGCTGGTAACCATCTGGGTGGGACTTTACTTCACAGCAAGGTAATAAAATGGTAATAGTGGGGTACCATTGTGATAATAAAGAGGAAATACATTTTTAATAACATGTAATTACCAAAGTAATCACTGGGTATTGGCTTGGTTATAACGATGGGATGATCGAGTAATATTTCACTGAAATATATCTAACAGGGTAATAATGAGGAAACAAATTTAAAGTGGGAGATGAGTTAAAATTATTGGTAACAGTACAGTAATACTTTAGCACTATGTTGATATTAAAATTGTTATATCAGTGCAATATTTGGATTAAAAAATGGTAATATGGTGATATTGATATTGTAATAATATGATGAGGTAATATAAGCTGAAGTTTTCACGTTATTATAGTTTAATATCAGCGTTAAACTTTCCAATTTAGATGAAACTTCTTGGAAGACAATAGTTGTAATTACCATATTATTATCCTGAATTTATATATGAATATATATTATGAAATTCATCAACCCTTACATTCCAAACATTCCCTTTTGTTTCAAAGTAATAATGTACAAATTGTATACTCAATCTTATGACTTCGTACCTGGTACCTGAAATGAAAAATATGTAAAAGGTACAATAGTATCAAAATATATATAGCTAAAAGTAGTGACATATAAAATACAAACAGGTTTTTCGCATTTTGCAGCTCTGACTCATGGTTATTACACAGAAATGACCACAAGTGTTTTCCAGATAATCTCTGTACCTCTGGATGTTTGGTATAATCTAATATTACCATGAAATGTAATAGAAATAGGTAATAAGTTTTGCATTTTGCAGTACTGAGTCATTACACTGGTTAATACACTGATACAACCACAAGTGTTTCCAGTTACCTTGAAAAAAAGGTAATGTTTGGAACATAAGGGTTGGATGAATTTCAAAATTATACTATGGTAATTAGGGCTGCAACGAATAAATGTACTCTTCACGTTAGAAATTTGTCCCAAAGTTAAAACCATACATGTTGCATTTCTTGTGGAGACGTTTCACATTACTGCTGAAAGTGTGTTGATGCCTGCTGAGTGCACATTTCTCTGCATGTGTCCGTGTCCAATGTGGGATGCATCCAACTTTTAACCGTTTTAGCCTCTGGTATTACCGTACCGTACCGTTTTAGCCTATTTTACCTCTTTGAAACCTTTCAGTCTGGTTTCTGCTCCGCCCACAGCACAGAAACAGCTCTGCTTAGAGTCACAAACGATCTACGGATGGCAGCCGATGCTGGTTAACCTTCCCTCCTGATTCTCCTTGATTTGTCTGCTGCCTTCGACACAGTTGACCCTGGAATACTCCTACACCGCCTACATCACACCACTGGACTCACTGCCACCGCCCTAAACTGGTTTCAATCCTACCTCACTGACAGAACAGAATACGTTTCCCTTGGAAGTTCAAAGTCCCGGACACACACCATCACCTGTGGGGTCCCCCAGGGATCAGTCCTTGGCCCCATTCTCTCCATACTGTACATGCTCCCCCTTGGCCATGTCATCAGTTGATATGGACTCTCATTCCATTGTTACGCTGATGCCACGCAAATCTACATAAAAACTGACACATGTTCCTCCGCAGCCTCTCCATCCTCATCGTCATCATCATCTCCCCTGTCAACTCTCCGCGCTTGTCTTGAGGAGATAAAGGTGTGGATGAAAAACAACTTTCTCCAGTTGAACACCTCCAAAAACCGAAGCTATTTTAATTGGCACCCCACATCAGACCCAGTCTTCCTCCATAACCAGTATTACCTTCTCTGGTCAGGACATTCCCCTCTCTTCATCAGTCACCAACCTCGGTGTAAGATTTGACCCTCAACTCACTTTTGAATCCCACATCAAACACATCTGCAAGATGTCCTTTCACCATCTCAGAAATATCTCGAAACTCCGTTCTTCACTCACCTTGAGTGATGCTGAAAAGCTGGTCCACGCGTTTGTCTCCTCCCGACTGGATTACTGTGACGCACTTCTCATCGGGATCCCTGATAAAAGTCTTCAAAGACTGCAGTATGTTCAAACCAGTGCTGCAAGAATCCTGATGAGAGTTCGTAAACACGAACACATCACCTCCATTCTTCATTCCCTCCATTGGCTTCCCATCTCCACCAGGATTGATTATAAGATCTCTCTCCTCACTCACCAGTGCATCCATGGTAACGCACCCCCCTACCTGAAAGAACTACTCACCCCACTGACCTCAACACGATCCCTCCGTTCTACCCACTCATACCGCCTCCTCCTTCCCCGGACTAAGCTCAGCACCATGGGTGATCGGGCTATTGTTCTGCTGCCCCTCGTCTGTGGAATGCCCTCCCTGACCATCTCAGGGCTCCACAGACGACTGACACATTTAAAGAGGACTTATAAGGACCTATAACCTTGATTAACATTGCTGCTTTTTGGTCAGGCTTTTATATAGTTATTTGATGCTTTGATGCTTTTGCTTTGTAGCACTTTGAGCTATGATCTAAATGTAAAGTGCGTTATAAATTAAATGTATTATTATTATTATTGTACTTGTTGACTACAGAATGCACAAAGCACCAACTGTTTTCCTTGTTCTTCCCTTGATATGTTTCCTAAATTTACATGGATGTTTGATTTGACTCCAGAGAAACTGTGTTTTTTATTATCTATTTAAACATTTTACCTACCTTTGTATCAGCAGAGATGTGATGCAATATTATTGTACTATTAAGAAATAGTTTTAGCTCGTTTCCATCTTTAAATTTGTTTCCTCCTTATTATCCATAGTTTTTGGGCAATTATTGCCCTATTACATACAGTGATAGAATATATACCCATTGTTATTAGCAAGCTATTACTTAGTTATTACTTTGGTAAACAAGTGTTCTTACATATGTATTAACTCTTTATTATCACACTATTACCAAACTATTACCCCAATATTACCATCTTACTAGCATGCTGTAATGTAAAGTTCTATAGTAATCTGGTTTGGGTTTGTCCTGCTCGCATCGTTATTTACGCAGTTTAGTAGTTTTTTTTAGTTTCTAAGGGGGTAAATACTTTTTTCAGTAAAATTGGTTTTAGATAAAAACTTTATGTTCACACACAAAATCTAGTTGTAAGGTTGTTTTATTTAAAACTTTGTTTGAAGATCAGACACAGTTTATTAAGAGGTACACAAAAAAAAGAAGCCAGAGGGGGTCAAATAATAATAATAATAATAATACATTTAATTTATAATGCACTTTACTTCTTTGCAGCACTGGATGTCCCTGACTGAAACCTTCAGGAAAAATAGATTCATGTACAGCCATCCAGTTCAGCGAAGAACAAAACAAACCCTTGAATTCTCTCCTGCCAAAGCCCTGCAGAAAAAAGACCCAGCCCTTCATGCAGCCCACACAGCAAACAGATCTCAGTAATCACATTAATGTAAACCTGCTCAGTGGGCTCCAATACAGTGGACATCCAGAAAGTACATTACAGTGCACTGTGTCGGGTCACATACGGATACGTGTTTTTAATAGACTGCCAGCTTTGGGTCAGGCCTCTGAATGAGTAAGTTGAACTGGGTGATACAAGACAACTTAGAATGTGTGAATATATTAATCTCTACAACACAGACAATTAAATTTAAAAGACATTTGACATAGTATGCCTGTAAGTATTATCTATAAAAACATAGCAGACTATATGTTAACATACCTCTGAGATGAACATGTGAATGAAGTGTGAGAGTTAATTTTTATGTAGTACATCTATACGGTTGGAGGCAAACTTGTTTAACCTGCATTGAATATTAAGTTTCTTTGTAAAATGTACAACTGATCAGTTGTACGTTATAACCAAGTCAAAAGAATGTTTCAAAAGGCTCAACACAACAGATATTACAACTCTCTCAACATAATATGGTACATTTACTAAAAAACTACATTATCTCATTGACTCCATCTCAATTAACCATCTCTTGTTAATGACCTGCAGCAAATGTGATGCATTGACAGACACCAGCTTCTGGTGAAGCCACACGGACCCTTTTGTGGTCTATGGATCCGTTCCAAACACTCAGATTGGCAGGAATACTTAAAGAAAATCATGCATCAGGAATAAAAAACGTATACATGTAGTAAAACAGGACTACATATAAAACACCAAATTAAATTATTACAGTGCATTATCAACACTGAATCAGGTGTATTGTACTAAACTGTTTTTACTTAATTTACACTGTATTGGTAATATTTCTCTTTTAATCATGTTATTTAACTGGTTCTTGTTTTTGATTTTTCATATGCAGTATATTTGAAAATAAACCCAATAAAATATGGATGAACAGTTTCCCCCTAGGATGAAGCACGTTGAGATTTGATCCAAATGTAAAGTGCATTATAAATTAAATGTATTATTATTATTATTATTATTTAACCTTGATGAGGGTGACATGTTGTCTTCAAACAACCTCTCAGCCTGCATTTTGTAATTGTGCATGAAGTCTAGGTGTGTGTGGAATCATGTGTGGCCATCAACCCACTTACAGTTCTGTTCCAGCTCATCCCACATGAGGCTGCTAGGTGACAGGATCCAATCATCTTTCCTCATTAGCATAAAAAGTTGGCAGCCGTCGGTGCAGAACTACAGTGACAGCTCCTCTAGCTCCACAGCTAGCTTGTTCATGAAATCAGACCGGGCAGATATTCTTGTGTCTGTCTGCTGAGGGTGGTGGATGTTAACATCAGGGAGGGTGGGAGGGAGAGAGAGGAAGAGGCAGAGGACTGACCCCTGGGAGGATGAGAACCAGGGCTAGCCTGCTGGAAGCTACTTTAGCTCTGTTAGCTTAGCTCTGCTGTCTGGCGCAGCTTAAAAAGCAGTTCCAACTCTGAACTTGCAGCGTCCGCCCCTGAAGTCGGAGCCACACTGGAAAGCCTCACTTGCATTTAGCCACAACAGTTAGCATAACATTCCTCCAGCCGCCTACGACCTCAGGCTATTCCATGAATAGAAACAGCCCAGTGCACAGAGATCACTCAGACATGTCACGGGAGTCCTACCTGACCTAGCCGTCTCCGTGTCTGCTGGATCACAGTCTGCTGCTGGATCTCCACACTGGTCTCCAGCCTGGGGAGAAAAATAAAGCCCAGCTGCCCCGGTGCACAGGACACGCTGCTGCTGACAGATCCACATGGCCCTTTAGCGGTACCTGTAGGTTCCACGGAGAACTGCAACCGGCTGAGCAAACTCCTCATCACGGGTGTGCAGTTCTGCAGGGATCACCTCAAATACATATTTTAAAAAATCCTTCTCAATGGAATCAGATAAATCATCAAACAAAATTTCTGGCATATCAAATTCTCCATCAAAGTGATCCATTTATTTATTTTAAACCCAATGAAAACCCATGTTTTTACTGTTCAGCGTGTGAAAAAACATCACTTTTCTTTAATTTGTTATTCACCACTTCAGTTTAAATCAGCATTTATCTTGTGAAAAAAATGAAATAATGCAAAATAACAACCTACTAAAATAATTTTCTGTTTTGAATAGGAGAATTTGGACCTATTAATTTCTCAGGTATCTGTACTTTATTTTCATAGAAGTTACACTCCTGAGTACCAGATTTTAAAAGCTTTCAAAGAGCCATTTTTAAAAATGATTAAAGTGGGACTTTTGAAGTTTTTGAAATGTGATACTCAAGTGTTTTGATGCCCTTTGTCTAAAGCTTGAACCATAGTGGAACTCTGGAATGTTGTATAAAAACTATTTCATTCTGGAACAAATTAACACAAAGATGTGCATCTGCTGTGCCAGATGATGGAATCAAGAAGAAATCATTAGAGAATACAGGTGCAGATATTTTCATTACGTCCTATTGCTGCCAGCTTCTGCATGCTGCATTTAAAGCTGGTTTGATGTACGGATTTAAATTACAGTACAATTTTAAGGATCATCTAAATATTAACTGGTTGCAATTTATAAATAATTTTGTCTTCATAATTAACTCTCTCACATCAATTTGTAATTATGAAAAAGACCCAAGCTATTTATTTGTCTTTATTCAAAATGTGGATGTACAACAATAAATTACATTATATACCATTAGAAGTATGTGCAAATTGTAAAGAAAACTAGAACAAGGTATGTTGCAAGTAGCTTTGGACAACACGCAGCATTCATTTTAACACTTAAGTCAAAACAGTAAAGAAGTGTTCCAGGCTGCGTCATTTCCAAAGTGTTATCATAATGTCTGACATCCAGCGTCCTCAACCGACCATTCCAAAACAAATTATCAATGTAAATCCAAAACAAACTATGGCCATGCGCCCAAGAGCCAAAAGAGGAAATGGGATGCTAATTTTCTGTGACTAGAACAGTGATTAACACTCTTTTGCCATGGTAACCAGACTTCACAGTCCTGGCAAGCTGCCGTTTAAATGCCTCACCAGAGGAAATTCTAGAATGTAATGACAATCATTAACTATCTAAATGTTGTTGAAAGCTGCCCCAATCATGACTAGATTATGTACATCTGGACGGTTTGGAACGAGTAACTAGGAAGAACATACAGCCGCTGTGCAGGTGGGCTCTGCATTCTGAGTAGTCGCTTCCAACGAAACAACACAACTGAAAAAGATGCGGAGCATTTTAAGAAATGCAGACAGATTTGTGGTCTTGCTATAGTGTCGAGTTATTCACAGGTTTTAAGACTAGAAAAGATACCCAGTTAATTTTCTACAATTTGGGTTTTAAAAAAACTGCACCCATTTAACAGGATACAAAGATATTCCTGTGTGACCAAGTCAGTCTCTGTCTGACAAGAGGCCGTGGCAACAACAATGCCGACTTGTGACATGACTCTAGGATAAGGCTAATACCAGATTGAGAGTCAAGTGACAAGAATCATTAGCACTCTAAAATGCTAGAGTGGGGAAAACTAATTGTGAGCTAATCAGAGCAAATCATTCGGCTTCAGGCACAGTCATTTTCATAGTTCCACCTGTGCCGCATCCAGAGGCAGACAGCGCTGAACTGGCAGTAGAATCGCAGTTATCTCCAGTCAATCAGCCAGTCATTCAAATCAATGACAGGAAGGATTTCAGTCCAGAGTCTTTCACAGTTCCGCTGTTTTCTCTCCGTTTCTGTCATCTTGTCTCGTCTCTGGAACCGTACAGAGACAAGAAGAAATTCCACCCAAATCCAGCCAGCCTGAAGAGGTGGCTTAGGACAGTGGGTAGTTAATTCAAGGCAATGCCTCACCGGTCAGCTGAATAACAAGTCCTCCACTTATTTCTGACTGGACGAGCAACAAGCCAGCGTGACTGCCTGTAGTGCTGGGCTTGAACTGGACGGGTAGTTTCAGATAGTGCTGTGATCTAATGGAGAGACAGAAGAGTGAATGTCCACGGACAAACAGAGAAACAAATCCATCAATCGGAAATGTTGAAAGCAGGATCACATTCACACATACATAAACAACATGAATGTAGGGCTGTGACAATAACTGTATCACAGCACTCATTTCACAAACCACCAAGGCGAGTCATTATAATCACTACCAATTTTTTTCCAGTCTTTTTTTTTTTTTTGCTAAATGCTTGTGGCTTACAGTCTTCATGTTAAGGAAGGTACCTGCAGCCCCTTAGCACTCACTCTGCATCCTATCAAACATGCATACAAGACTAATCATAAAAACCATTAAACACTTCACGCAAAAGGGAAAAACTCAATTTCAAAGCACTACCGAAACATTAAATAAGTATTTTTGAAGAATTAAGAAAAACGTTAACATACTGAGACCTGTTTTATTATATTAAATACCTAATATTATTCCAATGTCATTTGGGCTTTAAATTCTGATTATAAAATGTTTCAACTTTTTAATACTCAGGAACACTATTTAAATTATGTGCACACTAAGTATTACAGTGGTTTTGCACTGGAACATAAAATGAATGGATGTTTAAAATACTTAGGAACTTATAGTAGCTTACGAACCGTGCCTTAAAAAAAAAAAAGAAGCTCAACAGTCATCTATTTAATTGAAAGGTATCATTAGTTAACTATTTGTAGAAAAGTTTGAAACTCATATTGTTGATGTGGTGGAGATAGGAACACATAATAGGCAACATGCTGGCTTCACTACAAGGCCGCCACAAAACCACACACAGCAGGGCCCAACAGACATATGGCAGTGTCGGGTCAGGTTCAGTGTGGGACAAAACATGGCAACTTAGGCTAATAAAAATGTACAACAGTATGTCTGACAACGCTTAATTTTTGCTTGATAAAGTACATTTTCAGTTTCATTTATATAATGCTTTTACATTGTTTCCTGAATTTCAACAGCAGAAGACATGTTGTGCCCATCCTGAACAGTCCCACGTCTGCAAAGCCTAGCATAGCTGCTACCTGTGGCCTGACAACTCCTTCCAAAGGTCTTAGGACAAACATTGGTACTGCTTGGGGCCACAGATGTGAACTGTACATAGAAGTCCTAAAATCTTACAGGACCTCCCACTTTGAGCATTTAAAATGGGAAATGACACCACATAGACTCTTTGTTAAATAAGTTGAATTACTATTCCTCCATTATCGATGCCCAACTAGCTAAGCTGAAGATTAATTGTATGACTAAATCATATTGTGTACGTTTACTCTTTGTTTTAATGAATGTGAAATGTTGGACCATTAAAATTAAACGTCTGAGCAAGTATGTTTTACACTGAATAATTTTTAGGGGGAAGTTTCAAATTAAATATATAAAACAGACAGTTTCCTCTTGATTTGTATGTCTAATTGTTGTGAAGTTTATCAGATTTTATCAGAGTTTATCAGATTTTAATTTTCCCTTTAACATGGTTTGAGATTGGATCTATACGCATATACAATGTATACAAATAGTGGTTCTGAGTGCAGAATTTTGGGGTATCACTTTGAATAAATATAATATAATATTCATAGCCATGTTTTAATTGTATATTGTCACCTAAAATAAAATACATTTAAATATATTAACTTAGAAAAGCCCTTTATATCTACAGAGGGAGGGGATCCTCATGCAACACGCCATGTTATGCTGCTATGTTTTAACAATAGCCTACAACGGACAATCAAGAGGAATAACTGCGGCCTGTCTCCTTCCCTCCACGTGGAGGGAAGTACAGGAAGCCCCCCCCCCTCCATGTCTTTTAAATGACGGTACACAGAATGACACAGATAGTCGAAGCAGGACGTTCTGTATTGAATTTATGATGGCCTCTCTACTCACAAACAAACTTCTAAGCCAATAGCCAAACTTAGACCTAGCTGACCTACATGCAATTTACTCTAACCTTAAGTTTAAATCCTCATGCTAAGTTGTTCCCTTCAGGGGTCGACATAGTGGATCATCTGCTCCACATATTAACACGTCATTCTAGTCACATCCCATTTCATTTATCTGGGCTGGAAACGGGCACTAGGAGCACTCTCAATCGTGACCCTGTCGTGGCTGGATCCTTACCAACTACAACCTAATTAAGAGGTTATTTAAACCTCAAAGTCCTAGAGTGTGTAGAGTTTTAGCGATGGCTCAACATTAAAAGAGTCAATGAAGAAGATGTTTTCTGTCAGAAATAATGACTGCTGCACTCACCTTAGGGAGTATTTGGAATGCTTGATGTGGAAGGGCACCCTAGGATTTACAAATCTCAGCTGCAAGTCAATTAGAGAAGCCAAACATCAAACACATGCAAGGCACAGTGGCAATCGTTAGTAGTCATGACAATTTAACATTTAGCAAAAAGAAATCTGGTCAATTCATGCAATTTCTACCAGCAGTACACAGGATGAGCTGGCATCACCGGTCACCTGACTTTCTGACTCTTTAACACACTGATCAACCATAACATTATAACAACTGACAGGTAGTGGTCAGAGGAGCTAAGATTATCTTGTCACCATGGAAAATATTGGTGGGTGGGATATATTAAGTATCAGGTGAACATTTATCCTGAAGTTGACTATTTAAATCAGCAAAAATGACCCGGCCAAAGGATCAGAGCATCTCTGACAAGGGGCTAACTGTGACGGCTACACGACTGGGTCAAAGCACCTCCAGAACTGCACCGTCTTGCTTTGTGTCCCTGGTCTGCAGTGGTTAGTACCTAAAAAAGTGGTCAAACAAAGACAACTGAATGGGCCACTGGGTTTGGGAGTCCAAGGCACATTGAAACGTCAGGGGGGGGGGGAGTTCCCAAATAGGGGCTACTGTGACACAAATTAATGAAGAATTAACGCTGTTTCTGATTGCAGAGCTGTTTTGGCAGTGAAAGGGCAACCTTAACAATATGAGGCAGGCCAGGTAGTTTTAATGTTATGGTTATCAGTGTATGTTTCAGATGACAGAAAAAAATGATCTCCAGAAACAACTAAAACTAAAGAACACTAAAACCACTAACTGTCCATGCTTCTTTTCTGACATTTATATACTTTACATTCTCTATTTCAATTTCCGCTGAAAATGAATCACCTCGTGTATGTCGGACGAGTTGTTGCGAATGTTGACCTTCAGAGTACTGGATTCTCCTACTTTTGTGGCCGGGAAGGTGTACAGGTCCTGTGGAGAATAAACACCCCTCCACCCTGCCTCTTCCTGACTGGGAATAATAAACCATCAGGTTTAGGTGGGAGCATGACACAATGACCAAATCAAAATGACACACCTACAGGATGAGGATAGATTAAGTCACAAAAGTGAATTTATTATCTCTTTATGAATGTTTTGAAATTAAAACTTGTGTAACCTTGATGTGTTGAGTACCAAAGGTTGGACTTTTCAATCAAATTGTGTTACTATCCATCTTTCATGTAGTACTCATGTATCCAGCATGTTGAGCTTTCATTTGTATTTGACTTCTTAAGGCACTCACAGAAGGGAAAAGGTAGGATGCTAACTGGACATGGATCTATGTAGATAAATATTTTAACTCTTATTGAGCTGAAACTCATGGCCTGTGTGGGACTAACCAAACACCCTTAAAAGCATATTGTGAGCTTTCTATTGCAGAATAATAACAGAATATTTTGCTGAAATATGTCCTGAGGCAAGTTGATGTTGCTCTAATTAGTACTGTGGTATACATATTGTAACACTTCCAGTGAGGGTAATGTGTAACTGCTCTCACCTGGTTTTTCCTGATGAGGCATCAGCATTCTTCCTGCTCTTGACTACGGCCTCTGTCTTCACCAGAGAGCAATCTCCTTCCTGTGGTGCTTCTTCTGGCCCAGACCTCATTCCCTTTAGACACAGACAATATTTTAGGATCTTGGCTGGTGGTGGGGAAAGCAAAACATGATATGCTAAAGAATTGTACCAAAGTCTTAAAATGAACGCATTCCGTGGAACATTACGGTAATCATAAATTGTGTCTGGATTCATGTCAGAGATAAGTGAAATCTCCTTATAAAACACAAAATATATGTCAATGTCTTCCTTTTTCATCTTTCAACATAACAGTTAGAAAAAACAGACAACTTAAGCGACAAGAGCTCTAACCCGCTATAAGCTCATAGTTATGCAGTCCTCACATTGTTGGCACAATAGTGAGTTTGATTGGCTTCTTTTGAGAGACTTCTCAAGAAGATTGTGTCGCAAAAGAATTAAAGGAGATTACCTGAACGGAAAAGATTGATTTCATTCTGAAAGATCATACATTCTGATTTTTTTATCCTGCAAGTACAGCAATTATCGTATATCTAACAGTCATAAAACTTCAAAATCTGACTGAACCTGCTAAGTGAAAAACTCAACTGCTTCTGATGCCAATATACCATAATCTTTATAAGTGAATGCGAGCAAAATAATAATAAAAGATCTATGTTTAATTTTAAAATGAGCAATATGGAAAAGAAACAATTCTAAGATACACATGTTTCTTAGAAGGACCAAATATGAAACGTGTGAAATTATAGAGAATTCTTTACAGCAGTAAACCTTTATATTCTCTTTTTGCTGAGGTACAAATGTAACTAACATCTGTCTACACGTCTATCATAGACAACAGATTTCACTGAATATGGAGATCTATAGTATTATTGCAGGGTGTTATGAATGACTATATACTCATACTATACATGACGGGAGAAGATCCATGCTATCATGGTGGCATTGGCTTTGGCCTGGGCCTTTTAGTTGTGTGTTGAGTCTGTATGTTCTCACGTGTTTGTGTGGGTTGCTGAGTTCTCCAGCTTTCCCCCAAAGTCCAAAAACAATTAGTGACTATGTTACCCATATGTTTCAATTAAAGTGTGGATATGTCGATTCTGTGGTAAACTAGCGACTTGCCCAAGCTGTATCCTGCTTCTCGCACAAGGTCGCTCCATTGGCAGGGGTTGCCACCCTTAACAGAATAAGTGGTTACAGAGAATGGATGGTTGATTTGAGTATGCAAGATGATTTATATATAAGTCCGTGTTTGAGTTTACACTTGTGCTGCAGAGGTCATAAGTTCTAAATCCATTCTTGCAAACACTATCTCACTGAATGCCTTTAGGTTGCTACTTCATTGACTATGAAAAGTCCGGAACAGGTTTTCAGTTTTCAGTTATTTTAACATTTCAGTCCTCATCCCTTTCAAATCTTCAGAAGTGAAAGCGGTGATGAAGTTTTTCTGTGAAGCCACAGAAATTAAGGCATCATAATGCCATAAATGTTTTTTTCATAATGATACACTGTGTTAGGAACACATGTAAATCCTCAAAATCCTCAAAGTTTAACACATATTTGACCTACACAGGTCACCATTACTATATTGGCACATTGCATTATGGGTGGAATGGTCGATGTCGCATTGAGCTGCTGTACATTCATACAGGGACGAAAGCGGCTGCCGTGTAAAGCGCCACATGCTCATCAGGAGCAACCATAACCTTTCACGCCATCATTCACACATCAATGGAACAGCCATTGGGAGCAACTCGGGGTTCAGTATCTTGCTCAAGGGCACTTCCGACATGTGGACCGCAGAGGCCAGGGATCGAACCACCGACCCCCAGATAAGTGGACAACCGCTCTACCAACTGCCACCCTCGCGACCGTGGTCGGTCAAGATATTTCATATTTAAGTGGCACACACATCGCTTGCCTACCCATCCAAGCAAGGTGGCAGTTTTTACCATCCTAAAACACAGTGAGGTATTAAAATTTTACATTTGCTGAGAGAATTATTTGTTCTTAACTAAACATGTTTTTAAGTAAAAATGTCTGTCATTCACAATGCTTTGTACCGCATGTTTTTTCAGTGTGAAATAAAAAAAATCATCAGTGGCTGTGCATCGTGTTGCATCATGTTGAGCAACATCAACTCGTTGATGTTAATTTGGCGAGAAAGTGAAAACAATTTATTGGCTAATAAATGAGTCCTCACAGTGCCACTTAGTTGGATGCGGATTCTGATTTTCTGTTGAAGCTCAGATACAGAGTGGCACTCGAAATCCCAAAACTGGGCATAGTCTCCTCTGTCCCTGGGCAGGAAGGTAAAAGGCACCTGGGAGAGCATGAAGAACAATAGAGGAAACAATCAGTGTGTATTTAAATGTTGGTAATATCCATACATGCTCTTATAAAAAGCAGGGTATGAAAGGTTGAGGGGAAGATTTCAGGATTAGTGAGTGAGTTTTTTAAACCATTAACCATCATACATTGTCACAGCTAAAACATGCAATCCTACCGCTTTAAGAACCTTTATCTGATAGTATGAAATTAATATAGTTTTAATTTGGTCGTGTTTTAAAAAAATCTAGTGTTATTTCTAGCCGAGGTTCACGAGACAAGTAGATTTGATATTTTACAAATAATGTGCCATGGAAATGTGCAAAGGAAGTCTTGCTACGGCCCGTGCATCCTTATTATCAAACACAAATATACAGCCTTTTACATTTACAGTTCCAACTGCGGGTATGACTGGCTTCTTCTAAGCCAACAGCTGATTATACACTAACAAAAGCACATAGTTATACATAATTTATTCAGAGATATAACACCTGATTGTACACATTGAAGCCTAAACTATAAAAATCTATAATTATAAGTCATTAAGAACACTGCTTTTTTTTAAATAGAAATGTATATCTACTGTAAATATCCTTAAGACTGGCTCTAAGATAAAATCTGAACTTTAGTTGGATGTCAACATCTACCTGCATTTTCTCATGAGCTCCTAGTGTGCCCGAGACCCTGGAGCTTCTGAAAGCGCTGTATGTGGCACGGTAAACATCTTTGGTGTTGTCAACTCCCTGAGGACAAAAAGAAGGGAAAGTCTGACAGGAATCAAACTATGTAAAAAGAGTCAATCCACTTCTAAAATAAATTTTGAAAATAATTAGAAATAGTCTTCAAAACAGATTAAAAGCACATGGTCACAAGAGAAATATTACAGTGAAGAAAAAAAGAGGAAATGCAAATAAAAGAAAGTTAGACAAGACATGAAACACTGCACCTTGACATATGGTGGAGCAAATGATGACAGGTACCACCTCACTTCCACTTTCCCGCTCTGCACCTTCAACAGGGCCTCTGAAATAGGAGAGGGAATACAAGGTTTGAGCTTGCGAGTGTGAAAGTAGAAAATAGTTTTTAGGCATCTGGGTCACTCAGATCGAGATTTAAGGAGCATTTTTCAGATTGACAGTTACTTGATAAATAGATTAATCTTGAAAATAGTTAGCAAATTAATAGATAATTATAGTAATTGTTAATTGCAGCCGTATTACACTCTTATTTTCACTGCTGACTGTATTAAAGCTGTTCAGACTCCACCACCAGATACAGAAGGATTTCACAGCCAAAAGAGAAGCGCTTGTCAATCCCCTCATCACCTGATGTCTCTCCTGAGAGTGTTGTGGGGAAGACAATGGTCCTATCACTGATCTTCACGAGGGCTTCAGGCTCCTGTGGTGTGTGTGGAGATACTGTGGTCTTCATATTAAGCTTGGCAGCAGGGATAACTGGAGTGGCAGACTGAGGAGGCAGTGCAGACAAAGATGTGTCTGCTGGGGTCGCAGACACATCCAGGGCTAGGTCCCGACGAATCTGCACCTTAATAAACTGAACCAGTAGAAAATTGTACACATTAAGATGCTACTAAGTTCTCTTAACATGCATTTAATATTATGGATTATCTTGTTCGGAAGTTTGAAATTGCTGAAAGTCAAGTGTGTTCATACCTTCTGCTGGCCATCACACTGGACATAAATCTGTCCACTCCATGGGAACAAGCCAGATTTGGTTGCTAGTGAAGGGTTGGGACTGACCAGAATCTGCAGGTTGCACCTTTGTTAATAATTATTGAGAAATAAGACACAAGGGGATTAATTTTAAACTTGTAGAACTGCATTCTTTCTAATAAATAAATAAATAAATAAATAGTTTAGTTAAATCGCAACTGATACGAACGAAAAATGTAACAAACTGCCTGAACTGTGTAATCGTGCCCTATGGAGTGTTATACTTATTTACAAAATATACAAAAAAACAAATCTAAAAATACGCATTTAAATTGTATTTTCACATAGTATAACAGAATGTTACTTTTAATGAGAACTGCAGTCTGGACATTACTCATGCTATTCTGGGGTCAAACTGTTAAGAGAATGCAGCATTTTTGAAAAGCAGTATTTTGCCAATCTGACGTATTGGGTCTGCCGTAGCTCAGTGGGAGAGCTGACATTTACAGTGGTAGGGTCTTTGAGCTAGATCCTGAACCCGAAAATGCTCCCCAGGTGCAGCCCACTGCTCCCTCAGCGATGGGTCAAATGCAGGGAAATAATTTCACTATGTTGTATTGTGTATTACTAAATGCGATCAATAAAGGAGACATCATCACTATTGAGCTATTTAAACTGTTATTGTGCGATCTGGTCAAATCTAACAGTTGATAAATAAGACATTTTGGCAATGAACTTAAAACACAACTAGGGTGAATAATTTAGCTTCTGACTATGAACATACTGCAGTAAAAACATACAACCTCATTGGGTCTAACTTAAGCCGAGGAATTTAACGAACAACAGAAAACATTCTTACTGAGGTTCGATAACACCATGCTGTGGGGTAATGGTGAGGCAGTGAGCCGGCCAGGACAGATCAAAGCTCAGCTCACCGGATGTATTGTTCCGAATCTGAACCTGACTTGTGTTGGCTGCACCATCTAAAAACAATAAATAAACAACATGAGGACTCCTGGCTACAAGTAGAGGCAGAGTCACCTCAACTAGGTCATTCATCTATGGAAGGTGACTGCCTCACATAGACGAGTGACACCAAAGTCTGTGGTGGAATCTAAAGTTAAGGTGATAAGAGTTCAAACAAAATCCAATGTTTGAAATCTAGATTCTTCTCACTGATGGTGGGAGCTGCAAGGATAAGCTGTTCAGGATGGAGGGTCCAGGACTTGGACGCCCCGTGTAATGGCATAGAGGCCTGAGGGAGACAAAGATGCGATGAATTTAAAAATAGTCACTTGTACATAAAGTGCAACAGAACCGGTGTTTTAACCCAATTCTGGGAAAAAAAAGAAAAACACCAAATTTGTGGGTAGGTGTTATGGTACCTTTAAGGGAGGCTCAGTCACACTCAGTGCTAGACCCTGGGGACCTTTCACTGGCAGCACATCCAGGGACACATTACTATTTGGCAAACCACTGGGAAGTAAACAAAAACATATATATATATATATGGTTTGGTCTTCAAAAAAGCTGCAAGAATACAAACAGAGCAGAACATCTAATATGATCTGCCACATTTAAATTCATTATATAAATGTACATAGCCTGATATTTCTGCTATTAACAGGTCATTTGCTGTGTATAAATTCAGGGGTTGCATCGTTCAAGGTGACAGTTTACGACGGCGCGTCTATTGTCAAACAATGATGTCCACAAAGGCTAGGCTGCATTGACTGCCTTTAAATAAGACGGTTGTCTAGAGAGACATTCAGAAGGTCTTCCAGTTTTCCTTTTTTGGTTGAATGCTGAAATGTATTATTTTTCGAGTAGCGAAGTTATAGCTGGTAGTATCATTAGTAGAATTTGTTATAATTAAAGCTGTTGTAGTTGTGGGAGCCATTGAAATAAGGACACAGCTAGTATGTGATATTTCTTTAAATGTACACCCAAACAATTTATGAGTGATATAGATTACAATACTGATACAAAATTGTTAAACTACTTATTTCTTTTATCCATGCGATTACATTAAAGAAGGGACACCTCAGTCAGTACCTGTCTGTCTCTGAAGTGCATCTAGCAGAGGGTAGCATCAGGTCCGTGTGGTCACTCAGCTCGCCGTCTGTGCTCCGCGCACTTCCCAGCAACGACACAACCATCTTACTCATATTTCCATAGAAGATATGGGCTTCATTAGGACGTTGAGGCAGGTCGTAGGCTAAAAACATGTATTAGTCAGAGCCAGGAAAATGATTTGAAATAAAATCATCTGTACCCCCATAAACATGTGATTTGTTGATTCTAAGAGAATCCAGTATTAGATATAGGAGCTTTCATGAAGTGAATAAATATCCCTATACATCAATAGTCAGTAATCTTTTCATATAATACACAGTTGTTATTCGCTTTCGATAACATTAAATGAAAAGCTAATTTTGAACAAAAGTGTCTTTTTTCAAGAGATGAACAAATAAGGACGACATCTTACTCTCTGTAATAGTTTCTTCTCCCAGGAACTTCTCATTAAAATCTAGGTTTTTCAGCAGACTGTTCTCAGACAGAGCCTTCTGCATAGCTCCTGGATTACTTTGAAGCAAGCTGAAAGAAACAAAACACAAACACACTGTAGTAGGCACAAAAGCAGCATTCTTTCAAAGCAAAACTATCTGGAATTGGATGAAAACTTTATCAGCACCTTTTGAAATTAGGTATTTTATTCAAAACTATAGTCTGGCAAACACATCTCTTGTGATCAGCGGAATCAACAAAAGCTGGAAAAGACACCATCATTGGATCTTAACGTGAAAGTGTCTCCTTTGTGCAGTTCTTACTGCATGTAGATTTAAAAATTATTTACATAATATTTTATTTTCTTAAATAAGAAATAAACATAACAGGGAAGTTGGACAGTCCGATATAACTATATTTCAGTATTATCTGGAATTTTGGCAATAACTATTAATAAGTTTGTTCCCTCAAAAGTGTTTATAATATTCCTTTATAGACTAAACCCACTTGTTTAAAGGATATCAATTGTTGCTGACAAATTAATAAATCAATAGAAACAGCATGTTTCAGGCCAATACGTTTTATCCGTTTATAAAACTGAAACATTCTGTGGAAGTAAGGTCTTTTTGGATGTATAGAAGTTGACAACGGCATTTGTTATGTATCGTCACCTGTAGCATTTCTTGTCATGGGCTATTTATTATGTAAGTGAATCAGCTGGCTTAACCAGGTCATGACAAAACAGACTCCGAAAGCTTTTTATACTATCCATCCTTGAAGCTGTCTGTACCGGCAAGTTATCTTTTGAGCAACAGCCACATTCAAGAACCCAAAACACTGCCATACAAGTGAGGGTGATGCTTGCCTTACAACCAAGTCTAATGACTAGCTGCAACCCGGACAAAGTGATTTGGATTCATACAGAAATTAAGAGACCCAGTTTTCATGATTTGACGTCATAATCATGGCATCCTCCCCTTTGTGATTAGTGACAATAATATTGCAAACACCATTTAATTGATTTTACAATTATTGGATTATTGGATTGTAATTCTTAATATATTGGCAAAGCTGCTAGAAAATGCAAAGGTTGTGACAGTATATGCAAAGACATCTGTAATACTTCATATTCCCAAACTCATCTACTCTTGCTTTATTGATAAGAAAATGACTGTCTATTGATCTGGCCAATCATCAGCTATTATCCGGGAATCCAACCTATAATTTATTTTTTTTGTCAGGTCTTTTCAGAGATCAGAAATTAAGTTGTCTGGATGTGTCTTTCTTTGTTTTACAAAGTGGGTGACATATTGTCAGCTTGCACATTGTTTAAACCACCATATATCTTATATCATCATAGACAAAATATATGATCCAACCCCGTAAAAGTGATAATTTTTCTGAGCAGAGCAGTACTTTCAATGAAAATTATAAAACTACTTAAGTCGACAAAGTAGATCTGGTCAAAAAATATAATCTTTTTGCGTAAAAATCGCAGTTCCCAATCTAAACTGACTCTAAATACTCTAAGGATAATAAGCAGAATTTAAATAGCCTCTCCATTTCTACCAATAAAAAATTATATTGCAGAGGTCTCACCTCCTATACTGCTGCCTAGACACCTCATCTCCACAGAACAGACAGACAGTAGCCAGCAGTGCATTGGCAGTCTGACATAGGTTCTTTTCTCTTTGGGTAGACTTCAAGAGCACAGTGATCACCTGAAAAAACACACATATTTCTATTAATTAATTTTAAACATTAATAATTAACCTGCCCCATTGTATAACTGGTAATAAATAACTAGTGTTAACTGTGTAACACATCATCTCTCTTACCTCTTGCGTCCTTTCCTTCAGGACAAACTGTGATGGTGCAAGGCTTATGACAGATGGTTCCATAACTGATCGAGTCTGCAAATCAGAAAAGGCCACAGCTTTGATGAAAGCTGCTCTGGAGCCAGTGTTCCTCACGGAGAGACAAACTTTGCTAACACAACCAACAGCAATGTCAGCCATTGTCGCAACATAGCCGTCTGCTTGTTTCCTCTGGTCCTCCAGGATTATATTGCTGGTCCCACCGTAGCCCGATAGTGGAATCTATAAATGGGAAACAGAAGAATCAAAGGAATAAAGTCCATATGACAGATCATGGAAAATATACACAAAGGAATACCAACAAAATGTGTAATGATGTACAAAGTTAAAAGAGTGACAGATGACTAGAGACAAAGAAGCCATATAATAACGCAGAGCTGAAAAGGGTGACATTCTCACAGTGAATTTGACCCCTGGCTGAGAAGGCCGGACACCAGACTGTTTGATCTCCAACTTGGCCAACATGCAGGCCACCCTTGTGGGAGCAAAGAGCAAGTGGATGGTGACGTCCTCTTTGGGACGAATGGACAGCTCCCCATGTCGTGTCAGACGCTCCTCGAGACTGAACATACTTTGGAGCTGAGAAAGAAACAGGACATATCCAAAAATGTATATTAGTGCAGACAGTCAATAAGTGATGACTCAATTTACATTTGATCATTTAAAAAGATAGTTGTAAATTATTTACAAAAAGATTAGTGATTTAGCGGACGTAGACGTAACATTGATCTGTAAGAAACATAAGGACCTCACTCCATGGTCTGGGATGTATGTTAACAGCAGATCCATAGTAAGGTTTAATCACAATAGTGTAAAATACAGTTTTACTTTTTAAAGTATTACATGTTTAAATCTCAGTGAAAAAATACATACAAAGTGTAATCATGTCAGTGGGACACATTCATGGGATATCAAGATCCTATATTACATGTACATTTGTGGAGAAGACGCTGGCGTTGTGTGTTCGCCGCTTCTCTGTCGGGTGGAGAACTTCCGCTTCTCCATCCGGACCTACGTAAAGCGTCTTTGAGTTTCGTCTAAAGCGCTATATTAGTATAAGGTATTATTTTTATTATTATTATTCAGCCACAAAATAAATTGTGCACTCTCACTTCAGTATGAAGACCAGATCTTTATGAACAGGGAATGATAAAAATTCTCATCAAACTAAATGATATATATTCTGTGTCCATTACCACAAACAGGTGGACCTCCAGACGAACAGAAAGATACACATCTTCCATTTTAACTCTTGTATACATATAGCACATACATTTTACACTGCATGGCCAAAAAAAAAGAGTCACCAATTAGATTAAACTATGCAAATAGGTCAGAGCCTTCCATCGGATAATTACGGCAGTGATTAATACATTTCAGCTGGCAACAAGTTATTTAACCCTAACTGATGCAGTGAGAGGCTTCTAATTTCTATAACAACCATGTTGGAAGACATATGCCCTGGTTGTGGAAAAGATGTTTTCAGAAGGGCCAAATTATTGGACTGCATCAATCAATGCGTCAATTCTAGACAAACATTTAATTTTCTCTAATTGTTTAGATTTTAAATGTCTACCTGAAAGCAGTCTTGGTCTTGGCCACGAATAAGCAGCCGTAGCTGCTGTGTGGAGTTGGTTGAATTGTTCCTCAGAACCAGCTTCTGTTGGCTGAAAAACAACAGAACCTACTGGTTATGTGATCACACTTCCAAAATGAGTGTCAGAATAACTTTGGCAAACTTTTCTTTGAGATTGAGAGTCATTATCTAAATATTCCAATTGGTGTCGTATAGACAAACCTTGATTTAGTCTAACCTTTCCGAAAACAACCCCTCTGTAGGGGATTTACCTTTGAGTTTGCCGTCTGTAGCCTCAGTGAGTGTAAATAAATTGTGCATTATGTTGAAATAGCTTCTGAGAAATAACACTCCCTGCAGACACCCTCTGTCCCTTCTCATGAATAACATTAGGCGAGCCTTAATAGAATGGAGTATACCGCTCAGCTGTTAGTTTTTCTATGTATTACTTTCCAATTAATAATGTATAGCAATAAATTGTTTTCCTGTAACCGAAGAAAAATATGATATTAAAATGGCTTACATAGCTCGGCCAAGAGTGACGCCTCCCCAGGCTACAAACTGTTTATTTGACAGGATTGGTGGGACATCACTGGCTATACCAGAAGCACGGACAGCAGGAGATGGAACGGACGGTTTCCCAGAGCCATCTGGGTTCACTTCTCCTTTAAGAGTTACCTCGTATTGAGGACCTGACGGCAGCACCAAGATGGTGAGAAGGCTGCAACACAACAAGTACAAGTGTCCCATTCATACTGGTGTTAAAACTAATACTAGTGAAAACTGCTTCCAAAGTATCACCTGACTAAGAGGATTACTTTAAAAAAATTATCAATGATGAAGTCATTTGCAAAATCCTTTTGAAAAAAAAAGAAAAATTACCAAAACATTACATTCTTCAAGCATAAATCTAGTAATGTGCACCACCCTTCTCTGATATCTATTTACTTCCATTGTGTGATATATGGCTGAAGTTTTGGTTCGCATTTACGGGGCTTTTACTACACAATGTAAATAGATACAAAGCAAGAAATCTTTGTGTACCTTTCTTGACATTTCTTGCTGCCTTGTGCTTTGAATGAGACCACAATGCCTTGCTCCTCTCCCACTTTCAGAGACAGTTCCTCAGGTGACACAGAGAAACTGTGGTCAGCATCACTGTGCTAAAAACAGAAGCAGAGGAGAAAATAAGGGGGGGAAAGTAACGAGTAGGGAAGAAACAGCAGAGCCACAGTGGGCTCAATGTTGAATGGAAGGCAATGAAGCTTGTAAGATGGACAAGGGATACAACTCCAATCCAAAAAAGATGGATTGAAGTATCAATAATCCAGAAAGGTATTATCGAAAAGAAAACTAAAATTCAGTAGAACGAAAAAAATGTAATAGATAAAAAAAAATTAAAAAACCCCCAACTAATTCTCGATTTGATGCTTTCAATAATACGATTCTAAAAAGTTGAGACAGGTTCATCTTTTTTTTCTTGCTTGATATACAACTCAATTTGTTAAAAGTCCAAGATCTGTTGTTTTATTATGTAATGCACCATAAAATTTGATTAACGTGGAGGTCTGAATTGCAGCAGCTCAGTCTGGTATCCACAATCATTTACTCAGAAGTCTTGCTGTTGTGAGATAGACTGTTGTTTCATTGTCTCACTGAAATAAGCAGAAACACCCTTGAATTAAAACCTGTTATGGATGGAAATGTTGTTACAAAACCCGTATGCAGCTTTCAGCGTCAATGGACTCTTCATTCATATAAATTTCAGGATGCAGTGACAAACTGTAATTACCGATGAGGGTTTACGAACAGACAATGGTTCTCCAAAGTTTTTCTGAGCCAACGCAGTAACATGTCAGTTAGTGCTGCTGCCTCAGGTAATTAGTTCAAATCCACCTCTGCTGGCCTATCTTTGCGGAGTTGCATATTCTCCTGATGTTTGTGTGGGCTCTCTCCAGGTACTCCAGAGAGAGTATTTGTTTTTTTACTATTGCATCTTTAAGGTAACTTTGAGTATCCTGGGTTATTATTATTGCTCACTACTTTTTTGCCCATAGGATGGAATGTTAGCATGAATGGTTGTCTGTCTCTATGCGTCAGCTCTGTGATGAACTAGCAACTTATCCTGGATTTACCTCCCCTTTTGGTCAATGTCAATTGGGATATGCTCAGGCCCCCACAATCTTGAACAGGATAAGCAGTTAAGAGATAATGTAAGAATGAATGTTGGTACTTAAGGTATTGTCACCCGAGGGGTCAAATGTCACAAGCCTTCCATGTTGGTTTTCATCCTTCCGTCTAAGGTGTTTTTGTTTTTTTACTTCTTTTTTTTTTTTAATGAGATGCAAAAAAATTGTTATTGTTTATACCCATGACTTTAATTCAAATCGTTCACAGAACTCTAACCTTAGCTCAAGTAACATAAATTGAGAAAAACATTACATTCAACACAAAACAAAAATGTTTCTTTAAAATATGTATGCCAAGTTTGGCAAACAAATGGAAGGAGCAGAATTTATAACGGAACAAGAAACAAAGTTAAAAAATAAAAAAAAACAAGAACTGTGAAAGACTGAATAAAGGGAATAGAGTAGAAATGGAGAAAACAAGAAAGAAGAGAGGAAAATACCAATGAATCCCTAATGTGTGGGCCACAGTCTGAATCTGAAATGTCACAGAGGCTTAGTCAAACCCCAGATCGAATAAGAAAAGTAAAGGTCGGAATTACCTTGAGTTTCAGCTGCACGTCAATGTTCCCTGCATTCTTTAATGGCAGGATCTGTTGACTGAATTTACCAAGTGGAGCAGACAGACTGACAGTCTAGACAAAAGAAGTACAAAAGTAGATGAATGCAAACTTCACAATGGCCAAGAACAGTTATACAACGGATGAGACATGACGATAATATAGTTTAACATTAAAGTGTACTGCAAATAAAACTGAATGCTTTTCATTTTATATCTAGCGATCATTAAAAAATATATATATTTTTAAATCTGCAGATATGGTTTTTAAATTAATGTGTGTAGTCTAAACTGCAATATAAAGGCATCTAATGACAAACATGATATTTTTTTTCTACAGAAATTTGATATTGGATAAATCACTGATTACATAGTTTGAGGCATGGACTCCCAAATGAAAAATCGCTTTTAATAGTCAGAGCCTTGTCATTCACTATCCAGAGATATGCGCCTATGTTTTTTGTTTTTTTATATCTACTTTATGTCAAGTAAACTTTTAAAAGTATTCTCAGTTACATCCAAGTGGAAAGCCAGTATGAATTGCAACAAGATTAACTTCTCATACTTTTTCCATATCAATGTTTTTGCAATGTGTACAGGTGTGTACAGAGCTACATAAGTCTGATTGATTACCTGCAAGTCTCTAGGTGCATGGACCCTTGCAGTTCCAGACCTGGCCCTGAGGGGAATACTCTGGATCACATGACTTGGGCCAGGAGAGTCGACTTCAATGTCAACCCGAGCAGTGTATTCATCAGCCAGACTGAGTTCTCCTGTTGAACACAACCATTAATGTAAGGGTAAGGGTAATGGTAATGACAAAAGCTGGGTTTTATATTTGCAATGTTGTTTATATGCAAACTTCCAATCCAAAAATGCTATGAATTACTATCCAAATAATTAATTTGGGTTGATTACCAGAAGAAGATGAGTAATTCTGAGGGGCCTTGAAGTGAAGCCAGACCATGAAGCTCTGTGGATTCTGAAAAAGGTAGATTTGAACTGATTAGTGCCAGAAGGCCAGATAGAGAATCTGACTGTATTTTGAACTACATGACATTTTTATCCAAACGGACACAGATGCTGAATTAGGCTGTAGGGATTCTGACAACTCAACCTCTCCGTAGCTGGCATGCATCACATGATTCATCACTGAAGGAGACGACAGTGGGGCCATGTGTCCAGCCTGCTGTGTCTCCTCAGACGTCATTGTAAGAGGTTGCTTCGAGAAGGTAAAGCATCGCCACGCGGTTGCGTTCTGGAAAAATATGATTTAATACATTACCACCTTAAAAGACTATTCATTTTGCTGACCGATGTGTTTCTACTGTTTTAAAAAAAACCTTGAAATAATTGTATAAAGATCTTGATTTTGATCTTGGATGAGAGGTGAAACATCTTCAAGACAAAACAGAAGTCAAGTTGCTTTGGATTCAATCCACACGGATTACCATGACCTGGATGAACGAAGATCTATAGAAAACATGAAATCTTCCAGTCTGGTTTATCACTCTGAGTGGTTCTTCTTAAATTTAAAATTGTTGTTATATCAAGAGATATTTAATATCTCGATATAATATCGAAAGACTGTTTCACACTTTTTTGCCTGTCATTAGTTTAGATAAGATATAACCTTCATGACCTTAAGTCGTATTGTATGCCAAAGGTAATATGCTGTCTTAAACACTGCCTTTTACAGCTATATGAAGTAGAAACCCCATAGCTACTTATTTGCGTCATTCTATCACTGCTGTTGATCTTTACACTGAAATGTATAAGCTGAAAATATGTGCTGTATGTTGACTTACTGCGCTGATGACCAGACGAATGGGCAAAGTAGCATGCGTCCTGTTAAGGAGTTTGAGAGGAAGAGATTTGGCAGTGCCTCCAGGAAGGTCTCCAAAATCCAGACAACCAGATTTACCAGCTTCAAACTAAGAACCAAAAGTTAACGTCATATCTTGCCTTGCATTGAATTTAAAAACATTAATCTCCTAGATGATTTTACTCATGATTTACTTATTTCTAGTACACAGATAATTGTGTGATCTATGACATGGAGTCCCTCACCTCCAGTGAAGGATTCTCTGCTATGCCAACTAGGCACACCCTTTTAGCAAAGACATCGGCCCTGGCACCAACCCCAGACTCGGAAGCAGGCCAAGAGCAAACACTGAGGACACACTGGTAAACACCAGCTTTTGGGGGGATGAACAACACCTTCTGTTCTTCAGTGGTCTTGGGGCCAATGATGGTCTTATTCTTCACTATAAGCCACTGGTAAGGAGAGCTATCCACCTGTAGGGATTGGATTTGAAGACTGAGCAAAGGATGACTAATAGATGAGAACACTTAATGATCAAAGTCACTCTAAACATTTTTTTCTTTTTTCCCCAGACAACGAGCAACAAGCAGATTCCATTCTTCACAATGCGACATTTTACGGATTCTGGACACACATTCAGAGATAACTTAAAATGATATGCCCTTCGACTAAATAAAACATTTTTCCTCACCTTCTCTCCATTAATGACCAGGCTAGTGACAGTGATTGACACTTGCTGCCATCTCTCTGAGGGGTTGAACAGGCTGAGGGAGGTTTGTGAGGCGATGCCCACACAGCAAGCATTAGCAAACCTCAGTTCCTCTGGTACCATAACCTGGTCTAAAGACGACAGAGGAATAGAGATATGTGATACTAGAAAATGTTGCCCATCCGTGCAGAAGTCGTAAGTTATGCCCTTATTGTTTGCAGGACTGGTTTGAATCAGGTAAGGACATTTTTTTCCTTACTTGACAGCTAATGAACTATTATTTTGCATGCTTTTCTTATGATGCCCAAATGGACAGAACGTGTTCCTCATACTTTTTCCCCTGGCACAATGAGTGACTGAGTATATCATCACAGAGAACAGCCTGTCACAGTTATCACAGCAATGCTGAGTGCAATGCTGAAGACTTTTTTCAGTCCTGTTGGTCTATGGACCTAAACTAACTCCACACACATAAGCCACACACACGAGCCACACGTACCCTAACACACTAGGGTGAGTATTAACTGAATTATAAGACATAAGTATGATTAAGCTGGTGTAAGATTAGGTAAGAAATGTCGGTTTATAATCATTTCTATTTAACTGCTCCAACCTAAGTGTAAGTGAAGACATTGAGATGCAAAGACTTCAATGTTAAAATGGATTAACTGCATATCTTGTTCAGAGTTGCTGGGGGCTGAAGCCTATCCCAGTTGACATTGGGTGAGAGGCAGGGTGCACCCTGGAAGAATTCATTCAGTTCCTCACAGGGCAAACATTTCCTGTTGCAATTGTCTAATATACACATTTTAAATAATTTCCTGGACACAAATTTTACATACAATATGTACAATATGAAAGCGACACCAATCTAAACAGTTGAATCTGACTATAACAGCCAAGACCACTGCTACCACTCAGTTCCTCCAGCCCACCTGCCACCATTGATTGGGTTCCGCACTGACCAAAGGCTTTTCCCATCATTCCCATGTCCTGTTGAATCAGATGGGGTCTATGGTGGTGATGGGACCCAGCATCCCCCGAAATCCCAAAAGGAACTGATGTGGGATGGAAGTTTCTCACAGGGAGATCATTGCTTGGTATGCCTGAAAAAGGAAACAATCATTCTTACAAGAATTATTATTTGATTCTTTTACTTTTTTGTGAAGCACTGATAGGCTCTTTTAATACCGAAAGTAGAGAGAAAACACATACCTGTCAAGGGCACACTGAAGAGACCATTTCCGTTTGCTCCCACATGATAAGCACCAGGATGTAATGGAGCTTCGGGTCCCATATACTGCTGAGCCAGCTGGGAGTTAAAGAGAGAGCGTCCAGCAAGGAGAGACTGAATATCTCCTTGGTGGGGAAGGTCCATCAAGCCGGCACATTGGGGCTTATAGCTGGGGACCGACACATAGTGAAGTCCCTCTGATGAGTATGACAGGGGCATGCCATGACCACTTGCATACATAGGCGGTGGCACTGAGCCAGCAGCTCCCCACTGTCGAGAGCTCTGACAAGCAGCAGTACCGCTAGTTTGCTGAATGTTCAGATTACTGCAATAGCCAGAGTCCACTTTAATGAGCTGTCTTGCATCGGTCTGAGACACATGTTTTTGGTTTATACAACGTGTTGCGAGATCACCGGTTCTGGCCCCAGAACAGTGGAAGTTACATTCACTCTGGCTGCGAGTGCAGCTCAAAGCAGAACCACTACGGTTGGGCTCAGGGCTTTTACCATTCTGGATTGGTATTGGGTCCAGACTCTTCGAATGTTGTGGCTGTACCTGGTCCAGACTTTTAGGCAGGCCAAGATCAGCGTTTGACCCTGTATCCGGCTCCACAGGTGGAGTTGGACTGAATCTGATGATGGTGGTGCTCAGTGCCATGGAACAGTTGTTCTGTCAGGGGCAAAGCAACCCGTAAGAATAATTACAAAACTCAACTCTCATACAGAACTACAATCGGTTATCATTTCCATGTTCCTGTGTTTAAGTTTGTGTGTTTAGGTGAGTGAAAAAATCCCCCGGAATGCGGAGTAGATCATGTCACATCACCTGTAACAGAAAGTATTTCAGAAGTGCAGCATTTTGCTTTATACATTCTGAAAACTTTTTTAGAGTTGGCTGATATTTGCAATTTTGTGCTTCTACCAGGGGGAGTTTGGAGATGGAGTTAAATGTTTTTGTTTTTCTAATCAACAGTTTGAGCAGGGTTTTTTAAGTTGACAATTGACTAACTGCTGTACGCTATTCCTGTGTCAGACTTCCCAAGCTCAATCTGCTCTGTGCTGCTTCTCTCTACGAAATACTCATAATTAAATACTGCATATTTAAAGCAGAGCAAAATGCTTATTTAGGGGTATCAGAGGAAAGTGGGCTGAATACTTTTGCACGCCACGTTTTTTATTAAGTTTTTTATTTGTAAAAAAAGAAAAAACATGTATTTATTTCCTTCCACTCCACCATTATGCGCCACTTTGTGTTGGTCTATCACATAAAGTCTGTGTATGTGGTATGTAACGTGACAAAATTAGGAAAAGCTCAAGGGGAATGAATACTTTTGCAGGCCACTTTAACTGTCCTGCCATACCTTCCTCCTCTCAGGTGTAGGTATGAGAGTGCCATCATTCATTGAGATGTAGGTGAGTCTGCTGAGACTGGGGCTTGAGCAGGTCGACTCAGGAGAAAGGTCCACACCCGGGCATTTGTCTGCCAGTCCTCCACTGGATAATTGAGGTGAAGCCATACTAAGAACACAAATTGGCATGAAAAAGTAAAACAGCGGTGACAACTCAGATTAAACATGTCTCATCTTTATCAGTAGTTATAAGGATTGAGCGGGGATAATGTACTTTTTGTTATCATTATTAAAAATGTCTACATGAATTCCCGGATGAAGGCAATCCTCACTGGGAAGCTAAATGAAATTCATTAATTTGTAAGACGTAGGGTTGTGAAAAAAGTACGTTCATTTTTTTAAATTACTTATGAAAAAATGAAGCTAACAGAAATCAAAGCTGATTAATCGTGCTCTGCAACCTCTTATGTCACAGTAGCTGACAAAAGATGCTGAAGACCAAGAGTTACTAAAACAGGTTGTTTGTTCTCTCATATAGCTCTTCTGTGTGCACCCGCCCACATCTGCCATGTCAAGGTGAGCAAGTATACGGTCACAGTTCAGCAAGAGAGACACGGTAAGTGAGTTTGAAGGTTTGTGTCGGGGTAACGAGGAGAGATCTATGAAAGAACAAATGATTAAAGCTGAGCAGAAATGTACTGTAAATATTGATAGAAACACGGGAATATGTTTGATTACAGAATAGATTTAGCTTATTCAAGGACATTTTCATTTTTTAAAGTGAAATTCATGTTCTTGCAAAAGATGTTTGTGTGGATGACAGAATGTCCCTCAGTTCGCTCAGTCACAAAAGTTCTCCTACTGTTAATAGGTCAGTTTTGTTTGTTTATGGTCTAAATAATCATGCATATGAACTTATACATTAAATTTTCTGAATGTATGCTAAATAAAATGTTGACCTTCAAGGATTATAATATCTTATTCATTCAGTGATTTACTCATATGAAAATAAATTTGTATCTTAACATTTCTAAATGCTTTTCAGAGGAAATATTGGTATATGCAATTCATTTTGAGTATCAAATTACAAGGCATGTAATTAATTCAACAAAATTTTTTCCTGCCTGAAAACCCTTGCCAAAAGAACAAACTGTAAGTAGGTATCTTATTCAATAATGGGACCAATAACATATATCTGAAACTCAAGTTTTCAGGATGTTCAGTATATATTTCTCATAAACAAATTAACTGTTGATCAAGCAGTATATGTATAAACGATACAGACACCGAAATTAATGTGCCTATCCCTACACAGTAAATATCAAAGATCAATGGGCAATTTCTTATTCGTCAAATGATCATTTATCGATTAGGGAAATCTACATTTAATATACGGTCTAAAAAAACATTGTAATACATTACCTATCTGCATTAGGTAAAGAGGTCTGACTCGGAGAGGAGTGAGTAAGCGGCGAGGTAGATGGTCGGAAGTTGCACTGCGTCTGCTCCACACAGGGATCAGGAAAACCTTGAAGCATTTCTGAGAAAAAAAAAGTATTGTTCCATCACATGTTCATTGTGTCATTTGAGAGTTTTCACAAGGGCAATGTCTTTAAATTATTATAGTAACATATTATCTACTTTTTGAATGAGACTGACAGTTTCACTGCTAAATCAAAAGATATACGTTTCAATCTCACTCACCAGATGTAGGGTCTGGTTGGGAGAAGCCAGCATTCTTCTCCACAGAGCTACTTGGTGATGAAGCAGTTGTAATATTTCCAAGTGGTGGATTAGTTTTTAAAGAATTTCTTTCGCTATCCTGCTGGTTTGTACTTCTTGCTCTCTGTGGTGATTGAGAGGATCCTTTAAAATACTGCAGGACTGACTGACCTATGGGGTTCCTATCCGGTGGAGTAGTTGACAAGTCAGAGTCTTTGTCAATAGACTTCATAGTGTTAGACGCTCGTTGGTTCAACTCTCCTGGCTTAAAACCAAGTTCCATCTGGGACCAACCAGAGGGCCCACTCTGCGTGGTTGAGGAGTTATCAAATCCCACTTCGTTCCCACGGGGCTTGTCATTGGAAGATCCCTCTGAACCTGACATGGACGATGTACATTGACATAAAAGAGAGCTTCTTTTTGAGTCCCTTTTACAGTCTGGAGATGACGTATTTGACAGAGACGAGTTAGATTTTAATATTGTCTGCTCCTTTTCTTCCGTTTTTGTACAAATGGGTTTCTGATGTTTCTCACTATACACTCTCCGAACGGCGCTGCTCTTCTGTTCAGAATATCCCGCCTGACGATTCTTTTGAGAGGTGCCAGGGTTGTCAGCCCAGTCGGTCAGGTTAAACGTTGTTTGTGTCACAGAGGCATCACTAGTGCATGACACTTCAGTCTTTTTCAGGTATTTCTCAATGTCGAAGGCACTAAGTTCTCCAACACAGGTGCTTCTCTGAAGGGTGTCCAACAAGGCCATCTGATACGGATCTGGAAGGATCTTGGATAGAGGACACACTGCATTAATTCAACAAGATCATTTTAAGATCGACATCTGATGGGGAAGCTCATATGTCGGAATTTAATTGACTAGCTTTTTTGTTGATCATGATTCAAGGATTTTCAATTTTGTAAACACATGTGCACTCTATGTAATTGCCAACAGAAGGAAGACATCATAAAATGGAAAAAATAAATAAATAAATAAAATAAAGAATCAAAAAAGGAATAAGATTGTTAAATCATAAATTTAATATCCTTGTTAATCTGATCCTGATGGATACACATTAGCATTATTTAATCTTACAACTCTGACCTCAAAGCCTCTACCTCAAAAGACAAAACAAAGAGAACCCAAGCAAGTTTAATACCAACTTTATAACCTTGTGTTCTTATTTTTAGTACCTTGAGTACCTACGAATTGTTCTTTCAAATGCCCATTGTGCTGCACAACTTCAATTCTTATTGTATTAAGGAAATCCCAGATTGAGGAGGCATTGATGAGTAAGCAAAGCTTATTTCATTTTAACTATATTTTAAACTAGTATTTTTAATTTTTTACTTATGATTGTATTTATATTCAACTTTGTATTTTGGACCAAGGAAAATGGCAATGCTGGCATATAGTATATTTCATTATGTTATACTATCTCAATATGGTTTATGTTCCACCCTGAGAAAATAAAATGAGTAATGAATAAAACGCAAGACTAGGAGTAATTTTGCAGTGCCTCGTAATTAAACTATAAATATTAAACTAACTAAAAATAAATACTATTAAGTTTAGAGCACAATATTTGGAAATAGAAGTGAAAAAAAGTCTTACATTCTCTGCTGAGGGTGATTCTGCTGTGCAGTTAACAGCAAGTGCACAGGGTGCTGCAGAAACGAGGTGATTCTTTCTACGTTTGGACAGCTCCATGATCATGGCAGCCAACTGTGACGGGTCAGTGCTAATAGATGCATTAGCAATGGCTGAATCAATCATGCTGATACTCAACATCTGATTGCTTCTATTATTGTCAGGGGACGCACAGCTTTGATTACACATTCTTGAATCGGAGCCGGAGCCGTCGGTTTGGTCAGGAAATGAAGCTCTAACAGCATGGCCCTAAAGATAAATGATTTAAAATAATTATAATGCCATACATCTATGCATGTAATCCTACATAAAGATTTGCAAATGTCAAGAAATGCTAAAGTTCCAATTACCTCCTGTTTGCATCGTCCTGTATCAGGATCACCTTTCGGTGACATCCTTTCATTTGGTCCCTCAAGAGTTTTGTCCAAGTCCTCTACAAGTAGACCATGAGGATCAGTCAGAAAAGCAAAATGTAAATCATTTTAAAAAGAGAAAAACACTAAAGATTTGAGCCAAGAAAGATCTTTCAGACTCAGCAATACTATGAACACACCAGGGTTGAGAGTTTGGTCTGCTTCGCTGAGTTCAATTGTATTATTCTGAGCAGTCTCCTCTTTTTCCGACAGCTCCAATGGGTGAATTAGGGCAAAGGGTTCCCTCTTTTCTGGAGAGGTAATGATGTAACCAAAAGATGGCTGGAGGAAAAAACAACAATGTATTAACAGAATTTGCACTTTACTCAATTTGACAACTAAAGACAAAAAGATTGCCATATCAACTCTAAAACAGTTGCTTTGGATTCAACATTCAAAGGTTACTATGACCTGGATGAATGACAATCGACACAGGATTCATAAATAGAATTATTTTACACAACAGTCAACCCTGTTGCTTACCCAAAATCACCAATAAGGATAATAGGATATAGGTTTAACGACAATTAGACACTATTCTTAAATGTACCGGGCACATTTAAGAATAGTGTCTAATTGTAGAAATATCTTAAATTTGTGCACATTTTTGGATTGCAAGTTTTGGTGTAAACCTACAGAATGGTAATGCACATCAGTCACAGGTTAGACACATTGTAAGGTACTTGGTTGTGGTGGTCTCACTAAGTGGATGTGTTACCATTCAGATTTATTTCTCCTAAGTTAATAAAACATAAAAAAAAATCTAATACGTCTAAAAGCTGGTGTGTGATTAGAGTTATATTGAGATACATATTGGAGCAGCAGACAAGGCTATACTGTTGAAACATTTAAAAAAGATAAGCAAATTATCACAAAAATTCACAAACCAAACTGGAATCCACGCACTGAAACATGAATATGTGGATGAGCATCTACGACAAATGCCTAAAAATATATTTTTCAGACAATCATAATTTGTTATTATAACCATTGAGAGAATGAAAGGAAAGTAAAGACTATTGTGCTGCTTTCTATATCTGTCTGTGTATTGACTCTGATGTTTAGCTTTTTTATCTTTAGCAAAGAAAAGCAGAGGAAAGAACTGTTCCAAACCACATAGTTGTGTGCATCAAAAAACACAAGCCCTTATTTAAAGGTATCCGATAATGATACGTCCCAGACGTCCGGCCATTTCAGTTGAATACCCTTACACAATATTGTCTCAAAATATTTACGATCACCAAATGAAATTAATTTCTGTAACAAGAGAGCAGCTTTACTATTTTACTGACCCGTTTAATGGCATCCACCTCATCAGTGCTGCCCAGACAACCGAGGGCTTCTGAGCGTTGTTTGAAAAACTGTCCCAAAGATAGTCGCAGGTAGTCTTGGTCTCCCTGATCAAACTCCGAGGAGACCTGGGATGCTCTCATCAGGATGTTGCTACTAGTGGGGACCTTCCAAGAAGACTCAATGTTAAAGGTACTGTTGTTGCTGGGTGGTTCAATCTTCTCTTCCTGTGTGAACAACAATACTCACAGTAAACCACAAGAGGCTGTACTTCATTTGGAAATTTCATGCACCCGGCAGGCACCTTAGTTTTAGAATTTCAGGCACCTGGTAGTGCATTTGCTTGGATGTCAACATATTGTATATGCAAATATGATTTAAATAAGTATATAGACCAGAAAAACAGTCCAGTATAACACTGGATATCCAACAAAGTCTTCTGATGTCCCTCAGGCATTCGGCTGCACCAGAACATCTGTTTCTATACAACAGAGAAATAAATTGTACCTGCATAAACTGATGCTCCTTCTCAAATTCCTCTTGATCATGAGCAATCTTTCCCAAAGCATCGCCTAAAAAAAGAACAAAAAAATGGTTAAAGTGTCTTTTTCCTCAAAGCAGAATAATACTTAATGATGATTGAGGTTTGTACATACAGAAAGGAACAAAGTCCTCAGACTGATACTGGCCAACAATTTGTGATGTCTTCCCATGAAGTTCTTTCACAAATGAGGAGTAATATGCCAGGTCTGTTACCCATTGCCCCTTTTCATTTTGGTACACCACACCATGATTGGTATCAGTACCTAAAGGGAAACCAAACATCATTACATATAAAGTTTAAGCACCTATTATCAAATCCGCTCAAAAACTAAAGCCAACCCTTTTGATAATCCAGCTCCAGGTTGTTTAGGCAATGGTTCCAGACATCATCTGTATCTTCTTGATCCCGGTGAAAGCTCTGAGAGAAATACTTTGGTTCCAAGGAGGTGGACGAGACATTGTTGTCATCTTCACTGGCACTGTCTGAAGCCTCTGCTCCAGTCGCATCACCACAAGGCCCACCTCTTAGTCCCAATGAAACTCTCGCACCATCAGGCTCATCTACTCCATCGTCATCGCTGTCCTCCTTGTAATCACTCTCTGAGTGAAGGACCTTAATTTGGGTTTGGTGGAGAGAAGTTCATCTACTTTGTCTTACCTCTGAAATATACAGTATCTTATAATAAATCAGAAAGCCCAGATTTCACGTGCCATGTATGTATACCTCTGAGGCATGGAAGCTCCCTTGGGCGCCTTGAAGATGGGATTCGGTTAGATTTGTTGAGTTCTGAGGTCCCCTGAGCCCAGGTCCACTCCTCGGGCAGACAGAGTCCAACATCATATGCACATTGGTCCTAGATTCTGAGTTCTCCATGGCATCCTGGCAATCAATTCAGGACCATGTTACACAGGACCATAAAACTTTATAATCATGTATTTAAATCTCATAATACTTATACTTTATTCCTGGGATCTTGTTTATGCAACAGTTGATCAGTTTTCACCCGTTCACTTTATGAAACAGCTTGTTTATTTCTACTAATATAACCTTTATAATTCACCCCAAATCGAACTTAATAAAGAACATCTACATCTAGTTCTGCTGACCTGTAAATGACAATCCCTTTACAGCAGTGAGTTTTTAATAATTCTTTTAATTATTTCTATTATTCCTAATAATTGCCAAAGTGGTAGACTCATATACACGTTAAAAGTAATTGATCACATATTATGTGTTTCTGACACTTTGAAAATACAGTTTAAAATAGTTTCAACATTCTGTTGCACAACTGTACATTAATAAAATTTGATTTCCCAGGTGCACTACGCTGTTTGGCTGCTGTTCAACTTCTTTGAAGCAGTTGCATTTGTAGCAACCAGTCTCTTCGTAATACAAACTTAGAGGTGTCAAGAATCTGTATTCACCAATGCCTCCTGTCGGTCCAGGACCATGCTCCAGCTGACAGGGGAAAGCCTTTGAGTAGACCATGATGCCCCCAACGAGGAGCTAGTTTCTCCTGTTCCCACAGGACCCAAACGGTCACCCATCTGCAAAAAGTAAATCCACCATCACATTTTTAGCTGTTTAGCATTAGAAGTGAAGAACAACGGAATATGTGTGTAAATAAAAGCCACAATATGTAGAACAATAAAAACCTATATATGTGTAAAATGTCACAAAATGGAAAATTACTGATTCATTATTTAGTAATTATTAAGGTTATTTATTACACATTTACTTTTCTAATGCTTACCTCAGAATGTATGGAAAGACTGTTCCTTCTATGTGCTGGCAGATTACTAAGATCACTGTTCTCATCTTCACCAACAAGACTGCTACCCACAATCCCCAGCCCACGTAAGACATCATAGGTGGTCTGAACATTTGTCGTTGGGAGAGGGATGGTTGAAACTCCACCATCATTTCCACTGTCGTCACTGCCACTGCTTCCATCGCCACCTCCTCCATCGCCTTGAGTTGTATAATTACACAATTAAAGGGTTGAGGAGAACGACCGGATTGTGTTAAAAATCAGATTTAAGTGAAAGTCCCTTGTTGAATCATTGATCAAGCCTTAACATGCATGTGTGTTGAAATATCAAGAAGACAGGAGCAATCGGTCAGAAAACCAAGAACAAACCAATTAATAAGAGATTGTAGGACATTCAATAAGCTGCACCTGTGACTGGGGGGTTAATAACTTGTCCCTCAGCGGATCGTCTATGTTCTATGCCAGACCGAGACGGACTGCGGGGGCCACTGGAAACCTCCTCATCATCTGAACTGCCTCCCTCTAAACCTGGTCTGAAACTGGGACGATTACTCTCTCCAATCTGTACCAAACATACAATGGAAATAAGAAAATTAAATGTGGGTAATACATTTTGAAGGACCAACTTGATACCGCATTTCCTAATCGGATACTGATATTAATGACAAGTGATGATGATACTATTTGCTATTTCTGACCAGTTGTCTGGAGGTGCTGGGGAGCAGCCTCGTCCGGGCAACATTGCTGTTCCTTCTGGCAGACTCAAGCTCATCCTCAGTGTCCTCATCACTTGCTGGACAGGAGTCCATACCTGTAGCGGCCAGACGCACATCAGGCATCTGAAAGTCCCCCTGAAAAAAAAGAAAAAGTAACAAAAAAAAGCTACAGTAAAATATTATAAAACCAAAAAACTCTAACTGAAATGAAACTGGAGACATTTAATTGTTGTTTTTAACATCATTGTTGAAGACACAAGCAATTAAAAAGTCGAAAGAGATCAATGAGGGTCTTATGCCAAACACCAATTCTATTCAGGTGATACAATGCTCAAATAAATTAAAGAGACACTTAAATCAAAGATCAGTTCTCAATGATTGAAATACATATGTTGAAAATTGTCATTGATATAAATTCATTGAGAATAAATTGACATAAGAACGGTCTTTTGAAACTAAAATTATTTACACATTAAGAATCCAGTCCTCACACAAATTCGAAGTGAAAACCTGATCACAGTCTGATCTAATTATATTTCATTGAAACAACTCATTATGTGTCTAAGTGATGGTTTGGCCTCCATGTGTCTTTATGCACTCCTGACAACATCTGGGCATGCTCCTGATGAGACAGTGCATGGTGTACTGGGGGACTTCCTCACTGAACCGGATCAGGGCATCCATCCAGGGCATTAGCTCGTGGACGGTCTTGGGTGCGTGGTCTGATGCACTGATACATTACTTCCCAGAAGTTCTCAGTTGGAATCAAGTCAGGAGAGTATTAGGACCAGTCAATGGCACTAATACCTTTGTCATCCAGGAACTGCCTGGAGGACATCAAAGAACACTGCTCATATGAGGTCGGGCATTGTCTTGCATCATGAGAAACCCAGTGTTCACTGCAGTATATAATGTATGGTATAACATTGGGTCTGATTTCACATTGGTACCCAACAGCAGTGTGGGTCAGGCTAACCCATGGAGATCTGTGTAACCTTCCAATTGTAAGCCTTTACGGTCCAGCTAGATATTTCAGTCATCATAACATTCACCAAAGCATCTCCAGACTCTATCACTGAGCGGCAGATACTGGTATCGCTGCGGGGTTCTTGACGTTCTACGGCCGTCCCCCACTCTCCTGGTGTAATGGCCCTACTCAAGTTATCTCCTCCATGCCTTAAAGTCTATTACAGGAAACCTTCTTGCAGCGGTACGTATGGAACCTGTGAAACCTGAATGTGCTACAAGTAGCGCATCATGCTACCAGTAGTCACAAAGAAACTACCAAAATGCCAAACAAGAAAAATCTGTCAGGAAGGATGATGAATGAGAAATGGTCTGTGATCACCATCTGCAGAACTATTCTCTTTTTCGGGGTTGAACCAAAGCAGGTGAAATTGATTCACAGTCACCTATGCTTCCAAACTGGAAAGAATGATATCACAGATGTTGAACTGACTCTGTTATACTATGATACTATGATGATTAAGTGTTCCCTAAATGTTTTGAGCAGTGTATATTTTAAGTTGAAAGCTAGACATGGGTACTAAAGAAATAATAGGATCTAGATATGGTCACCTGATCATACTCGTTGAGGAAGTGGTTATTATACTGCTCTAGTTCTGCAGAATTGGAGTTTGATGCATTATCTGCAGTACCTGGCTGTCCCTGTAAACAATGAAATACATTAATGAGAACCCCGAGACAGATAGATTAAAGTGAGTTTTATGAAAAGTAACTTCACATTAAAATCTTTTCTATTGAGGCCTGTCTTACTGTCGCAGGAATTTCCTGGCCCTCCACTCTTCCTCTCTGCATGGCAGGAGGCACCAGCTTCTTGAAGTACAGGTCCAGCTCATCATTGGGAATATTGTTTGAATCAATATCATCATCTAGAGATGAAATGTGAACATCATTCCTTTTCTGCAATTAATATCAAAATCATATTAAGTCTTTTATGTGTAATAAACTTGGCCTGTTACCATACCTGTAATGTCGCTGTTCATGCTGTCCACAGATATGAGCCTCTCATTTGCTAGGAAGCTTGAGTTACTACCGCTAAAATGGTCACTGTCTCCTCCCTCACTCTGCACATTATCCTCCTCCACAGGAGCTGGTAAAAACTGAACCTGAATGGATTACCCAACAAAATGGAAAACAACTGAATATTCTTGATCCAAATGTTGATACCAATGAATTATGTTCTTTCACTAGAATCATTGTAAAAAAGAAAAACGCAATTCAGCTTTTTCTGGTCTATAAATTACAGCAAGGTGCGAAACATTCAACGGGTCAACCTTTAAAAAACAAAAAAAACAATAGTCCACAAATTTGTTACCTTTGCATCTGTGACATCTTTATGTCCAAATTGAGCAAATGTCAGAAACCCTGATGACAGCTCTGATAAGCATGACAGGAAAAAAGTCCATTAGACTTGTTATTCTAAGAATGATATTACACAAATATAAGTGCAAAAATTATCAAGCAAAATCAATCTTGATGCCATTATCAGAACAGAGATATGCCACATGGCTAGAAAGAAACACTGTTTTTAACCTGTTCCAAATTCTGTTGGCCGGCCATGGACTAAGCTCATTTGTGTGGGAGTAAGCCCCATTGTAGACTCTCGGTTTCTAGATGTACTCCCATCCAGATTGATCTTCACCAGCAAGTCTGACAGACGATGGGCTGCGATGAAGTCATCAGCATTATCCCTGTAATGCGAACATTGATATAAACAATCTGGAGCGCTGCAAGATACATAAGGAAAGAAGCTGGAAATTTGAATAAAGAATATAAATAGACATTCTGACTTGCCAAAGAAGTAATTACCTCATAGAAATGCAAAAGAAAATAATTCAGGATTTTAGAATATCACCTGTAATTAGCAGCATCAACGATGCTCAGAAAAGTGCTTAATAAAATAGTTCAATTTACATAGCCATAAACGTACATACATCAAATTTGGATCTTACACCTGCCCCATATTGTGTAGGTCCCAATTTTACTCCCAAAACAGCTTTGTGATGCTTTGTTTGTTCAGACACGTCGATGTTACTTTAATTAGTTCAAAACTGTGGGTTCATGAATGTCAGTGAATGCATCAGATGACAACAGAGGTCGATGTAAGATGTTGGTGGTTAGGGAGCCTGTCTGTCACATTGTTACCTTGGGTAACAGGGAGTTACAGAAGTGAGCAAGCCCGTGATTGGAAGAGAGAGTCAGGTATGATGTGATTCTTCCGGGTGGGCATGTATGCTGTGTGTGTGAATGCTAAGCAGTGATAGGGACCGTTTTTCTTGCCATTGGCTACGGGCAACAGTAGCCTGTGTTCGACTAAACTAATAAAATCCTTCAATTGGAGATAACGTCTCGTAGCTTCATTCATTATTGTTGGACGCCATAATATGTTTTATTTCTTAGGGTAAAATGTTACCAATTTTGTTAAATAGGTACATATTATTACCTGAAATTTGATCGCAGGCCCTTAAATCAAAATATAATCGTATTGTGGCAGACTTTGTGATATCTTCAAATATGGTTTAGTTGTACAAAGAATTGAAATAATATCATTTTGTGATGGAACTGGTGATTTACACCACTAATAAAGACTAAAAGAAGATAATGCGATTAGAAGAGAAATGCTGAAAATATGGTACGAGATGGTAAAAAAATGAATTGGAAAGGGATCTGGCTATTGCAGTGTCAGAGAGTTTTAGGTCAAATTGCATTCATAAGGTAGAGAGAGACCTCAACAGGTTTAAAGGCTGTCTGTACTATTATTGAGTTGAAAAGGATTTTAATTTTGTTCAAAAAGAAATTAAACCTGTAAAAGACTTTTTTTATATGTTTGCAACTCAGGCCGGTTTTGTAAAAAGAGATTAGAAGAATCAGAAGATGAAATTAGATCTAAGACTCTGTCAAGCACTAACAATAAAACCTCTTCAAGATGGATTCACTGTTTTTACAACATCTAATATTTGCTTCAATGAGGAATGTTATTCAGGTGGTTGAACAATTTTCCGACCGCAGTAGATCTGTTAAGTAGCATTTTGTTTTGGATGAGAGTTAAAGAGTTATTGAGTTATTTGTTTGGTGCACATAGCTAACAGTATTTTATGCAAGTAAATCTAATATACAGTGGGGGATGAATAATTTTGCTTCCAAATGTATATACTCACAAGTCATCTTTAAAGCTGAGGGCAAAATTGGGCTGCCCTCCAACAGGAAACTGTGTGTTGACCACCTGTTGCTTCCTGGTCTCCAGGTATGATGCTTCAACAGGGTCTCCTCTGTATGGCAAGAGCACATACTACTGTTTTTATGAAACAACTGATTTGACACATTACCAAAAAAACAGTTCTGCATCACAGTCAATGATGCAACATTAAAAAACAGCAGCTGCATACAGATTGTGTACAATCAATTCCCTGCACTGACTCTCCCACTTTAGGGGTTAATTTCCGACAAATATTTCTCCATATGCAGTAATAGACTGATCAGCCATGACATTATAACCACTGACAGGTCAAGCCAGAATTACATTGGTCATTTCGGTTCAATGACAGCTTTCAGTGGGTGGTGTATATTAAGCAACAAGTCAACATTTTATTCTGAAAACTGCACAAACGCAAGCATTTGAGTGGCTTTGAGACCAAATTGAGATGGCTTTATAACAATCAATATCTCAAAAACTGCAGAGTTGGGTTGCTGGATGTCACTGGTCCATAGTGGTTAATAATCAAGAATGTAGTTTCTGCATGACAACTGGTGAATTGGAGGCAGGGTCATGGGTGCCAAAGAATCATTGATGCCAAGTGAATAAAGTTTAGCTGGTGTTATCCAATCCCATAGAGGAAGAAAAGGAGCCCTGAGAAAGTTAATCCTGGTTCGGATAGAAAGGTGCCATAACACACAGCATCAACATCTTCAGCGCCGTTTCTGCTACTTTTGATCATCACCTTACAATGGCCCCTGTCAGTAGATTGTTTACATCTATATTAAAGAGAAAGTGAACAATTTGTCCTTAAATTGATGTGCTGGAAGCTAAAAAAATGTGTAAGGATTTAGTACTTAGACAAGGAAAAAATTGTGATTGCTGGACGATGGGTGAGAGCATCTCCAGAACTGCTGGTCTTGTTGGGTGTTTCAGATCTGCAGTGTTCCTATCAAAGTTATTGAAGGAAGGACACCTGATTAGCTAGCAGGTTGCCCAAGGCCTATTGTGGTGTATGTCGAGCGAAAACTAGCCTTGATAGTCTTTGACTGATCCCACGGGGAGCTACTTGAGCAAATATTGCTGAAAAATTAATGCTTGCTCTGAAACTCTTTTAAGAACACGCAATTCCTCATAGAATTGTTTCTTGTTTTACACCTAGCTGCAACAAGGGGACCTATACAATGTGAGGCATACGGCTGATTGATGTATATGGCACATGCCTGATTTAGTGTTGCTATTATGATGATTCAGCCATTGATTAATGAGTGCGTTTCAAGAAGTCACATCTGTGTAAAGAAGCAGCATGCTCCCACCTGTTTTCAGACACCGGTCTAATTTTAGCAACTGTAGAGGCTGCAACTGGAAGTCCTGGGCCTGATCCCAATGTCACATTCTCTAGCGTGGCGCGGCCGCTGGTGCTGTCCAGAGACTTGCAGAGGAAGCTGGGGAATGCTTCGTCTTCCAGCTTGTAAAAACTGTCAGCCATAGTTTTCACTGCAGAACGTTAAAGCCTCATATTGTTTCACTGCAACCCAGGTGAAAAGCATTATATATGTCTATGGAGAATGAATAACAGCTATTTGAGAAAATAAAACACAACAAATAACTTTACTTTAAACTTTACAGTAAGTGCACTGACATAGATGGCACAATGTCCATTGAGAAAATATCAATTCGTCGATAACGATTAATTGTTCACAAATATAGCAAAATATTTTTTATTTTCGGTGTCTTTATGTATTTGTGTGATGGCTAGACAGTTTGGCGTACTGTTATTCACAAAGCAAAGTGCGTAAGACAAATAACTAGCGAATAGAGTCAATTTGCGTAACTTGTAGCTACTTGCTAAAAACAAATGGTTTGGCAAACTCGCTTCCAAAATAAGTGTTTTGACTAACGGCAAACTCTTTGTTTATATGATAAGAAGAAACCGTTGCAAAAAGAAACGCTACAGAGGTAAAAGTTAAGTTAGATGGTTAAAGCTGCTTGCAAATTCTTAACAAATTATTTCAAGACTACATGAAACTTAACGTACACGTTAGTTAGACAACTCACATTTAATATTCCGAAGCAGGCCACTCTTGGTGTCTAGCTCAAGGTTTTACATATTGGTTCGAACATACAAAGTAAACTTTCAAAACTGGCTTCCCAATATCCCATACGCCTTTCATTATTGCCTAAAATCAAACAAGCTGTGCACTATTTCTCGGGACCAAACAGCGCCCAGAAGCCATAGGAAGCCCGCGTAAGCGTGATGTCATAAAGGTGGGACGTAACCAATAAACTCAATTTCGATTGGACAATGAATCAGAGAGGGAGGGAATACCTAACTATGATTGGATGTATTTCATATCAATCTCCTGAAATTGTACACACATTGGTCAGGAAGTTGGAATATTTATCAACGCTAGACACTTATAATAGGGTGACAGTAACTAAGTAGATTAATGTGAATACTTTTCAAATTTAGAAGTTTGAGACACATTATTTTTATTCTATACGTCTCTATTCTTCTTCACCACTGTTTACAGATAAAAGTTGCACTTTCTTCCAAAACTGGCAACTTGGAAGATAACTAGATACTTTTCCAGATTAAAATTTTTCATAAACTGGCTAAATGATTTTAAGTTCAAATCTCCAGAGTTGAAAAAAGCCAAAGATGTAATAGTAACTTTGTGGAGTTTACTGTATCATATGTTCTGTCGAGCAGCTGCAAAGATGCCTTGGTGAGCAGACAGCTGCCTACTATCTGCCACCAGACATTCCAGTTTGAGAGGCATCACGAGTGACTGGTGAAATATTTGCAGCTTTGATTCCAAAAATGTTTTGATTAATCTCTAAAACATTGGGTTGTACCCCATCAACTTAATAGATTTTTGTAAAGGTATACTTGTTCTGAATTCTATGCAGCAAAACACCTCCAAAAATGTCTCTGTACTGCAATCGCATTCAGTTTTTTTTTATAAGGATTTAATACTTGTACTCTTGTTATATTGATAATCAAAACTTCTTCAGAATTAGAATTTTTCACACATCTCTGCAGAAAAAGGCATACCTGAAACAAAACAGCAAAAACTAAGTTCTTCCAAATTTTAATCTTTTTTTATAATGAAATAAGACATATCCAGTTGACATGATTTAGAGCGCCATGTTATATATACTCTTTTATTTGTACATCATTTAATGGTTTAGGAAATTGTGATTCTCTAAACCACTTGTGAGAACTGTGTGAAAATGAATCATGACCTATTTCCATGGAAAACATGTCCCGCATGTTAGTCAGTCATTCAGGAACAATGCTATCAGTTTTGTAAAAATGGAGGAAATAGTTATATATAACATTATCATCATCTTATGGCAGTTGCTCAGTTTTCCATCATCTGAATTCTTAGAAAGGGATATTATTACAAACTTTTCTTCAACAGATACTGATGGTCTTAGTTGTCAAAGCCCTCCAAAAAAAAATAAGTTTTCTATTTTTGTACATATTGAACATTTTTTATAACACCCAAAATCATTTTATAGTTAAAGATGTTAGTTAGCATTACCCATCAGATGAAATATCTAAATATGACAAATGTTCTCTTTTCATACTAAATATGCATTATAATAGCTTTCCGATTGCATATATCAAATTCCTTTATTAAATGTTGCACTGAAAAAAAAAACACTATAAAAAAGAATAAAAGAAAAGTCTTTATTAGAAATGAACAGCAGTTGTGTGCCCATGCCGATTAACCAAGCAAGTCCCTTTTCATTTGACATAAAAACAAATCATTGGCCTTCAGCCTCTGGTAAGGGCACCAGGACTCTAGAGGAGCGTCTGTGGATAAGAGTTTGTTGCTGAGGCTGCATGGTCTCAGCATCGCAGTGCTCTATTAGGGAGGAAGGAGGCAGCATGTGACCATACCTGGTCCCTCCTGTCGGTGGACCCAAAGGTGGAAAGAAATACCTGAAGCAACAGAAACAATGCGTAGGGACAAACACGACAAAAATACATGGACAGGGAGAAAGCAGAAATGAGACTAAAAAGGAGACAGTATTTACCAGAAAAACAGAGGAAAAAGTAGACAGCATGTTGAGAAGTGAACCAGAGTCCAAAGATAGTGGAATCAAAGTGGAAGCTGTAGAGAGCAAAAACTGTACAGTTTCCACAGCGATTTTCCACAGCCATTACGGTTATGGGTGGGATACATTTCAGACTTATAAATGCGAGGAAAAACACTGGCTGACATATAGGACACATTAGTAATTTGCAGGATGCTGGAATATCTTTGGAGAGGTCAGCTGCCGTACGGGCGGGGCAAAGGAAGCTCTCTTGCCAATCCTGCATGCAACAAGCAGCACAATACCACATTACTTCAATTTACTTGTCTAACAGGGTATTGGAATAAAAACATTGTTGAAACAAAAACAGCTCAAAATTATATTTGGTAGTAAAATTAATCATTCTTATGACAAACAAGAATGTCACACAGTGCTAAGGCTGCACCGAATGTCTTTTTTCTTGAGGGTTAGCAAGCTTCTACTGAAGGTTCTCCAGTAAAGTTTCATTTTTAATAAATTTAAAAATCCAGTTTTAATTTATCCAAAGGTAATTTATCAGTTTGAGTAAGGTTATCTTAATCTTTATTTAATATAATTTTTCAGGGTCACAAGTGGGGGAGGACCAATGTGAAACGGATGATTTTGATCATGTCTCTAAGAAAATGCAGACACATTATATTCCTTTTTGTCTTTAACATGATTTATATAAATACTTAAAGTCAAAATAGATTTTATTAATTAGTCCCTCCCGGGATTTGTGATCGCAACAATAAATATAAATTCAAAAATCACCATGCATTTTGCTCGACTTTGCAATTTTGTTCATAAATTATAATAATAATAATAATACATTTAATTTATAATGCACTTTACATTATGGCTGCGGACTGTAATTATGTAGGGTAGTCTTTACCAATCAAAGGGCACTAGAACAGGTGTCAACATTCCCCTAGACGCAGGCGCATTCATATAGTGGTAGGAGGCAACAACCATTCACAACATCATTGATACACTAGTGAAAGCTCAATTGGGAGCAACTTGAGGTGACTCACTTGGTATCTTGCTCAAGGGTACTTCAATATAGACTGCAGTGGTTGGGGGATCGAACCAGCAACCTTCCGATAATTGAAAGACTGCTCTATCTCCTGTGCTACAGTCGAGCAAAAAATTGGTTTAATGCTAGTTTCACCAAAATTAGCAGTACAATTACCTGGATGGTCCAATCAATTGATTTCATCTGATTATTGTGGAAAAACAAAAATGTATAGTTCGACAAACAGCATAATATCATGACTAACAAAGTAGTGGTTGATGAGCAAATGTAGTTAGTCTCTTAAGAAGAGTGGGAGTGCCAAATGGCTGAAGACAGTTTACTACACTGCCAACTTGATGTCTGGGTTTTAACGCAACACAAAATAAACAACTCATAAACCTCTCAAGTACTATCAAAAAATGTATTTTCCTCCTCATCTGCACTTGAAGAAGTTTTCTTCCATACCAAATGTCCTTTTATTTCTACAAAAGATTTTTGACTCAAGTATTTGCATTTAAGTAGTGTCAACTTTAAGTGTAAACTTCATCTACTGTTCACCTGTAAGACTCTTATTGACAATCCTTCAAAATGTGTCCTAAAATTACTGAGAAAAAATAACCCAGAGAAAAGTTACAAAAACACAATTTATTTATTTATATAAGAATACAACTAACAGAATCAAACAAGGGTCCACCCATTAAAGCAATTTATTAGACATGTTTACTGGACTAAAATAAACCTTTTCATTTTTTTTGACTAAGAGGGTTGCCCCTATATTTTCCAATAAGAAATGTATTGAATTTCCAGAGGAAGTTTGAAATGCAGAAAATCCATGTGCCTTTCAGGCCTTCTGTATATGCATTTAATATTATTGAAACAGCGAAGCTTTGAACTATTCGGTGCAGCCTTTAAAGAGCATTGGTGTTATTTGGGTTACAGATGGATAAAGAATTAATTTAAAAGAAACAATAACAAAAGATATTTGATATACAGGTTATGTAAAGTTAAAAGCTGTGAAATTGAACATTTACAGCCACGAACAAACTGTTAAAACTAGCGTTCAAACTGTTTTTGTACAGACTATATTTTTCCCCCTTAAACATATTCAAATTTTAAACTAAGCCTCTGTGCACAAATCCATGAAGGCTGAATAATTTTACACATCTAACTTCCACCAGATGTGGATTCTCACCAAAGGTCCAATGGTAAAATCATACTCATCTTGATGACTGTATTTATTAAGCTAACCCATTAACCAGCTGATTGGTTTTTGTGTGTTTCTAGTCCAAGTTGTTAATGTATGGCAGCTAAATAAATAACTCCTACACATTTCAATCCAACAGGTCTGAAATATCATCTGAATCTGTGCCACACAATGCACTCAGATGTATAGAAAAAAAATGTTTTTGCGTAACGATATAGGGATTATTTTCAGAGACATAACAGAAAATTTCTGGAAAACTGCATTTTGTTATAAAAAAAGCCTACAAAGCTACTAGTCACTGCAGACAATCTAAGGCTGGAACAGCAAAGCCCTGAAGGTGTTCAATGACGAAAAGCAAGTTTTTATTCCTCAAGACTTTCACTTTTCTTGTAAAAGAAATGTGTTAATGTGAAAAGTGTTCTTTCTTGTTTCAAAGGTCACATAGTCTTACATCAAATCCATAAATGTCCCAAGCTATATTCATACCCATACTTTGTGTGTTCATTCTATTGGATAATGTTATTGAAGTTGGTTAATAAGGTTCATTCAGACAATCTTACTCAGCAAAGAGTTTGGCAACACTGACTTAAAGTTAAATTCAAAAGTAAGACTGAAATGAGGAGAAATTAGCAATACATTTTGATTTAAAGGTTTTTTTGGAGATGGAAATAGTCTCAAATATGTTGGATAGCACATTGGTTGCAAAGCACAGATTGCACAGGTTGCCTACAACCCAATAATTCTTCGTGGTGTTAAAATATCCCAAACTATATGATTCGAATAACAGTCACACCTCAAAAATGATACAGATTTATTTAACTTTTTATATCAAGAAAACACTGATCCTTGTCACTGACAATGCACAGTGGAAATCAGTCTTATAACATGCATCAGTACAATGCAGAAGAAATTCAATCATATGGGAAAACAACACATCCAACTCCTCAAGCTCGGTGTCAACAAAAGTATGCTGGAAGCCAAGCTCTTGCATGAGTGCAACTTTGGGTCAGTGGGCCCGTGACATATGTCAGTTAGTAGCTGCAGATCCAGTCAGTGTGAGCCATGGTAAGTTATCAGTTCTGACTGGGTCGGTTTGGGTTGGGTGAGTGACGTCAGATGCACCACACCTCCTACCTTCCTGCAGACATCCCATTAAGGGCATTTTGGGAGGTGTGGACAGAGGAGCCCACTATGGTGCTCATAGCTGTTGGCTGACCAGACGAGCCAGTGAGCGGGCTTCCGTCTCCTTTCAGGATGCCTGTGCACTTCCAGTTGTCCATGTAGTTAGCTGCAGAGGGATGCAAAAGGTTAACTATCAGTTGCCTCTAATATGATCAATAAGCAATTCAAAGTCGGACATTAACTAGACAAAACGTATTACAGCTCAATGTTTTGTTTGTCTGGCCAGCAACTTTACTGAGATTATGGGAGTGCAATTAGTATGGTCTACGATATGTGAAGCTGTTCAAACAGTGTGGCAGTTGACATGATGGAGTCACTCACCACTATATAAATTCATGCTGATGCTATCGAGTTAGCAACGTTTTTCTTGCCGGCACTAAAGTAGTACAAAATGCAGGAAAAAAAACTAGCTGATGGAATTATTTCAGCGGGCTCAGACAATTCGTATTAAAAGTGACTGTAGACCAAAGTAACTTGGTTCAGTAGATATTAACCGATGAGAAATAATTGGTCTCCTCATGGAGACAATAAATAAGGTGCACATATTATGCACGCACACAAGAACATTTATTTCTTCAGGATTGTTGACAGCTTTTTGATACAAACACATCAAAGTGGTTATAATGCAAATAAATCTCTTTTCATAAGAATATATATTTTATAACCGTAGTCTATTTTCATCAATGGTGATACACCTGATAAACAATTCTCACAGGAGTTTGTTTCGACATTACTTTTTGATTGTTCGGGTTTTAGTGATGATGTCGACGGCAAAGTTGAAGCATATTTTGTTTAATTTTGTATGAAACTAGAAATGCATACACATAAAGTGTAATTGTTTGGTTTATTGTTTGCTAATGACAACCTCTCACCTTTCCATAGGCGCACACAGCCATCATCTCCGGAAGAGGCCAGCAGGGTGCTAGTGATATTCCAGCTCACACGCCATACCTGAGAGTTGTGGTTGTCAAACTGAGCCACTATCTGCACCTCAAACTTAGTGGGTGCCGTAGATGTGCTTTCCTTTCTGTCCAGAAGAGACAACAGAGAATTAGATTACATGGGAGGTTCTCAACCGTCTTTTGAAACAGCTCTAAATGTTGCCGTCTATCTACCTTTTAAAAACTTGCTTATGGAACACGTATGAGATGCACTGTGTATGAATTGAGATTTTAGGTACTATACTGATCTCTCTTTTCACACATAAAAAAAGCCACTTGATGCCTTCACACAGTGCAGTATATCTGAAAATATTTGTGAATCAAATTCACTGCGTAACTAATCTGAACATTTTCTTTTGATAGGTGAAACAGGCTTCAACACACACTAGATGCTTGTTGTCTAGCCAGACTTAATTGAAAAACGCACTCATAAAATAAAGGTGAGCTATTACTTGATAAAGAAAACAACAAATGATATGGGTACTACCTTAACATGCATGTTGTAGTTTTGGGTTACAGCAAAATCCACACAAAACATGTCACCGAAAATTTTATGTATTTGAATTAAGGCTTTTTAATGACCTACTGAAACCAGATTTGTGTGACAATATTTACATTATAGAGGAAAGAAAGAGAAAATAGTTACCTCATGGGGACAAGCTTAAAGATTCGGACGTCTTTTGTAGCAATGGCGAGCACATGGAAGGATCGTCCAAGGTTAGGAGCAAATGCAATATCATGGACCGCATCTGTCACCGTCATCAGCGTCTCTGCTTTTCCATATTTCCTGTTTAAAATTGGTTAAAAAAAAAGAAAAAAAAGAGCTATTACCAGTAAAGTCCAAAATCATCTTCAAAATCTGGTATGTTTATCAAGAGTGGCACACACACTGCAGGAACACCAACCTTGTGCTTTCATTGTATTCATAGATCTGAACTTTCCCACCGTATGTCACATTGCTGTCATCACTACCGACTGCAAACATTGGCGGATGGGCACGAGAGCTGGATGGGAGGGAGAATGAAAACATGATGACACTGACAGATTCGCAAACCCCTTCAGTATCATCAGACAGATCACAACAATTTCTGACTGCAGCAGAAAATCCTGCTTTTCATGCATGGCTATGTAACAGTTAAGATATAATGACGGTTACATATTTAATCAGCATGCATTTCTTTAATTGAAATTAAAATCATTTAGATAGAATGCTTATTTCTTAGCTAGAACTTAATTTACATAAAGTTGGCTTATTTATGTAGAAGCAAGATGTGAGATGAACCTTTCAGTAGATAACTACATAAAACATTAATTACATTGTTTTTATTAACTCTATTTAACATTCATTTCTCTCTCATTTTCCACTATCATGTCCCACAACCTTGGGTTTTTATTTGTGTTACACATATTGCATAGTTTGATTTGGATTTAAAATGAAAGGTAAGAAACGGGAGTTTCGAAAACTTGTTGTAATTCTACCTTTCTACTTATTTCTAAACTTAGAAATAAGAGTCTGAGAAACCCATCAAGGCAGACAGTTCTCTCACCAGGGTGCTCATGAGTAAAGGAAGCTTTACCATGGAGGACGTTTGAGGATATAATGAGTATTGGACGTAGGACACAATGTGTGCACCCTATTTCGCAGAAGCACAGCAGGTATTTAGAGTAGTCATTGAACCAAAAGCTAGTGTGGGACAGTGTGTGATACCAGTGTTCTGAAACTGAAGCTACGAAGCAGAATTCAACCATCCTTCATTTTACTATTTCCACCAGTGTTATTCCTTTTAAGACAGGTCAAAATCATTCACCGGCAAATGAGGAACAAGGAGCAGGGAGATTTCCACCTCTCCAGCCAAACAGGGCATTTTGAGCCATTCATTGTTAGTCCTTGATTTGCTCCCGTCTCAGAGGACTAAGGATTTGAATTTCCTGGAGTCTGTCAGGATCAGACAGATAATCTTTGAAGATAAAAGCGCTTAAGCAAGCCTGTATCACAGGTCGACAATGTGATCCGTCTTTGAATAAGAGCTCCAAGGACAGTGGTGGTTTTATTTTGAGTAAATGTACTTGACCACTTATTTTAGTGGTGTTTTCAGGGAATTTCTATTTAACTATTAACGGAAACAAATGTTATGAAAGGAACTGAACTTTGTCTGTTTAATCCTGAACAATATATTTTGTTTATAATGCCATTGTGCTATTGGTCAAGAGCAATTTGCCATTTGTAACTGAAAGATTCTACTGGTCAACCCACTACAGAGCACTGAGAAAAAGGTCTGATACAGAGGACAGAAGATGTAAATGCGGTTGTGCATGGAAATAGTAACCCCGAGATGCACCTGTGCTTATCACCTTCGCCAAGGACAGAAGTTATGTTTTCACACGTGTTTGCTTGTCTGTTTGTTTGTGAGCAGGATTACGGATTTTAGTGACGCTACATTTTTCGCAGCATTTAAGATAAAATACAATAAAACAATAAGCCTTTTGGAGTATTGACGTCACAATGTGGCTATTGCTGCCTTGTTCTTTTGATTCCTTTGATGCTTCTCTGTCGGTGGGGGCTCAGTGGGCTGAACTGAGGCCATGATGGGGAAGCCGCAAGAGTCGACCGGCTACAGAGTATCTGAGGGATACTCAAGTTTGTTGGAGTTGTCGGCAGATTGACAGGCTAGCAATAATTTATATGTACAGTTTATGAAGATTGAAAAAAAAACAACCGCCATCATTAGGTCAAATGGGGCTGAATTCTATTTATTAATTTTTTTCTCTCAGCTACCTCATCTACTCATCACAGATCATGTCGCAATTTAATATAGGTTTTTTTCTCTCATATTTCAGTCAATTGGTGTCTATGGAAATATGCTAAATAAAATATATTTTTCATTGCAGTGATTGAAAGAAGCCTCATATTTAATTCATGATGTTAATTTCCACTGAGGGAAAACCACTAACTTGAATAAAAAGTTTTATATTCTTTTATTAATTTAGCATATAAAGATAAATTTATCACTTCTTAATCAGCATGCATCTATGTTTATTTTCATAATCTAATAATCTGCGAAATATTTACCTCATACATTGTTTATTCTTCAAAATATTTCTATAATGCACAGACACAACATAAAACATATTCAGTTTATAATGATGTTAATAAAATTAAATTAGAAATGTTCCCTTTTAAAATCAAATGCCTTTTGTTTTTAGTTGGTCAAGAAATTAAAACACGGTCTGACCTCGATGGGTTCCAAGAGATGCAGCTACAGCTGAGCTTGCAGGAGATCTCATGTTGCAGCGACCACTGACTCAGGTTCATCACATCAGGAGCCTCGTAGATCCTCACCACGCCATCCGCAGAGCAGGTCGTCAACATCAAGCCCATGTGTTTAGGTGCAAACTTCACATCTGTCACTGATGTTCGACTGTCCACTAATGTGGTTCTCTTTATCTGAAAAAGAGCAATAAGGAATACCCGTGTGAGATTTGGTACCTGGAAGTAGACTGTACTAGCAGACATAAGCAATGTTTAAAAGGGAAACTTAAGCAAAATTCAATTTGGGTTTTCAAGTACCTATGGTTCATTATAACCACACCTGACTAGCTTCCACCGTTTGCTCCTGCGATGAGAGTTGGTGGCAGTCATGTGATCATCAATTTGTTTGTTTCGCTATTTGTCCCCAAGAAATCTCATGAACATATTTGGTTGAAATTTTGTGAGGAATAGATCCTGGGTTAAGGAAAGTTTGTTTGAATTTTGAGGCAGTTCCAAGCACATATTTTTCTGGATCCCTCAAATTAAAACTACCCAGGCAGAGAAGACTAATGATGATAACTACTATAGGTGGAAGATGTGTAATGTGGCACTTTAAAGTGGCACATTAGTAAAATAACAAGTAAAATAAGAATATACCTAAATTAAATATATATGTTGATCAGATATAGGGAAAATAGTTTCTGGTGACTACTCATAAATAACAGAAGGCTAGGATTAAGTGACAAGTTAATTTAGCAAGAGGCATATCAAAGTAAAGCAATGTCATCATGACGACATTATCATTGTGTATCCGACGCAATCAGAACAGTGGGTCAAGAGCCTAGGGAAACTCTTCGAAGCCGTGCTGCTCTGTACTGATCCACCAAAGCTTCTAGAAGCAGGAGCTGGCGGTCTCTCTATGAACCAATCCATATTGGGTGCCTTAGGTTTGCTGGACATTCAATCTACAAAGGTCTGGCAGGGCTTGCAATGACCGGAGCCGCAAAGGAAAGTAACATATGTGCCATCAATGAAGCCGCAAAGAATGCCTGTAGGTGGCTTTAGTTAAAGAGGGCAAGGCAATAATAATAATAATAATAATAATACATTTAATTTATAATGCACTTTACATTTGGATCAAATCTCAAAGTGCTACAAAGCAAAAGCAGATAAAAGCATCAATAAAAAATAAAATAATAACTATATAAAAACATGACCAAAAGCATTAATGTTAATTACAGTTATAGGTTCTGCTAAAAAGGAAAGTTTTAAGTCCTTTTCTAAATGTGTCAATCATCTGTGGAGCCCTGAGATGGTCAGGGAGTGCATTCCACAGACGAGGGGCAGCAGAACGGAAGGCCCGATCACCCATGGTGCTGAGCTTAGTCCGGGGAAGGAGGAGGCGGTATGACTGGGTAGAACGGAGGGATCGTGTCGAGGTCAGTGGGGTGAGTAGTTCTTTCAGGTAGGGGGGTGCGTTACCATGGATGCACTGGTGAGTGAGGAGAGAGATCTTATAATCAATCCTGGTGGAGATGGGAAGCCAATGAAGGGAGTGAAGAACGGGGGTGATGTGTTCGTGTTTACGAACTCTCATCAGGATTCTTGCAGCACTGTTTTGAACATACTGAAGTCTTTGAAGACTTTTATCAGGGATCCCGATGAGAAGTGAGTTACAGTTATCCAGTCGGGAGGAGACGAACGCGTGGACCAGCTTTTCAGCATCACTCAAGGTTAGTGAAGAACGGAGTTTCGAAATATTTCTAAGATGGTGAAAGGACATTTTGCAGATGTGTTTGATGTGGGATTCAAAAGTGAGTTGAGGGTCAAATCTTACACCGAGGTTGGTGACTGATGAAGAGAGGGGAATGTCATGACCAGAGAAGGTAATACTGGTTATGGAGGAAGACTGGGTCTGATGTGGGGTGCCAATTAAAATAGCTTTGGTTTTGGAGCTGTTCAACTGGAGAAAGTTGTTTTTCATCCACACCTTTATCTATTCCAGACAAGCGTGGAGAGTTGACAGGGGAGATGATGATGACGATGAGGATGGAGAGGCTGAGGAGGAACATGTGTCAGTTGTCAATGGGCTGTTGCTGCTGAGATACAAGACATGGTGGGATCAACCCCAGCTTTGTCACGTGGGTAAGGGCAACTGATGTAGAAAGACCCGAAATCCCAGTGAACCCAGGAACATCGCTGATGATGCAGGCCAGTGCATCCTAGAGATGTTCCTTGCAACCTGTTTGATATGCGCTGGATGCAATAATAATGGATTCTAAAAATTTCAACAAGTTATATTTAACAATTTAAGTCAATATGAATGACACAATCTTATTGAGAATTAAGAAGGATATCACATCCATATTAGCAAAAAAGTATAGTAAGAGTATAGATTGACCAATTCCCTGTTACATACAGACGAAAAGGACGGACGGACAAAGGTAATTCGATTTTCTCCCTTTGACAGGAGCAAATAAATGATTGATTATTATTCAAACTTATTTTGAAACCAGAAGGAAGCATTTCAATGAATATCAAAGTAGCGAGGAAAAGACGTTAACATATCTATGACCTCCTCCATAACATTTTAACATATTTAAGACTTGACAACACAGCCCTAAATAATAAAAAAAATGAATGATATACTCATGGTAATCTAAAATGGGATGGGCATAGTGCGCACGTCCATTCCAATTGTCTAAAAGTTTTCTTTTACTCAACTTGAAACTGCTTTCCAATTTTTCGTGATAATCACAGCGGTAGAGGTTTGCACAATAAGAGTGAGTACAATATTGGACTCAATGCAGCTGTAGTAAGTAAACTGATGGCAAAGAAATTAATGTTTGTGATCAGAGGGGAAGCATTCAGAATAGGTCATTAAAATTTCTTTAATTAATATTTATTGTCTTCCAAGACTAATCTTGGCCTCATTTTCCTTCATTCATTGTTTCATAAGGGGTTACAGTCCCTGAAATTATACAATCAGATTTTTTGGGATTGTTGTTGCTAGGCAGGGAAACAGTTAGAGATGGCTCAAAGATTTGGTAGGACTTCATCAGTATTAGAGATGGCAATAGCCTTATTGATTTGTTTAAAAACTGACAGCTGATTTAACCAATCACATTTTGATTTATAAAGGGTGGGTCATAAAAAAAAAAATCTTTGCATTGGGCTTTCATGAGGGTTCAAAGCCAACTCTTAGGATATGATCCTACTTAAATTTTATGGCATTTTTGCGTTCTGAGTAAATTTAACTGCATGTTGAATTACTTTAATTGGTTGTTGAAGCAGTGATTACATTTACTTTAGCTCAGTAGATAGAGCAATCGTCCTTCAACCGGGAGACCAGGGTCTGAGCCCAGCCACTGACACAACATGCCTTGGGTCCTTAAGCAAGATCCTGAAACCAAAGCTCCCCTGGGTGCTTCACAGTGGCCGTCCTCCACTCCCTCGGGGATGGGTTAAATGCAGAGATAAATGTAACGTTGTACTGTATGTATGTACTTTGTAACATGAGATAAATAAAAGGAAATATTATAATTATTACGTGAGATACGGGCCATCTATAAGTGATGCAGCATCATGAACTTCTGTGTAACAGTGCTACAGCCTTGATATTTCCAGTGTGTGTCTATGCAATTAGTGGTTATCCCTCCTAATAGTTGAAGCTTGTTTTACGAATATTCTTCCCCACCAGATAGATTTTATCGTCTCTTTGAATGAATCTGGTTACCTGGTCTGACAACAGCCTGTAGCTGCAGATTCACCGTGAGGTTCTTTGAGGGGAAGTTTAATTGCAGGTGTACTGAAGCCCCAGGTTGAAAACCATCCCCCCCTCCCCCCCTGGACGGTTCCAATTAAATAAATTCCAATATTGCACTTACCCAGTGGCTTAATCCTCTTTGCTTGTCATTGGATTCTCCAACGATCTCTTCCCAGACAGCTGCCGTCCTGTCAAAGGAGCAGGAGGCTAAAACCTGGCCAAATTCCGGATGTGCCCAGGTCACTCTCCAAACTGATCCACTGTGTGTCTGCACAGAAACGAGTGTCAAATCAACAAACCACAACACTAGCTCATAATTTTAGATTAGGAGCGGTTTCTATATTGGTGCTAGCATGCATAGCTAGCGTGGCACATACATTGTATACTTGAAATATAATAATGCTGTTATGAAAGCACATTATCTGATTATTGCTGTACCAGGAAAGCATTTGCAGGTAAAACTGATCAAGTTGCAGGTGGTTTACCTTCCAGCTGGCTGTGCAGCTCCAGTCTCCGTTCTCACTTTTATCCCAAACCTGATCAAAACACACGTGTGAGGTGAAATTGTATTAAAAACTTTTCCAAGTCTGTGAGAACTTCTGTTAACATTAGCAAACTGACTACGATGTTAGCTAAATGGCATAATATTACCAAACAGACGGTGTTATATGTATGCTAGCTGGAACAGCTAATGCTTACAACAGCAAACTATTGGGCTAACTTTATGTTAAATTGTGTTACCTTGACACTTTGATCACTCGAGCATGTTGCCATTCTTCGACCGTGAAAATCATACGACACATCATGGATTAAATCTTTGTGATCTGCTGCGATACTACGCGCTACAAACATGATTATGACTTCGATATCCCGGCAACCGTGGCTGCAATGCTGGCTATCAAGCGGGCTAATTTTTGAAACGTACTACGCTGAAGGCATAATCGAGCATCTTTACCTCTGATTTGCCAGAGTTTGTTGCCTTGGTTGATCGAATTGGTCAGGGTAAGCCGAGACGAGTGACGATTGGTCAACGTTAGGGCAGGAATAGCAAAGTAAACCAATGAATGACAAAGTAGGGCGGGCCTTGGCATTGCCATAGTAGGGCAAAATAATTCGGTCCAAGCCGGCCCTTTTACGATACCATTCTTGCGCGTGAATGTGTTTGGCGGTTTCTCCTCCTATAGGCTGTGTTCTAACAATATGCCACGGGGGGGCGCATTTAAACCGTCTCAATTATACAGTCGTTTGCGGCACTCTGAAAATGTTTACCTAAAAATTTGACTTTTTAAACCGATAAACAACCTCATAGTTTTAAAATAAAAATATGAAAACGCATAACTTTCGAATAATATAGTAAATAAATCTTGTTAAACATTTTCCTCAATAACTCTCGGTCATTAGGGTTGCCAGGTTTTATAGATGCTTGTTTACAGTTTTTGATGCCGTATACTGAGCAGTGAAAGTCTGAAGCCAGCAGATGCATCTTTTTCTCTATATCTTTCAGTCACTTTTGTAGCAGGGATAATTCAAATGCTGTTAGACATTACTCGTGAAAATTTGTGAATTAATATAATAATAACATATGCACTGTTATCGGTTGACATATATATTTTCTTGAACTCTACATGCATTTCCAATTATTGTACCCATATTTTGTTTTTCAAATTTTCACATTTTTTGTTATAAAAACTTTCAATAAAAAAATAAATCAGAAATGGCCAGAATTGGTATTGGCTGGTCAGACTTCATTAAAATCTTTGATCGGAATCGGCTGTACATACTTACACCTGTTTCTTCCATCCAATTTAAAACGAGATATGGATTAACTCCTGACACTTTCATTGTAAGGTTTTCTTATCATAGGTAATTTCCTCAGACAAGCACACATCTTCCCCTTTTAACTAAATTATATATAACAACAAGGACATCATATACTTGAATAAACGTTTTTCTATTGCCCCAGTTTGTTCAGAAGAACATTGTGTGTCTAATTCAGATGTCTGCATTCTGTTAAAAGCTTATCCAAGGGATAATGTTTAACGGCCACCTCTGTTATTTCAAACATACTCTTTATTTTTTTTACTCATTCCAAAAGCTTTGTAAGTTATATCTCGTTTCCAAAGAGATATAACTATATTGCCATCACTATTCTGGTACTGGAATCAATTTGTTGGTGTTGATTTGAGGTGGACGACCCAGCTTCTGTCAAGTTGATATTTTATCACATATATAAATCAACAAAGTTTCTTTTGATATCACTCATCAATTTAATTCGGTGAAAATCTTCTTTCTAAAGAATTTAACATACATATTGAAATGTATAATGTGTGATTATCCTGGATCCGTTGTGTATTTTTGATTATTCTGAGAAATTGATGGCAAAATCTACGCATTTGTTTCTGAAAATATTGCTGAAATATATATATATATGACCTATATATATATATATATATTTGTCATTTCCTCAAACAAGCACACATTTTTGAAAAAATGTGTGCTTGTTTACACACACACACACACATACACATATATATGCTTTTTTATTTATACATAAAAAAATATTATATCGTTTCGATTTTCATATTTGTTTATTGTGAAAACAATGCTATATTAACTTTGCAGCAGGAGTTAGTATTTCAATTTTTACATTTCAAAAGACAGAAATAAATTTTTTCCAATTCCTCCGTTTTTGGTTAACCTAATCGCATAACTGGCAACCTCAGTAAGTCTGCGGCGCGTGCATGCATGCTGGAGCAGTAGACTCCCCCGCAGGGATCCCCAGGGTTACACAGACCGCTGTTTAACGTTGGATGGCTAACCGAAAGGAGTAACTTAGTGAACGGTGCTTTAGATACGCTGTGATCTTCCCGCGAATATCCCAGGATACAAATTACGATACTATGGAGAAAGAGTTTGAGGACATCGATTCGTCCGGGGGATGGCAAAACCTTTACAACGTAAGTCGGGACATTGGGCCTCTTGGGTTTCTATGACGATCCGTTGCTAACTTACACGTCCAGCTAGCCAACTTGACAGCTAACAATGTACTACTTAGGCACAATTTCCAGATTTTGGTTACTTTCGTACTCTGTGCGGCTTATTTAATTATGTGACTTATCACAATGTGTTTTAAATCTTTATATACATACAGGGAATATCAAGGAGTAGCTAGCAGTCCGGGCTACATACGTTAACCGTGGACTTCCGTATCTAGTCAACGTGCAGCGGCGCAGTCTCCATAGTTGAGCCTACTAACTGGCTGACGCTAGCAGACGTCAGCTGCACTTTCTGAGAACTCATCAGGACTTCCAGAGAAAAACGCATGTGCTCTAGCGTCAGCTGTCCGAGAGAGCCAGCATCTGGTTTATAAAGTCACTGTATAATCAGGCTAACTGCAGCTGTTCCGTATCTCACAGTTACCCAATCTGGAAGTTACCGAGAATCAATCATAGATAGAATAAATAGCAAGGTAAACAAGTGAATCTTGTTATGACGCCTACATGACTCAATAGGTTTTATGAAGGGTCAATCTATAGTTATAAGTAATAGATCCAAACTCTTAGTCAACAAGTAACTACACAACATTTTTTAACAAGAAACCAACATCTGAGAAGTTTGATTGTGTTCAGTTTTCTTCAATGTTACTTAACAATGTGAAAACCAAACATTTTTTGTTTGTGTAAAATAGTCTCTGTTTGCCTTGTGTAGTTTAACAAACCTATGGTCATCATCTACCACCATGTTTTGACGCCCTCCATGGGGATAGTGAATACTGTAGTAAATACCACAGTACAGTACACAGCAACACTAAATAATAATGTGACACTTTATCAGAACCAAACAGTGCTGAACATGTTACTCTTGGATTATAGTTCAGGTGAATCTGGTACGAAAGATATACTGTATCTGAATGGTTCTTTCCACGAGTTGCTTGTTTATGCATTGGTCAGCCTTAGCATTTTGTATTTTAAACACTGACACCTGAATTCAGAAAACATTGATTATATCTTTAGCATGGCACCTGTCACTGGGTGGGATATATTAGGCAGAAAGGGAACATTTTGCTCTTAAAGCTGATGTGTTGGCGGCAGAAAAAGTTAGCAATTTTAAATATTGAGGGAGTTTGAAAAAGGTACAATTTTGATTGCCACTGACTGATTCAGAGCATCTCCAGAACTGTAGGTCTCATTGGGTGTTCCCAATCTCCAGTGGTTAGTACCTACCAAAGTGATCTAAGGTCATGATCATGAGCACCCAAGGCTCATTGATTGTTATAGGGAATGAATGGCAGCCCATGTTGTCCAATACATTTAAGGGAATAAATTAAGCTCAAATTGAAAAGTTATAAATAAATTGTAAAGTTGGGTTGATCCTGAGACTAAGTTGTCTGAAGGAAGAAGTGCCTAATAGAGCTGAATTACTGAGCGGTGTAAGTGTTGTCCGTAATACTGACTCTACCTTAGCGAAGCAGAAAGTCGATGTCATTTATTAACCTGTTAGTCTCACAGTTAGGCAAATGTTATGGACATAATCTGATCCTTCTAACCTCATACTTGTCTTTCTGTCGGCACCAGGAGATCCGTAACCAGGCCAATGAATATCCCTACAAAGTGGCTAAACTTCCAGTGAATCGGAATTTGAACCGCTACAGAGACGTCAGCCCATGTGAGTCTGATGACAAATAAGGTCTTTCAGTGGAAAATTATATTATGAGAATTTTTGAAATTTTTTGATGTCCCAATTTGTGGAAAAATAAAGTTTGTTTATCTGTAGATCAATCAATATATGCATCAATTTTAAAGGAGGTCTCTGTGATTTTGGGATTTTTCCATCTGGTTTCAGATGACCACAGTCGGGTGAAACTTGAAAACTCGGAAAACGACTACATCAATGCAAGTTTAGTTATGGTGGTAAAGGCCAAACGAGCATACGTTCTCTCTCAGGTAGGGCACTGTATTAGCAATATAAATGTCTGAATAAAAATATGTTAAATCTCTAGACCATGAGAAAATGTGCAGGATTACACTTTGATCTCCTGTGAACCTTTGACAATGTCAGGATGTTTTTTCTCAAATCTGTATTTCTTTATCTCGCTTCCTTAGGGGCCTTTGAGGAATACGTGTGGTCATTTCTGGCTGATGATCTGGGAGCAGTGTTCAAAAGCTGTAATAATGCTCAACAGAGTTATTGAAAAGGGATCAGTGAGTATACCAGAGAGCACTGTTTTCTTGAGCCTCACCTGTTGTATGTTCTTCTCAAATGGTCCTTGATACTTGCTACAAAGTGTCATATCTTAGTAAAATTAGCTGTAGTTGTCCTTGCTCCACACAGATTACTCATCAAACACTCTAAGATTTAGATTTAAGCTTACACTTAGAGTCTAAGTGTCAAATTCGATTTCGAAATTCGAAATTCGAAATTCGAAATTAGAAATTCGATTTATTTCTGTTTCTTTTTCTTATTAACTGTTTAAAATGACCCATTTATAGAACCTGAAAGTTGTATCAGCTAGTTTATTCAAAATTAATCCATGAACATTCTGTACCCTAACCATTGTTTAAACATGCCCCTCTAAAGCTGTTAGCCTTGTCATCTATTGGTCTTTGATGATCAGGGACCCTGTTTAGACCTGGTTTTGGGGTTTTGGGGCAATAGGATCGAAAGTGGACAGCGAGACAAATCACTAAATACAAGTGTAAACAACCACCAAGACTCATGTAATCTGATCACTCAAACCACTTGGCGAGGTGGTCTGGGACGCATTTGACAACATATCTTTTGTTGTCGAAATGTTAAGTACACCTGGTACACCTGTAGGGCCAAATAAGGTGCAGAGGAATAACCCCAAAAACGTTTGAAACAACAAACTTAAACAGACACTTAATTAAACACTGTGGAAAAAGCCAAGTTCCGAGATGATAACGTTGACAGAGCAGCTAAAACTAGCAAGAGTGCAGACCCAACCATGAGCCAGTTGTATGTATGTGTGTGTGTGTGTGTGTAAAAATTGGAAAAAATCAGAATAGGCTGGTCAGACTTTATTAAAATCTGTAATAGGAATCGGCTAAGAAAATTGCAGTCAGTGCAACTCTAGCACTCTTTTTAGAATATGCCTCAGGCAGCTGATTTTGTCCTTTGCTCGAAAGTAATTAGCCCCCAGACGGTAAAATTTCTCCCTATAATCAAGACACTTTCAATTGCTTTTTCTTTCTTTGACTTATATGATAATTGCTATGAGCTTTTATTTTTTGGCTTTATGATTGTGGTTCACTCACATAATATGTTGTCAAAACATCTAAACTCTTGTCCTGTCTTTCCACTTCACATTTATATAGATGTCTAATTTGCCTATGTATATCTATTCTGCCGCCAAGGTGGCAGAACAACAAAGACCCCCCAATTACATTTGATTTTGTTTAGTCAAAACAATTGTGTGGATTTAACTCACCAGGCTTGCATTGATCAAGCTGTGTAAATTTTGCTTTGGTAACAAGAGAAAATTCAGATCCTTGTCTGAAGGGGACCTTAAAATTTCCCCCAAACTCTGTCTTATTTTAGCCGAGGCTTAAAATCAGTTAAATCCTTTGTAGTACATTTTGGCCACTGGCTATTTATTACTTGTCGAAAAAAAACTCCTGAGTCCTGTAGAATATAAGAAATAACAGTGCTATTAACTGCAATGAGCCTGAGGGTAAATAATATAATAGAAAGTGATGCTTCTAGCTAGAGCAGTACTGGTATTTCTTGATAAAAAAAAACCAACAGTTCCTTGAATTCAGTGACTTTCTCACCATAGGGGAACACAGTATGTCACTTACTCAGAGTATGTAAAAGAAACTAACCAACCTGCATTTATACTGCCAGACTTTGGTTAGTCAATTCTTCAGAACACTGAGAGCATTGGGCTTCCTATCCAAGACTAAGTGAATTAATTTTTGTGTTAACAGGAAAAGTGTGCACAGTACTGGCCCACCACAGAGGAGCTACAGATGTCTTTCACAGACACTGGGTTTGTTGTCAGGCTGCTTTCTGAGGAGGATCGATCCTATTACACAATTCGTGTCCTAGAACTACAAAACGCAATGGTAAGCACTAACGGTACCCCTAGGAGTACCTGGGGGTAATCGAGATATCTCTAAATGTTTGGTGAAATTTATCATGCACATATGCATATGCACAAAAATGCATGTTCAAGACAATAAACCACATTTCATTTCAATTTAAAAGTGACCAACTCATAAATTGCAAACAGTAAAAAAAGATCATACTCCTGAGCTGTAATGTCTGGATATTCAATAAGACACAAATCAACAAAAGAAACATCACTTAGCCGTACAACTTATAGACAATACAACATCATGAGATATCAGCCAAACAAGCATCACATAGCCAAACAAGAACAAGTTATACACAGTACAGTCTGCATTTGACTCATCCCTGAGGAGCAGTTGGCAGCCCCTGTAATGCATCTGGGGCAGTCACCCTTGGCGTTGTGCCTTTTTGATGTGGAGATATTATAAGTAAAATGATACCAGCAATTTAAAGACACAAACAAACAAATATGTTAGGAGGTACTTTACTGAAAAGTACCTGTTGAATTAGTTTGAGAACCACTGCATTAGATAATGAAACACAAAGTCTGGGGATTTCAGAGATAATATTTTGTGATGTGAAACCTGTTTTCCAGGTCTGGAAATTTGTACTCGATAACATTATTAAGAAATAAATTGTTTTCAAGGATTTTCCTCTGTTCAGGGAAACGTAATGTTCAGGGCAGATTCTGGTTCTGAATATTATTCAATTGGTTGTAACTTGCATTTCCTCAGGCGTAACCGTTGTAAAATTCTGATGCAAGCCTCAATGTAGTGTATGCTGTAAAATTAGCAGACGTGACAGATCAGCCCTGTCATGTAGATCTTCTAATGTACTTCCAGTTTAGGCTGACATCACATGTTTTCTGTGTGTAGACAGGGGAGTCGAGGGACATCCATCACTTTCACTACACCACTTGGCCGGATTTTGGTGTCCCAGAATCTCCTGCCTCCTTCCTCAACTTCCTTTTCGAAGTTCGGGAGTCTGGTTCGTTGGGACCAGAGCACGGGCCTTCAGTGGTGCACTGCAGTGCTGGAATTGGACGCTCTGGGACCTTTGCCTTGGTGGACACTTGCCTGGTCCTGGTAAGAGCAGGGAATGGAAATGTCACTAAATACAGGCTGTTGAAGACAATGTTGCTTACAGTTGAAAACAGAGTTACAAAATCACTCATTGGATTCAAGTTATGACAAGAGAGTGAGGTTGAGATGTTATAATTGTACTTCATGACAGCTGTAAAGGGAGCTGTTTTGACATGTTGGTGTATTTGAATGCATACATAGCAAACTCAGTGAATACCTGGGTCTTAGATATGAGTTTTTTTAGAGAAGAAAATAGATTTATTTTTTTTTTTCTGTAGTAGATTGACATGTGTTTACATTTTCAGTTATAATCTTCTGTCATAGCTGTACAATGTAGAGTTATTTGGGAACAGTGAGGAAGAAGTATAGAATTTATAACTGAGATTAACTGAAGTCATCATGTGTACACAGTATTAAACTCCTTTTAAATGAGAGCTCTGTAAAGGGCGGTTCAGGCCCCTTCATAAAAACATGCTTGGTCTTGAGTCCCATCTGAATGGATTTAATGATAAAATGTCAAAAAAAATTGAAATACCGTAACATGTCCCAACTACATTTTAGAACACTGTTTTTACAACTATGTAGGAGGGAGGGTTAAGGATGGGCATCAACAGTACAAGTTATTTTCACTGACTGAAAGGCTACCTCAAGAATGGCTGTTGAAGAAACTGAAAGCCCATTGTTAGCCTATTGGAGAAGCTAACACCATTGTTAGCCTATTGGAAAAGCTAACACAATTGTAAGCCCATTGGAAAAGCTATAACTAATTCAAAGCCCATTAGAAACGCTAACACCATTGTTAGCCCATTGGAGAAGCTAACACCACTGTTGGCCCATTGGAGTGGCTAAAACCATTGTTAGCCCATTGGAGAAGCTAACACCATTGTTAGCCCATTGGAGAAGCTATCACCATTGTTAGCCCATTGGAGAAGCTAACACCACTGTTAGCCCATTTGAGTGGCTAAAACCATTGTTAGCCCATTGGAGTGGCTAAAACCATTGTTAGCCCATTGGAGAAGCTAACACCATTGTTAGCCCATTGGAGAAGCTAACACCATTGTTAGCCCATTGGAGAAGCTAACACATTTGCATGGGTTAAGCTGTCTGAAATGTTTTGGTATTTAGTGGAAACCCGCTTAATTGCAAAGCATGTACTACATTCCTAAACGGTTCAATCTGTTTTGCAGATGGAGAGGAGAAAAAACCCGTCATCAGTGGACATACAAAAAGTGCTACTGGACATGAGAGAGTATCGCATGGGCCTCATCCAAACCCCAGACCAGCTGCGATTCTCCTACATGGCTGTCATTGAGGGAGCTAAACTTGTCATAACAGATTGCTCAGTGACAAAGGTAGCTCCGACTCAAAGCTCAAAACTGTTTTAGAAATGTCTGAACATGCATTAATACACTGTTGACATTTTCACCTTGTTGGAATGTGCTGTGCTGTTTATCACCGACAGATAGTTCATTAGCCAAATAAGTCATTATTGCTCTAGTTTGTGAACTAAAAATGTACACACTAAAGTCAATTTGGTCATCAAGAGATTCCCTCTTATCAAATTTAGAGTTTATAATGAAGAGTGGAAATTAGTTCCTTTGCTTGTCAAAGTTCATCTTTTAGTTCTTCTTTCTGAGTAGGAAGAAAATAAATCCTTGTTATTCTCTGTGTCTTTTACCCTGAACAAAACAATCAGAGAGGGATGTCTGGTGATGACTTACAGCCTGACATGCCGCTACCCCCACCTCCTCCACCAAGACCTCAAATCAGTGACAGCAAGCCCAACGGTCAGCCTGGACCCTGCCATGAACTTCAGGCCCCCTCAGGAGACCAACTGCCAGCAGATGAACTTGACATCCAAGAACACAACATGGCAGAGAACTATGCACAGTAAGTAACAGCTCAGGTTTGCATTTTTCCTCAACATTTTTCCCTGAAGGAAGAAAGTCAATACTGACGACACTCACTTCATTATCAGCCTTGATCAAGGCAACATATCTGAGGAAACACCCAGTCCAACAGTAAACACACTCACTGGCCACTTTATTAACTACACCTGTTCAAATGCTACTTAACACAAATATCTAATCAGCCAATCCTAGCATCAGAATGGGAAAGAAATTCCCACTTTGAACATGGTATTTTTTACGAAACTACTGATATACTGCGATTTTAAGGCACAGCCATCTCTAGGATTTACAGAAAGCGGTCCGATATAGAGAAAATATCAAGTAAGTGGCAGTGCTTTGGGTGAAAATGCCTTGTTGATGCCGGAGGATAGAGGAGAATAGTCAGACAGGTTTGAGCTGACAGAAAGGCAACAGCAACTCAAATAACCACTTGTTACAATTGTGGGTATGCAGAAGAGAATATCTGAACGCACAACACCTCGAATCTGAGGCAGATGGGCGACAGCAACAGATAAACATATCGGGTGCCACTCCTGCCTGCTACAGGAAACTCAGGATACAATTCAAAAGGGCTTTTACGAAATGTTTCAAAATCTCTGAGGAATATTTCCAGCACCTTGTTGATTCTATGCCACGAAAACCTATGACAGTTCTGAAGGAAAAAGGGGTTCCAACAAGGTACCACCACAGTGTACCTAATAATGTGGCCGGAAAGCCAGGTAAACAGCAAGAACCAAATTTAATGTTAACCTGCTTGCAGTCCTGGTTCATGAAGAGTTAAGGGCTTCAATAACTTTTTCAAAATAGTTGAATTTATTAGCTAGTTTGTGGGGATAACTGGGTGTTTTTTCAGTCTTGGTTGACATAAGTATTTCTAATTAACGTCATTCAACACTGACTTTGATGCTTCATCTTGATTCACCCACCTCCATACTTAGCCTTGCCAGTATGGGTGCATACACACAAGATACGAAATCGTAGTTAACTATCATTATCCGAATTGGAAATTCAAAAGCCAAGTGTGAAAAGCAGGATAGTCAATTGTCGAGAGACTTTCAGTTACTGAAAATGGTGTCAGAGGAGGCAAGATTAAGGCATACAACAACTGTCCAAGACGAAAGTAATTTTCATTCTGCATGAAACTGGAGAGCAATAGTCGTTCATTTTTAATGAAGTGAAAAGATTTGAATATATTTTTTAAAGGCAATAAGACAAATTAAGTCAAATGTTGTAAACTTCTTTTGCAGTCAGTGCACTATGGCAATGTGTGATTTGAGGCAACACTACACTGTTAAAGCCCACTTTTGAAGTAGTGCATTTCATATAATATACTGCATGCGAGTATATAACCTCAATTATGTTATTTGTCATTCCATACCAACATGCTATATAGAATGCTAAAACAGTCTGAAATTTTCCATGTGTCCAAAACCATAGTATGTAACTGATAGTGTGTAAAATGAGCCTCAGGACCATCGCGGGGTTGATTAGGACCTGTCGGATGATGAGATTGTTTAGTGGCGAGTCAGAAAATTTGGCAAGGTCTCAAAAGAAATGTGTGGATTATAAGAAGTCATAAATGCAGTTGAAGGGCTGGCCCAACGATCGGCACCGGGAAACCTAGTTTGATGAAATTGGCCGAGCAACCTCACTTGAGGACGGTTAGTTGCCAGTTATGCGCAAAGTTCACAATTTGTAAAACAGGGAAGGACAAAATAAGCTGTGAAGGAACAACAATCTGTAGTCATAAATTAGAAATTTCAGTTTATGGCTGGTAGCAACTGAACAGCAAGGACGAATAAGAAAGGTTTACAGCTGTCAGATCGGTGCTTGCTATCAAGTTAACACTCTATACAATGGGTCTCAAACTCAATGGCTGATTGGGCGAAAATTAAAGATGGAGTCAACGCACCTGCCCAGTTAATTAAATTGTACATTCAATTTACTAATACTCGCGAGCGACTTACTAATACGTTTATTATGAAGCATTTTGAAAAAGGATTGATCAACTGTATCTCCTCCCGTTCTCCGTAGCTTCTCCTATTAGGATGTTTATCAGGGTGACTGAATGAGTGCCGATAACAGAGGAGCAGGGAGAAGCGCTGGCGCCCTTTGATAATTGCAGTGCATTCTGGAATTTTAAGTATCTGTGGTGTTTGTGCTATATATAAACGGGACAGTTATTATAAAAATTAAATATTGTCTCACGGGCAGGTTTGAATTGTTGTGGGGGCCAGATATGGCCTGCAGGCTTTGATTTTGACTAAATTTTCTCTATACAATCAAACTTAGATCGCTAACCCTTAAGTCTTTACAAAATCAATCCTCCTAGCAACTCACGGGTCCAGATACGACAGCGCCTCTTTTCAAGAGGTTTCGGCACACAGAATGGAAAAAAATAATCAAGACAGCTTGCTCCTTGACTTGTTGGCAAACTTTTTCTGCCTAGGAGCTTTCAAACAAAACTTTATTGACAATTGTCAATAGTACCAACAGTCTGCATGAGCCGGTCGGGTAGTACAGTGTCAACACTCACGTTGTGTGGAGGATCTGCCCGTACAGTTTGAGCACAAATGTTTGATTTGTTCAGTGTAAATTGAAATCAAACGGCAATGACTCGTAATCTGATTATTTGAGACAAGTTCATTCATTTATTTTTTAGCTATAAAGTATCAAAAACGGTGAATAATACCAACCCCAATTTTCACACATTTGTTTGCTAACTGCCTGCTATATTTTATTTCAGTGTCAGAAAGCGACATCGTGAAGAGAAGGTTGCCAGTGTCTCACAGAAAGTCCTGCAGATGAAACAAAGACTGGCTGACTCCGAGAGGAATCGAGAGAAATGGCTGTACTGGAGACCCATTCTGCTCAACATTGGAGCTGGAGCAGCTTTAACCGTTGGCCTGCTGGTGTGCTGGATGTACTCCCAGTGAAACACTCTGAGTCACTCAAAACTGACTCCTATTTTGCACCAGTACCTGGCATTAGGTACTTCTCTAAGTAGATTTAGATAGTAATATGTGCATAACTGAGAGTAATATGTGCATAACTGAGGGTATTTATTTCTTAAGGTCAAAATGCGGGAGCGCTAGATCAAATGATTGTTTGTATATTTTCATGTAAGATCTTAACAAAAATAGTAACATCTCAGGATCTTGGTGCCAGCACGATGATTTAATTTCTTTTCCTTCTTGTCCCTGTCAGATGAATGTACTGTATCATAGCAAAATGCTTTGAAAAAATTAACTAAAGGTGCAGTACAAGCAAAAAATATTCATATAGATTCCTTTTTGTATTCTTCATTTTTAAATGACAGGTGTGTGTCACTTATCTGTAGACACATTAAAAAATTACTAATGTTGCCTGTCCATCCTACCCTAGATGCGTAGGAAGACTGAAGAGCATAGATGTCAGTTGTGGCATTTTTTTGTTTTCTGTATTGAAAATTTGCATTTTGTGCATGTATTTAGAGGTTTTCCAGAGTACCACTTGTTCTTCCATTCACATTTAGCAAGGCATCCCAATTCGGCCAGATATATATTTTTGTGTGACTGGGCACTTCATGGGGAGCTGCCTTGCTAATATTTCAAACTCTGCTATAATGTTAACCTTTTACTACATGTTATGAAAACTTGTTTTTGTCATTGGTTTTGGTTGCATCATACAAGCTGATGGGTTTTTCACCCCCAAGTGTGTGTATTTACCCACTGGATGGGTTTGTGTGTGTATTTTCAGGTTATCCCACTGTAGCTCCAAAGGAAACCAAAGCAAAGCTGTCCGTGTTTTGGAAGGTAACAGCTAGACAAGCTTTTCAAAAATGAAACCTTGTATCCCCATTATATGGAATGTTTTTTCTGTTGACATAACTGACACTTGCATTACAAAGCTTTGGAATCCATTTATAGAATTGGTTTTCAAATGACTGGGACCAATCTAAAGCTACACTAGTGCAATTTAGAAGATGGAGCATAGCACTTTGGATTACAGTCCAGATAGGAGGAGTGTTAGCATACACATGTACTTTACCTGTTTGTTTGATGGTTGATAGCTTTTAATGTGCCTTGACATGAGTTAAAATAGAAAGAGGATTGCTCCATGGTTTCCAAGTATGATCAGGAAGAATCAAGGTTTATGTGAGCTAATGTCGAGTAACATTTTAGCGCTGCACTAACTGGTTTGTTTTAACTGGAGTTGTGATACATAAAAAGGGTATGAAAGTTGATTGCACGCCAAATTTCCTCATCATTTGCCGACTCCTGAGATATAATATGTTGCTGATTGTCCAGTTACCACTGTTGGACATGGCTTTTTGTCAGTTTTCATTTAAAACAGGAGAGAGATTTGAACATAACATTCCATTTGTTCTTGTTTTCCATATAAAATTTCAGGGGAGTTTTACACACTGCTGAATCGTAGTGCGATCATGTTAAAATAAAACGTTCAACTTTTTTTTAAACAAAAACACGCTTGTTGTGTCTTTCTTTATCTCTTGCCTCAGATCGTGTACAGTGTCCATAGGTCTAGCCATCCCTGCACTGTGTTGAAGTCATATTGCCTTTATGACCATTGCGCTAAATCAATGCAGCCAGAGTTGAAGCCTTTTATCTGGGATATCAAGAATTGATTTAGCATTTCAAGAAGAAGCCTTGCTAGTATTGCATCCTTTAATTTCATATTTTCTTGTGTTTAGGATGGCATCACTGTGAATGGATTGGGAGGTACTCAAGTTGTGAACTCAAAGCAACAGAATACACATTTTAGATTATTTTTTTAAACTATAAGTAGAAAAATCACATGGAAGCCACAGATGTCGCGAAATTGATCGTACAAACAGGCCAATTATTTCAATAAAGAATTTTCAAGAAAACTGATTCAATGAAGTTATATCTGTGATTGGATTACAGACTACAATTCGTCTACAAATGGTCCTCTAGTTGTCGCAGGTAGTGACGAATTTAGGGCAACCAATACAAGCCCTGGATAGAATGGCTAATTATCCTATAACAAAAATTAAATAAACAGCCCATAAAATCAAGTATCTCATCAGTGACGTGACTTTTAATATATATATGTATATATATATTTTTACAGAGCATATTTGTTGAAACGCAACAGTTAAGAGGTTTATATGTAATCAGGCATCAGTGGAGTCGCGTTCCCGCTAGCTTTTCCGCCACCGTTTAAACTGACTGTTGTTACTGGGTGTTAAACCGGCTGCGGGAGTTTATATGGCTTAGAAATTGCTCAAAAAAGAAACCAACGTTGTAGTGTTACCGATAGCATCCTAATACTATCGGAAGTTGTTATTTTTGCTCACAACGGTCTCATGCTCATCAACTGTAATGTCTTTGCCTCCAGAGAAAGCTTCTGAGCTAAAGCAAATCATTCACAACCATCTGCTCAAGGTGAGATAACGATATAGCTAAACGTGACAGCTAGCACAACTTTCATTTATATATTTTTTCGTCTGGTCCTTAACAGTATTTTGTAACATAAAAAAGGAATATCTTACACCTCAATTAAATATTATAGCAAGAGCTGTTGACCAAATTTTGCTTCACTACCTTTGCATAATATGCCATTATTTACAGTGTTTTGTTTTTTCCAAACAAGAACACAGCACTGAATTGTAATAGCATGCAGCTACAGATTTCTTTTTGTCAGATGTAAACTGTAGGAATGTGATAACGCATTAGTTGATAGTATTGCATTACAATTAATGTAGTTAACATTCTCACTTATCATTTTCCCCTTCTGACAGAAGGTTAGTTCAAGCAAATTGTTTTCGTCAAAAAATGTAGGAAACAAATATTTTTTATTTTCATTTTTATACTGTTAGCACACTGGCTACTGTCCAGCAAACCTTTTATACTACTTCTTATAACATTTTCTTCCGTGCTATTGTTTTGCATACGTAGTGTCATAGTTTTTCCACCCCATCTTGGTCAGCAGACTGATGACCAAGCGCAAATGATTAAATAGTTCCAGATCATACAGTGAAATTGTCCAGTATAGGACAGAATAACAGTTTCTTATAGTAAAACCGCCCAGGTTCCTATGGTGAAACAGTGCAGGTTCTCAGAGAAAAATCACTCAGGTCCTTACAGAAAAAAATTACAGGTTCATAGATTGAAACAGTCTTGGTTCAAGGACATCACTACTTCTACTACTTCCACTTATCATCAAGAAAGACATCAATTAATCATGTTCAATGCCACAAATTAAGCACTACTTATACGGAAGATGTCAAAGTACAATTGTACATGGTCTAGTCTGCTCTAAACTTAAAATTTATTTTTGCTTTGATTGTAGTTACTTCTATACTACTACTACTAATACAATAACTAATATATCTTATACAACTACATGCCTGAATGATTACTGTGAAACAAACCAGATTCACACAGGTGCTTTATTTTTCACCATTAGGCACATGTAAACATTTCTTCAGAAATGTTCTTGTTGAATTTTAAACTGGGGTGCACAGAAAACATAATATAGACAACACTTTCCTCATAAATTTGCAATGCATAAACTGCCATAAAATGAGTAATTTACTGTTACAACAAATACAACAGTCCTGAGTAAAATAGGAAGTATAACTTGATCACAGACAAGTATTTCATTTCATGTAAATGTTGAAAATAGTAAATATTGGTTATTTTTCATTCTCAACATTTACATTTAATTCCAAAAACATTCTGTAATTTCTTATGATAAACTTAAGTTACCAGCTATTTAAAACCAATTTAATTAACATGTTAAGACATATTTGGTTTGCTAATTTTGCTCTGTAGTTATTTAAGTAATCGTGTTTGTATTTAAGTAAGCATTGTTTTAATAAAATAAAATATGGTGCCAGGAATAGATAAAGCCTGAATCCCACCTGGGTTCAGCATCAGTCCTAATTTATTATCTGATATATACAGTATCTGATATAATAATAAATTAAAGTTAAGTCATTAAAATGTGTCGGAGCCGTGCCATAGATAAGAAATCTGAAGTTTATGTAAAGGTATAGAGATTTTACTTTTCCCATTTCAAGTATTTTGATGGGTAATTTTAGTCTAAACACAAAGCAAAAACAGGAGATAGACAAGAGGGTGAGTACACCCTCCTTCCTCCAGTTTCCCATCCCAAATAGTGTGTATAATGTGTGTTTAGGAGTCATGTTAAAAAGGTGACATTTTTATCAGAAAATTATGTAAGGAATTCTAACTATACCATTAAGGATCTGTGGAGAATCAAAACAGTTAACGCTTCTCTTCCCCTTGTGAAGGTAAAGTCTCATAGTCAATTAAGTCAAATTAGAATCACCCTACTCACACCGCTGTTGTTTCCTTGTCACAATAAAATAACCACTTGGTACTTTTATATACAGCTATCAATAACATCTAATCATCATTAGAATCAGGAATATGGAAATCTTTGTTATAGACATTATTACTTTCCCTCCCACAGGACCTAAATGCAGCATAGCTATATTAACAAGATATGTCTGCGGTGCTTCAAAAAAGACAGATTTCACCGGGATCCAGTGCCCCTCTGGGCCTGCTCATGGATCCACCCATAGTACAGCAAGATATTTATGTCTGAAAGGCATATTTGACCCTGTCTTTGGAATGAGAGCAGAAACAAATGATGAAATGATTATGACAAATGGGAAACATTAAGCTTCACATTTCCTTTGAATTGTATTGCTAAAATCATCTTATGATTCTGTCATTTATGGTTATCAGATGGACATCCATGGAAAGATCCGAGAAGTGCTGGCTGAAACTGTGAGGGATGACCATGGTCCTGTTCATCGACCTCTGTCTGAGGCGGATTTCCTACAGGCACTCCAGCGCAGAGGTATCATAGATGATGTGATGAAGGATCTACACTTTACAAAGGTTAGACAGTACTTAGAGGCTATTTTCAGACTTATATTCCTCATTATTATGCTGAAGAGATAAAGACTTTCTCGTAACTGTTCAGAAGTAACCGTTGAGTAATTGTAACCTGTCAGCTGATAACCGTTGCATGGGCATTATGAATCAACTGATAACTGTTGGCTACTTTAATGTTATTTTTTGTGTGCTCTGATAGGATGTACCCACAGAGACGGATACAGGATCTCCTTCTAAGCCTGCTACTCACTTTGTTGACAAGAATGTTACACATCTTGGAAAAAGTAAGAAACATATTTTACAAATCCATATAAACCAATATCTTATGCTCAAGTTTTGTTCCTTGATGTATTAAGTGAAGAAATGATTTCATTGTCTCAGCCAATATTGACCCATCTAGGCGGTACCTATATCTCCAAGTGCTTGGAGGTAAGGCCTTTCTGGAGCACCTTCAGGAGCCAGAACCTTTACCAGGCCAGGTGTGCTCTACATTTACACTCTACCTGCACTTCCGCAACCAGAGGTTTCGCTCCAAGCCTGTGCCATGTGCCTGTGAACCTGACCTGAAGGAGGGTTTCCTCTTAGAGATCCACAGAGATGGCAAAGGTGTGTGTAAATTATGATATTGTTGCTTAATATATTATAAAGTTGACTTTAACTTTTTTAATCCACTCTGTCATTGCAGGAGACGGCACTAAAATGGCAGATGCGACCAATATGCTTTCAATGGGTGACCCGGTTCACTTGGTGCTGATCAAGAAGGACACCTTCAGTGAGACAACGCTAGTCTCATCCTACTTTCTGGACTGGAGGATTGTTCTCGGCTCACCTAGTGGGAAGACCTGCTTTGCTGTGGAGCTGATGGGTGTTGGTGAGGATTGGGAATTCTTCTGAATTATTAATGTGAAGAATTATCAATGCATATTATGCGTTTATTATTTCATTCTTGTCTAAGGTTCCAGTCCAGTACACTGACATACAAGAGACCAAAGAATACTGTTGCAAGATCATCAGTAAGAAAAGAAAGTGAATTAGCATCAGTTCGTAAAAAGAAAAGAGTCTCTTCTCCCAGACTCTAGGAGTAAAGGCTCCCACAAGATGTTCCCTCCTAAAACACAAATTAAATTTTTAACAATCAACCAACATGAACCATCAGCCTTTGAATTATTAAGTTCAATCACTAGTTTACCAAACAATTCCTAAAGACATCCTGCTAGAGCAGTTGTTTGTGGAATGGCTATTGGTCGTAGAGCATGTGCTATTGAGCCGCAATATGATTCAGGATAGAGAAAAAACAAAAAAGAATCCTTAATAATAAACAATTGTAGTATAATTACTATTATATTACCTACCCCTGTCATGCCCACACACACTCACGTGAGGTCAGTAGTCATCATCACCGGCTGAACAATTCTTCACTTCACAGGAGAACGATACATTTTTTTCACACTGACCAATAAAGTTTATGCATTCAAAGCCAAACTGGAACTCTGGGCATGGTTAGAGGACTAGGGCATGTTTGACATGATCCACATACAGATGCATCTTCAATATTTCAGTCATTCAGTTGGTTATTTAAGAAAGTGAAAATTCAATATATTCTAGACTCATTTCACACTAACAAAAATGTTTCAAGCCTTTTTCTATTTTAATTTTGATATGGCCTACAGCTCAAAAATAAAGAATAAAAATCTTTATCTAATATTATCTATTCTATCTCTCTATTACCATTCTTGCAGTATTAAAACAGTTTCTTTTTCGGTCTAGTTCGGTATACACAACCATAACCATGGTGAAGACTGCTGACTTGACTGTGGTCCAGAGAACGATCTTCGACACCCTCCACAAGGAGGGTAAGCCAAAGAAGTTAATGAGAAGGACCCAAGCAACCCAAAAAAAAAAGACGAGCTGAGGGCTGTTATCAAAACAACCGGGGCTTCAATTACACCTCAGGAGTTCTAGAGGCTGATCAAATTCAAACCACACTGCATTAATGTAGTAATTCATGGTAAAGGAGCTCCAGCCAAGTATTGAGTGTAAGACTGAATATACCTTTCAGAAGTTAGACATATTTGTATTATAAATCCATTTTGGATTGATTTTAGGAAATATTGTTATAATTTGAGATACTGGATCTGGAATGAAAGGCTGGAATTATTTCACTTAGCATGTAAAGAATATAGAATATATGAAAGGTCACCTTTTATTTGAATTAAATAATGAAAAAAATAACTTTTTCATTTGATTATAATTTTTGAGATGCATCTGTATGGTCTAAAATCACCACAACATCTCCTCCAGGATAACAGCTGGTCCTCCTTTCCCTAGTTGGCTTGCGTTGGTTTTCTACGACGGCACATGAGGTTTTCCACATGTGTACTTGGGTAGATGCAGGTGCTGAAGAATACATGGTGCACTTCCTGCACATGGTTCCCTTTTGTCTCTCCAGATTGAAAAACGCCCCGAGCCTTCAGTCCCCTTGCACTCTTGCAAACCAAAGATGACTTTTAACTACACATTCAACAATGTGTAGTTAAAAGTCTCCCAATCCTGTTATCACTGAGTATTTATAGTAAATGAGCAAGCATATGCTTCAGATGTTAGGTTGGAAAAAAAGTTTTTTGTTTTTCTGTAAGTGAAGGAAACAGCTTTGAATGGTGTCTTTGTGTGTGTTCCAACAGGAAGTGAATGTAAAGTTTCAGCTGGTGTTTTGACTGTCAGTCTGGAACTCTACCCTCCTCTCACAGAGATTCTGAGCAATGACATCATCAGCACACAGGTCAGTTGGAGTTCTTAATGCCCACTGTTTATTTATCTGTTGCAGCAATCAGGACTATACATTTATCAGTGAATCATTGAAACAGAATTCAATTAAATATTTTAAGAATGAGTCATAGTTCAAATGAAAGTAACTTTGAAAAATCATAACTCTATATTTACTAAATCATGTGTGTGTCCTATTTAGCAATCACTGGAGAGGCAGAGGACAGCAGAAAAGGAGAGACTGTTTTTGGTTTATGCTAAACAGTGGTGGAGAGAGTTCCTCGAGATACGTCCATCGCACCAGTCCAAAATGGTGAAGATCTTTGCACAGGTTTGTATAAAATTCCTGTGTTGGAGGGGAAACAATTTCATAAGTTACAATGCTTTATGGATACTTGTTCCTAAATGGAATGAATGAATAATCTCATTCGTAATCAATTTGGGGATTACTGTATTCCAAACTATTCAGACATGTATATGGAAACATGCTGATCATTGGGTCTGTCTCTGCAGGATGAAAATGGTGTGAACAGGCCAGTATGTTCCTATGTGGATGTCCTGCGGGCAGGCCGGCTGATTGAGAACCCTCGACAGGCTGCCCGCTTTGTCAGCCTTTTGGCCCACGAGAAGGCCCCAGTGGTAGGAGGAGGAGTCAAGCAGGAACAGTGGTGCACATTAATGGCTTTCCTATGTGGAGGGAAGGTAAGTGAGAACTGTCTCGTTTCTTGGCGGCCACAAATTCGATGGACTTATTATTTTTTTCCACTTGCTTAACTTAGTATCTCAGCTTAAATAGGAACTGTGGTATTTTAAAATCCTAGTGCCTATGTTTATTTATTTTAAATGACAATTTTTTTACCAGAAGACACAATTGCAGTGGCCTGAATTCCATTTTTTTGGCCAAGTCCAAGGTTCACTCTGAAAACATGCAACAACTCAGTGAACCTTCCCCTTGAACAAGACTTGTACTTCCGGCTTGTCAAAACGTTTGGACCCACACAGCTGCAGTAGCAACGTAAGCCTATATTTGTTGCAGCTGATTGGGCAGAGTTAAAAACTTCTTGTGTTAATCTACTGATTCAATACTGTAATCTCAAAATCACTGACCTTTTAAGCCATGATGCAAGAATGTTGTCAACAATAATGATAACATTTAACACAAATATATAGCCATCTTCACACTCCACACGGGATACTTCAAACAGAGATGCACTTAAGTAACCACCCAGACATGGATATAATGTGCAACTTCATTGATCTAATACTTTTTGTGATTTAGTGTCTTGTTTGTGTGTTACTGTCTTTTAGTAATTTCCAGGCACTTGTCCAGGATCTCCATCTGCCCTCTCTTTAATAGAACTGTCTTCTTGTTATTTTTAGTGTAAATTTTCCTTTGCTGCGTCAGATTATATAAACAATTTGAACATATCTAAAACCACAAGTGAGTAAATCTCTCAAGGGATGATAATATTACCGACATATATTTTTATATTTTGTTTATATGACAGATGGAAATAACTGGATTAAAGTTAATGATTAATAAAAGGGAAGTGTTTTTATGAGTGTTTTTTGCTTTGATTTTTTTTTTTAAAGAGCTGTGTTTTGAGATCAGGTGAAACAAGCTTCCAGCAGTTTTTTATTTATCATTAAGTTAACATTTTTACAACTTAAATGTGAGAATCATAATTTCTTCATAGTGTTCATTACAAATGGTGGCTTTACTGTTACTTTACAGAAAGTAACAGGACAAATACAACCAGATAACAAACACAGACATCACTAAAAGAAATCATATTAATGATATTGCAATACCTATATAAAATTGTAAAAGTGATTATGATGATGATATATATGATTCATCTTTAAATATTTTATCTCACGTTCAATCATATGTGTTTAGGTGGAGATTTTGTGACCATAGCGATACCAATGGGTACAAAAAGAACACCACATAAAACAATAAACAATACACAAAGGCCTGTGTCTTCTCTAGATAGTTTACACATTATCATATATGTTTTATTAATATGACATAAGCATCTCATTTATTTTTTTTGTACCGTTAAGTGCCAGTATATATAAATATTGAATATTGAAAAATGCCTCTGCATTTGAATAATTTGTTTCATTGGGGCATTTAGGGTTACCGGTGTCCATCTGTACATTAAGCTCAGAAAGCGATGGACAGTGGTCTTCATGGTGTGAATCTCATACTTGCTTTCTGAATATTGCTTTTGTTTTCAGCCACATTTGAAAGTACGCATTTTCATTTTACTTTGTTAACATTCACCTACGATTATGGCTATGCTCTATCCACAACAGCGGCAATTACGTTTTTCAAGTAGTGGGTGCGTCTCTGTCCCTTGACACAAATGTTCTTGTTGAATCGTGTACTTTAGAGCCCTGTCATGAACTGAGCTGGTGGACCAAATCCTTTTTATTTACAAATGGTAAAAAAGATATCTGATAATAGGTTGTACCAAGGAGGGAGAGATCAAACAAAACTTAACTCCACCATGAATATAAGAGAACTTAATTGCACAAACTGACCTAGCAGAAAACACATGGGGAAAACATACAGTGGCTGATCAGACCATTCAGACAAAGTGAAAAGACCAGATAGTCGAGCAAACAGGAAAAGCATGTCACCGTATTAACTAAGATACAGAAACCTTCTGTAATCAAGTACGTAATTCAATCACATGAGAAACCACTGGCCTGCCCCTAATGCAGAGGGAACTTTTTATAGTCAGACTTAAGCTGATGAACCTCCTTGTCGGCCAGCCAGACTCCTGCAGTTTGGCAACTCAAAAAATCTGAATTAACTTAAGGGAAATCAAATAACTTCAGTTAACGAAATGAATAGAGAAAACTTTAGAAAACGTGCACACTCGATGTTCAAAGCTACTGTTAACAGTTGCTTATCTTGGATCTTGGATCCATCATCAGTCTCCCACCACAAACCATCACGTTTGTGTTGCACTCATGTCACAGATTCCTGTTGACAAATCAGTGAGAAAGCTTCACGTTGACTTCAGAGTACAGCTGATTATGTCATTTCTGAGAAAGGTTTGTATTGAGTCGACTGACTGGAGCATTTTCATTTCTGGGATAGATAGCAGGGAATTTCCCAGACCACCACAGGATAAATGTTCCCTGCATCTCCTCCGTTAGCAACTGGCAAGACAGACACAACACAACTCTCACAAAGTGGCCCTTGTCAACTGTGATTTATGACTTTAATTCCACTGAAAATTAATTTAGCCACATCAGTCCCCAGCCTGTTCCAACTCCGCTGTCCGCATTAGCGCTCCTGGGTAACATCTATCATTCTGACTCACTCGCAGCCCGAGCCAGCAGGCTGCAACAGAAGTCCCCAGTTCAAACCAGGGCGCTTTACTGGGAAAGTTGCTCAAGTAAAATAAGACTTACCTACTGTCATGGACAATTTGAGGACCACTGGACTTATTTTCTCTTCAACAGGCTGTTTTGATGAGTGTATTTAAGACTTAAAAGAACGGTGTATTTGTGTTTAAATTTGATGTTGCAGTGACTTGAAGCAACGGGGATGAAGTGAGAATAACAGTTTTAATCTTTCTAAATATAAATTGACTGAATACATCATGTTTGAACTGTACGCAGTCCCTGTGTTTATGAGTAATTTGACACAGAGAAAGTCTCCTCCCCTTAATTACCTACCCACCACCATAAAGGAAGTGAGGGCCGATATAAAGGAACAGCTTCCATCTTTACATCACAATTTGTTTCTTGAAGTTACTTCTTTATTTTTCTAGAACTGGAATAAAGTCATAATATTTCAAAAGAATACGGAGAGATTTTTCTGTTTGAATTAAGCCATAGTAGATCAAGAACATACATTTGGAATATTTGACCAAGTGTAGCCTTGACTTTTGAGAATATATATATATATTATAATAAAATAGGTCCAAAAACCAGTAGTTGCAACTATCAGTCACACATCTTCAGTGGATAGAGCTTAACAGAGGTTTATTTTTGGAAAGGTCAAATCGGGGCTAAAGCTAGATAAAAGTGTGCAAGCCTTTCATTATGTAACATATAGTTTCCACATTTCAAACTCTCCAAAGGACCTGAACTCATCACTGTCTGTCCTCCTCAGGGGGACTGTGAAGACCATGCCACCCTGCTGTGCAGCCTCCTGCTTGGCTTCGGCCTCGATGCGTATGTGTGTGTGGGCACTAAAGCCAAGGCAACGCCACACACCTGGGTACTGACCCGCAGCACCGATGGGAGCATCACCTTCTGGGAGAGTCTAACGGCCCACAGGTCTCATTTTTATTTTATTTTTACTTTGTTTGGGTCGCTGTATTGGACTGTATATTATTTTTGATTCAATTTCATTTTATCAGAGTAGTTAATCAGACAATTGATACAAACAGTTGCTTTTAATGTTCCTGAATCATACATCCTGGATGATGGATTTGAGGAAATGCTGCACATTATTAGTATTAATGTGTATTGAATGACATTTGCATGTTTAAAGAAAAATTAAACCAAAATTTAAACACCAACAAATGTTGACCGTTTTAGGTTTCCTGTGGATGGTAAAATGAAACACTGTCTTAGGAAATTATCTGTGTGTGTTTTACCTCAGAATCCCTAGAGGACATTTCCATCAGATGCAGTGGGCTAGGAAGATATGATTATATTTTGGTCCAGTTCTTGAATTTTGTCCATTTTGTTCATAAATTGCTGATCTCATTTTTGTTACAGACTTGATTTCTAGTCTTAAATCAATTATCGAAAACTAAAAAAACTAAAACTATTTATAAAATAGTTTCACGCTTACAGTGTGTTTATCAATAAATGGGGCAAATGTAGAAAACTCAAAAAAAAAAAATCAAAATGGCACGACTTAATGTATTATGTGAACAATGTCCTCTGAGGCTTTTTATTCAGTATATACATTATGATTGTAAGAGTACTATTTTCTTAAGAAGATGTTGTCTTTGCCATCACACCGATTTTCGTCAGTGTCCCCATTTTTTTTGTCAGATACCTACATCAGGCCATAGACCCAGACGCCCCGCCACTGGCCCTCCAGCCTAAACCGTCGTCCCCCTACCAAACGGTGGGTTGTGTCTTCAATCACCACAGCTTCCTGGCCAACTGCCAGCCGTCAGATGCTGTGCAGCTGTGTGTCTTTGACTTTCAGGTAAAAATTAGTGTGCTCCTCACCACTGATTAAATCCGTTCTGCTTATATTTCATAATTGTTATTTGTAGCTTTTAATTATCGCGGCAGTTTAGCGGACAGAAACTACCATTAAAATGTAATTTTGCTCTTCTTTTTTTTTCTTTTTTTCATTGGGTATTGTGTTAATAGTCAGGTTTGGGGGTTTGGTGCAACAACTTGCAATTTGAATATCTTAACTTCTTAAAAATATTAATTTTTCCATACCAAAAGTCAACAAGTGATGAATAATGCTACTACTGCGTGAACAAAAAGTATCGGCAGTGACATAAATGTGTATTCCTCTTCCTTAACTTCCCTGCAGAATCAGTCTCGATGGAAAGCTATGAGCGAGGATGCTCTGAAGTCTATTTGTTCCCCAGGCTCCACAACCTCTTTACCAGTTCAGCCTCCACTGTGTGCCCCAACTCTGGATCCTGCTGCAGCCAGCAATCATCTGGAGCTGGAGATGCGCTACCTGGTCTCCGAGCACAGAAAGGTAAAACACAGCGCCGGACTTAATATGGGATTATTGTTGAAAATAGAATAAAGCAATGTCCAATGGAAATAGATTCAGTATTTAAATCATGACTTGAAGCATGAAACTGTAGAGATGAAAGCATTGGATCTGTGAGGGCCGAAGAAGAGACTGCAACCTCCCCAAAAAGGGACATACAGAGCAAAGTATGGTCTTTGTCTTTCCATCCTGCAGGACCTGGATCTGGCAACTGTATGGGACGACCATCTGTCCTACCTGCTGTCCTCAGCACTGTCAGCTTATGAGCTGGAGCGCTGCACTGGCGTCTCCTGTGGAAATGAGGAGTTCCAGGATGCAGTGAGGAGGGCAGTGCCAGATGGACATACATTTAAAGGCTTCCCCATCCACTTCCTCCACCGCAATGCTCGAAGAGCCTTTGCCACCTGCCTCAGGTGAGACCAGGGTACTGTCGGGTGAGAATGTGGTTAATTCTGATACCTCAACCTGTTGCACAAGGTGAAAACTTTATGTTGGCAGTCATCTATTTTGGCACTCTTGAGTAAAGCAGCAGTATACTCCAGACAACTTCAGAAGTCTTTAATACATTGTGTGCCGTTTTACAGGACAGAGTGTCAACATCCTAAATATGCCTGATTTTGTTCTATCAAAATCTATGGATCATTCTAAGAAATATAATGTTAAAAAAAACCTTATAGCCATATTTAAAAAAAGTTAAAAAATCTTGGATCTGGCTCTCAGATTCTGTGCTAAACATTATTGAGTTCTATTCTAGCCTTAGACCCTCCCCAACCACCAGATTTCAATTACTCCAATCAGTAGTTTTGCATAATCGTGTTGACATGGGTGAAGACCTTGAAAACATGTCTGCTCTATATGTTCCAACGTTTTCAGTACTGAACATAAATGATATGAGATTAACAGCATTGTTTGAATCCCACTAGCCCTCTCCTGTTCTTACTGTGTGTTTGGGCATATTTCCTCTCTGTGATGGTAAAATGCTGTATCAAGTTTTTCAAATGTACATGTATTGCTTTTAGGTAAAGGTACCACCCCTGCATATACACCTGCACCTATATAATTTAAGATTTTACAGCACTTCTTATTTCATGCTCTTTGCCTCTTGTCCCTTCCTGTGCAGGTCCCCTTTCTGTGAGGAGATAGTGGGTTGTCGTGGTGACCATGTGAGGCTCGCAGTCCGTGTTCGGGTTTTTGCCTACCCTGAAAATGCATGTGCAGTGTGGCTCATGTTTGCATGTAAATATCGGTCTGTACTCTAGCAAATACAGCTGGTACCCAGAAACAGCCAGCTTATATTGCACATCAACCCTGGACTATGTTTACTTGATCGTCAAAAGGACTCTTCATTGTCCTTAAAGCATCTGGAGCCTTCGAGATGCATCAATTTATACTCCGGGACATCTGCACACGTGTTTTTCTGCCGTGGTGCTCAGGCTTTTTCAGGCACAGTTTGTACAGATAGATTTACACCAATGTATTTTTATTTTTGTAAATAAATGAATCTTTGTTCTTCTGTCTGTGTAGTTTATAGAGGCCTTATTAAAAACATTTTCTTAATTAAAAGTTATAGGTTCTGATAAAAAGGAAAGTTTTAAGTCCTTTTTTAAATGTGTCAGTCGTCTGTGGAGCCCTCAGATGGTCAGGGAGGGCATTCCTCAGAGGAGGGGCAGAATTTTATCTATTTCCTACTTTTTAAATTCAAATATAAGTACGTTTAAGGGGAAAAAAGAGAACAAAACTTATTTGGTGGACATAGCAAATAAACAGACATACATAGCGGTTATAAATGGGTATAATTAACGTTTTCAGACAGTCACAAGCTCTACAGAAATCCTGCAGTGGTCATCTCCTTAAGACTAAATAAATAGCAATGAAAAAAGATTAAAATGTAGCTTAAACCTAAAATCTACATCTGGATTTCCAGTCTGGGGGTAAACTAAATGATGAATTTGAGACGAATTAATGTATGAATTTAATTTATTTGGGATAGTGTTCAAACGCCATAGTTATATATTGTTGAACAATAATTTGTAATGCATTACTTCACCACTAGGTGGTGGCTTAAGACAACTCTTGGCAGGAAGTGCTCTGTTTGATTGGCCTGCTTGATTAAGGCTGTGGTTCGGTGAATATTTGACCTACAAGGGTATTTTTCACTGCAATTTAAAAGAAGCAGACTAGTCGGAAACACTTTCTCAAACCGGGGAACTAGATGAGGAATTTGTATTTATTTATGTTCAACATATTTTCCATGAAAGACTTAATTCTTGTGTGAGAGACCGTTTGCCTGACTGTCAAAATTCAGTGTCCTATTGGAGGAGACTGGAAGTTTTGTCGCACCCACCCTCTCAGCTATTGTGTTCACAGTACAGAATTTTAACAGTACAAATGCTTATTTTTCAAATGTTTTCACTCCTTCAAGGCAAAAATCTATTCAACTCTGCAACATGTCAAACATTTCTGTAAATCAAGGTGCATTACCATTCTTTATGCGCATATATGCATAAATATACTGCATAATAGGTCATTCAGGTGATTTAAAAAAAAAAATCCAATTAATGACATTTTCACAAATCACAAAATGTTTAAATCAAATGCATTTTGGTATATGAGTAAATCTGTTAGCAGACAGAGACTATAAACCTTGGAGGTCAACAAATTTTATTTTTCATACATTAAGAGAATTCTTTTCGTGTTCATATGCAATTCTGTCCATTGAATAAGTAAAAAATAAATGAAGGAATAACTAAATAGCGTTTTTTGGGGCACACAGTGGGACTTTCTGTGCACATACAATTTCTTTTTGTAAAAAATAGAAAACATTCTATTTAATAGAGAAAATATAAAAGAACATGCTATAGAAAACAAAATATATTCAAAAAATATATTTCCTTGTGTACTATAATCTAAATTCATGCTCAGTCCCAGTTTTAGTGATTTGTTCACGCACAGATCTCCTCTGCGCGCCGACACCCACCTGGGAACTTGCTCGCCGTGGGTCTTTTGCTCAGCTTGGCATGATGTTAGAAAGGTGTGTGTTAGCGTACAGTAAAGAGATGTATAAAAGAAGAAAGGACCTGCTATAGCAACAATATGTCCTCTGCATCCGTCATGTCTAAACCCCTGGGGTTGCGGGTTATAGGATGTGTATGTGAGTGTGTATAAATATGCACAAGACATCACTTAAGGTTCTAAGAACTTTTGCCTTGTATCGTTGAGCTGAGGCAGGAGCAGAATCAATGCTATTGATCAAGAACATTGATCACTGTCTGTCCCAGGATATCATTCCTAGGATATCATTTTGTTTGAAGTTTTTTAAGCTCTTTTCTTTCTGCTCGCTGACATATTCCACAGGATATTAGGAGTTATGGGAAAGTGTTGACACATCAGCCCAAACTTTGACAAGGAGCCTGTGAGGATGGCCAATTAATTAGATTTTCTGGGAGCCAATTTGCATTTCTGCATTTGCCCCAGAGTTGTTGAGTGGGGAGCGAAACAGAGAGCTTATGAATAATTCCTCCCTTACTCTGAATGTCACACTCACACCCACACACACACACACACACACACACCTCCCTTTGACTCATTACTGCATTCTGCAGGAAGAATGCACAGCAAAGGAAGTGTGGGAAACTCAGGTATGATTCCAGTCCATATTAAACAGCAGTGCTCAGGTGTAATTGCCTAATGGTCCCTGTGGGACAGGAGCCACTTTATAAAAAAACAGGAAGAGGAGAAAGGATGCTGGTTTAGCTAAGGCATCGCTCACACTTTGTATTTCAGTGCTGCTGCTAGCATGAGGGGTTTGCTCTCAGGTGAGACTTTCAAATTCAACATTTAAATAAAAGCTGTTGGTGCCACCTTTAGTTAGCGTAAACTTTACACTGTAAAGAATCGGCAAGCCTTTATCATAAACAGAAGTATGAGTATGTAAAACTACTTAAAGATGTGTTTCTCATTATAAATGGTTTGGCAGTCTGTGTTTTGGTAATTAGTAACGGTAATAACCCTGAATATAGATACACTTAGGTGGAAATGATGTTCCAATGCATCGCATTACTGTGAATACAGTTTATTTTTTACACATATAATGATCTTCTGAAGATGCTAAAGAGTGATTTCCAAGCATCACCTGCACTTCACACGTGTTGTCGATAACTGCATCATCAGTTGATATAATAGTGTTGATTGGGGAACTATATTATAGCCCTGGGCCATTTTTAGCATCTTATACTGGCTGTTGTATGCTTTATTGTGCCTGGAAGTCGGATAATATTTTTGTTATTCACTGAGGAGTATTTAATGTTAAACCCATAAAATAAATAAACAAATTATCCGAAAAATATTTCTGGAATCAGACTGTAGTGTTTTCTAATTATGTTTTTATATTTAATTCTTCACATAAATTGACAAATATGTCTCTTTTTATCCCACCCAAATGGGAGGTGTGGGCCTACTGGAAGTTACCACCTCTGACCTTTTCACAAGATCCGTCCACAACATTCGTCTTGACGTGGGAAAGAGTCAGAAAGAATGAAATATGGCAACATGAATACAAAAAACAGTCAAGCATAGATTTAGAAGCAACTTACCTACATTTCAAAAAGCTAGATATTTTCATTTTTGTTAGTGTATTAAACAGGATTTGATAAATTTGTAAAGTTTTGCAAGAGATTTCAATACTCATTTCCAAGACTTTGAAATTTTCAAAGAAAAGAAATGGAAGATCTACAGAATGAGCCTTTAAAATTGGCAATAACAGATTTACTGCTGCTCTGGGATCTTGTGATACATTTTGCGAAAGGTGGAGCAGAAAGTCATTGTAAACATTAAACTCAAGCTTTAAATAATGAAAATTTATTTAAAAAAATGTACAGAGCATCCATTATCAAATAATCAGTTATTAGCCACCTGAGAGTTTTAAAGCAAGCCAAGACTAGCAGATAGATTTTTAACATGTTGACACCTGGTACAGACTCATACTTTAAAATGAGAAATGGCGCTGCTGAGAATGTACAAGCAAAGGACAAAAACTATGATGCTACAAAACCATCCCTCCTTCAAGGGGCACTTGGATCAAATCATGTAAGCACGCTTAAATTTGTAGTGAAAGTGTTTACAGTTATGTTTAAAGTGTTTATGGTGAAGTTTAAGGTGTTTATAGTGAGTTTTATCATGTTTATGGTGATGTTTAAAGTGTTAATAGTGAAGTTTATCATGTTTTTAGTGAAGTTTATCATGTTAATAGTGAAGTTTATCGTGTTTATAGTGAGTTTTAGTGTTTATGGTGATGTTTAAAATGTTTATAATGAAGTTTATCATGTTTATAGTGAAGTTTATCATGTTTATTATGTTTAAAGTGTTTATAGTGAAGGTATTAGTGTTTACAATGATGTTTAGAATGTTTATTGGGAAGTTTGTAGTGTTTATAGTGATGTTTAAGTTGCTTATAGTGACGTTTATAGTCATATAAACTTCACATTTCGTATTTTATTCACTTCACTTGTTTGTTTGTATTATGAATGAATACTGTGAACATAATTTCACACTTAATTTGAGGAGTTCAATCTTCTGCATGAGCACCTTTAATCCAACCATACTGCACATAAAGACAAGCTCATTAAGTTGTTCGTGTGGAAGAAAATGGAAGCGAGTGGAACAGGAGCTGAGAGCCCCCATTTGAACAAATGCTGCTGCACTGAAAGTCTCACACTTTTTGTCTAGCTGTATTGCGTGGTCTAAGAAAACTTTCACTATAGGCGACAAATTGATTATGCCTGCCGCCAGGGACATGTGCTGTTAATGGATGGGAGCTGCGGCTAGCAGGATGGCACAGGTTCCTCTTATTTCCCTCATATATATATACTGTAAAATATATCTCTTTACTCATTTAGAACAATTACAGACCGACACATAATATGTGCTTAACTGGCGGTGTCAGTTAAGGTGTTGTGATTTGTGTTTATTGAACAAATGCCTTAATTGTCTTCTTCTTCTTTCAACACGTTTAGAGGTTGTCGCAGCGGATTTGCCATTTGCCCTGTCTTCTGAATCTTCCTCTGTTACACCAACCATCTGCATGTCCTCTCTCACCACATCCAGAACTCTCCTATTTGGTCTTCCTCTTGTTCTCCTGTCTGGCACACTCATCTCCAGCATCCTTCTGACAGTATATCCACTTTGACTTCTCTTCACGTGTCCAAACCATCTCAATCTGGCCTTTCTGACTTTGACTCAAGACGTCTAACCTGGGCTGCCCCTCTGACTGCTCTCACTACCATCTTGTAAACCTTTTAGCTCACTGTTGTTGCTACTCTTCGGTCACAGATAACGCCTGACAATCCAACCTGCACTATACTCTTCTTCATCTCTTTTCCACACTCCCTGTTTCTCGGAACAGCTGACCCCAAGTACTTAAACACCTGAACCTTCTTCACTTTTATAAACAGTTATGTCTGTCAATTCTTTTTTAACACAATTTCATGATAAAAAACCACAAGAATTATCTTCCATTATATTACTGGCATTGACAACTCATTACAGTAATAAGCCACAATTGGAATCCATGCCAGAAATTACAGGAGGAAATAGGGGTCAAACATTGAAATTGATTCACTTGCATTAACCAAAAATGAACACCTTAAGGTCTCCACATTAATTTCAAGCGTTAACATGTTAATGATGACAGTCCTAAAAAAATGCAAAAATTGTAAAAGATTTTATAACACTAGATTCATTTTGCTAACATTTAAATTAGCATTGTAATTGTGAGTAGGGTAGTATGCTCATTTTTAGCCTTTAGCCCTGCCCTACCTATGTAGACTTCACATATTTGCACGTTTACCTATGTAGACTTCACATATTTGCACGTTTACCTATGTAGACTTCACATATTTGCACGTTTACCTATGTACACTTCACATATTTGCACATTTACCTATGTACACTTCACATATTTGCACTTCTACCTATGTACACTTCACATATTTGCACTTCTACTTATGTACACTTCAAATATTTGCACTTTCATTATGTACACTTCACATATTTGCACGTTTACCTATGTACACTTCACATATTGCATGAAAATGTTAAAGCCCCTGAGCTTGCTAAAACAGGATGTCAACTAAATCTGTCAGCCCGGTCCTCATTATGCTATCTATATGATAGATATTATACACGTATATCATTATGTTATTGAAAGGAAAGACTTTGAGTTATGTTCAAATAATGAGTCAAACCAAAATAAAAAAATGCACGAGGCATTATCTTTACTAATGTCTTTATCAACATGTGACCCAAATAGCATTGTCTCGACAAAATGAAACCGTTTTTTCTTCGGGACACAGCAATAAGAAGCATTTCTTAAGTTTAGAGGTTTTCCAGAAACACTTCATTCATTTGCTGTCGCTGGATGAACTTAATTCAATGTATGGGCCTGGGGAACTGTTCGAGTTTATCAAGTAAATGAGAAGACTAATGGCGCATTTCCTTATCAGTGGTGTCTTTTTCATGTGGCAATACACTGACAGACACTGATGACAGAACTAATTACTGTGTTTCAGCCCTAAGAAAAAGACAATTCCAATGCTCATCCCAGTAGTTATTTTCTTTCCTGTTACAGTGTGTTTTTGACAGACGCAATTGCTAATATATCCAAATATTCAAATATCTGATTGAATGTTGCTGCTGTAACATCCAATCAGTCTGTGGCTGTTGTAAAAACCACATTTTCTTTGTTTTACCTCCAGATATGGTAATTAAAAAAGATGATTTGATAATGGACTTCTCTTTCTGAAGACACCCCCAAAGAAAATGCTTATACATAAATGACTTGAAGCTAATTGTGAAAGCAATCATTAGGGTGTAGCTGTAACTCTATTTTGGTTCAATAATGATATTCTCCGAAGGTCGTCCTACCACCCATTGCCTGGTCTCTACACCCCTCTTTCTATCATCTATTTCTGAAATATAAAAATTCCTGCAGGGGTGAAAGAAGGAGAGGGTTTGCGATGGAGAGAGGAGCATTGGGCAGTGGAGAGAAATGTGTTGCGTGGCCTGGAGCCTAACGGGTAATAAAGTCATTAATTCAACTGATTAAGTTGGCCTTTGGGTTAAAGAAAAATCATATCCGTCTCCCATTGAGATGTGACTGGGGAAGCACAGAAGAGGGAGAAGCCAGCTAATTAGTGCTGAAAAACAGGAGGGGGGAGAGATGGAGGGTGAGGGAGAACCAGAAAGCATGTTTTTGTCGGGGTAGAGGGAGGAGGAGGTGGAGATGGGTGTTTCGACTGAACTACTAATGAGGCATGTTTGGGGTGAGGGAGTGAAAAGCTCATCAAAAAGGCCTCTTGCCAGGCAAGCCATCTCTCTCAAAGAGTTTGCCTAACTACCTTTGAGCCTGACAGTGCGATAGAAAAGTTAAGGTGAAATGTCAGTTTGTTTGCAGTCTAATGAGCTTGTTGTTCATCCTTTGAAAGTCTCAGCCACCTGCAAAAATAAGATCTATAGGGGGATCTAGAGGGGGCGGGGTTTGTTATTAGGGGAACTAAACATGAACAGTCTTCAATCTCCCTTACCATCTGAGGGCTCCACAGACGACTGACACATTTAAAAAAAGACTTTAAACTTTCCTTTTTAGCAGAACCTATAACTTTAATTAACATTGCTGCTTTTTGGTCATGTTTTTATATAGTTATTATTGCATTTTTTATTGATGCTTTTATCTGCTTTGACTTTGTAGCACTTTGAGATTTGATCCAAATCTAAAGTGCATTATAAATTAAATGTATTATTATTATCATTATTATTTAGACGGTTTCAGCCACCAAACTGTATTTTAGCAAATGGCAACAAACGTGGCCATATTGGGTGAACGAAACCAGATAATTCAAGGAAAAATGCCTTTTCCTGATCATAAGTGTCTTTTCTTTATAAAACATTGTCTGAACTGTACTTTCAGCCTTTTCACGCCAAAAGTCTTTCAGCCAGGATTACCGGATCCATAGCGGATCCAAAGCCTCGCTGGTCTGGAAACAACAACAAATTAGACCAGTGGCTGATGGTTGGATTATTGTACCCAACCCCAAATGGAACCGATGTTAGAGCCACATGATGATCCAGATCACCACCTCCAAAATACAACTGGTTGTTCATTCCGCTATATTCTTCTTCTCGAAGAACCCCCCACTCAGACTCCATATATTTTCAATAATAAAGCCAACAGACAAATAAAACTCCAGTATTAGCATAGCTTCATGGATGGCGGTAATAAATGTATAGTACATCTTCAATAAACAGATAGAAGAATAAAGAAATCCTTTATATAATCTTAACCAATTTTTCTTTTAATTCCTCTTTCATCTGCTTCTGATTATGGATCACAACAGCAGAATTTTATATTTCACATTGTTGAACAGGTTTGACATCCGATGACAATCTTACTGATTTAACCCTCTACATTAATCTGGGCTTGACACCAAATAAACTAAACTTGTGATAGAGGTGAAAAAGGGAATCCAAAAATGATGTCCCTGGATAAAGACGAGGGGAATATTACATGTTGATATGCAGCCCATTTCATTTTTTATGCACCATTAAGAAAAAACTACATCAGCAGTGGTACAGTGATGCTCAGAGAAAATTTGAAATTCAACAGAAACTTAGTAATTAGAAATGAGCCTCCACAGCAGCGCCTCAGTGTCTCTATTACTCACAGAGAAACCATTATTTTTTGTTAGCTGGAGTGGCAGCACGTCAGAGAAAACATTTGCATTTGTCTCACGAGGGAGCTGATGACCTCTGCGTGACTTCAATCCAACTCTGAGTTGTTTTCTATTGTGTGCATCAGGCAGCGGAGACACAGGGCTGCAGCGTGAGCCGCTGGCAGGAGTCAAGCTTTCAATACTGAGCTGGATTAAACTGCATGTGAGCAATGAGGAAGAATGTGATTCTTAATGGGACAAATGATGGTGTTTTGAAAAGTGGGATTATCTTTTATCCCTGCCTGACTCATTTAGCAATTACCACTTATTACTTGCTTTGAATGGGTAATATACATACTTTTGAACAATGTAGAATTATAAAAGGGCGACATGTATGAGAGTCTTAATGGGAATGTATGCATCTCTTTCATGTCACAGACAAATGCTTGTGATGCCTGGATATGAAGACCTCTGTGAAATGTTCAATACACATGGCACAGTAAATGCAGGAATGTGAACTCTCTGCTTCCAGATAGCTGAATTGAATAAATATAATTTTGTGTTTGCCAGTTTTAACTGAGCTGCTCTCATTTCAGTGGATATATAAATTATAAAATAGCTCAATATGCTGAGCAATTTGAATATCTACTGTGTTTTATGTTCTGGAGCGGAAACACCCCCACATTCATTTTTATCTCATTACCCTTCCTCAATTTGATGGGCTGAGACCAAGAAGAACATGGCACTTTCAAATCCTCAGCATTGGTAAATGGTCAGTGGTGGACGAGGACAGATAATAGTGTGTGTTTGTGTGGATCAAATCATATATTTCCAATTTTATGTTCAATAATGACAAGGAGCTTCAGTTCTAATGCACCTCATCCTCTAAGTCTATAATATATAACATGATTATAAGGCCTGTATGGCATGTGACTATAAAGCCGATTCCCTAATAAAAATTATTAAATCAAGTTGAAACCCTGAACAGGGAATTGGGAATCACTAATAATTCATACAAACGTATGTTTAAATATATAAAATAATTTTCATTTTTATTAAATTATCAAATAGAATTCACTGTAATTTATCTTGTTTTTGCTTGGTTACTGTTTTACACGCCTCCACCTTCCCCTCTCCAACTAGTCCTAGCAGATCCATCAGTCTCATCATTCATCAGTTTCAGCAGAGTCATCAACCCTCACCACCATTAGACTCCAACTGTGGGATAGTTTATGCTACTGCTCAGGGTAGAGACCCCTCCAATCTAAATCTCCCTGAAGTGTCTGGGCGCCAAAGACTTTTTAATAGACTAATTATCATACATCACCGGTTGCAATAAATCATTCATCTTTTGTTCATTCTGTCATGGTTCTGTTCTGTTTTATTTTGCGGGTGATTATTGTTAGTTTAAGAAGACGTCTTTGGGTATCTTGAAAAGCGCTACATAAGTAAAAGGTATTAAGATTGTGTTTCCTGTTTTTATTTTGAAGGTTTAGTACTGTTTATTTCCTTGAGTTTTCCATCTGTCTCCCTCATACAGTTTCTGGTACGCTTCCTCCTGGCGTCCTGCCTTCTAGTTCTTGATTGTTGAATATTGTCACCTGGACCTTGCCCTCACCTGTTCCGTATTGTCCTCGTTACTCAGTGTATTTAAGTCTGTGTTTTCCTCCCTGTCTTTGTCTCATCTGTATATCCTGGCCATGTCAGCTCCAGTGTATCGCCTTCTGAAAATGGTTAACAACAACGTACATTCCCTGAACTTTGTCTCTGACACAGAAATTATTACTGATGAACAGTTGAAAGCTATGACTAGGCTGGAGTCTTTTTCAGCAAGGTTCTCAAGTCCCCAGCGCCTCAAGACCCTGATTCTGCCTCTGAGTTACCCAGATACCCGAATATGCCCCTGTGGTTCCCCACATTCTGACTGCTGCACAGTTTCCAAGAGGCTTTAGAGTAGGGTCTCCACTGTGCCCCACGCACACTGCTCTCCAATGCCCCTGAGCCTGGTTTCGATGGAAAAATGTACTCTGTTTTGGACCTTCTATCCTGGGCGGGATCTCTGACTTCTGTTCCTGGTCTCCGGTTGCCCCTGATTCCTGTTCCGAGGGGTACCTGCCGACCGTCTCGGGGTACTCAGGGTACTGGTGGGTCCTTGCTGCCAGCTGCCTGATGTTCTTTGAGTCCTACGCAGCCAGTCTCCTTCTCTGCCTGTTTTTAGGGTCTTCACCAAAGTCCAACAAAGCAGGAACATCGCCTTCGCCGTCACCATTTAAAGCAAAAGTATAACAGTTACATTGTTGTGTGTACTCTTAATATTTCCCTAATGTTTGCAGATCAGATAGTTCAGCTCTCCTCTATTCAAAAATACAGAATAAAGTCCTCCGAAGGAAGCATACCGATATTTCAATGTTAATTAGAAGTTAGAGGTTCTGCTAAAAAGGAAAGTTTTAAGTCCTTTTTTAAAAGTCTCAGTCGTCTGTGGAGCCCTCAGATGGTTGGGGAGGGCATTCCTCAGACGATTGAAGTTCTAGTCAAAGTCTTTACCTGAACCCTATTGAGGTACTGTCGTGAGACCTGAAAAGAGAACTTCAACCTCACAGAATTTCTCTGAATGTTCTGCAACAAAGATTTGGCGAAAATTTCCAACACAGTTATCAGAAGTATTTGTTGCAGAAGTTACTGGCAAAGAGAAACAACTCAATACTAAGTTAAAGAGGGGTTGATATTTTCTTCTTGCTTGTAATATTTTATTTATTTAGTTCGCCATCCTTTTTACTGCCTGGCTACAGAGAGAATCTTTGAAAAGGCAAAGAATGAGAGAAGATAGAGAGAAAGAGGGATTCTGAACTTCTTTTAAAAACCAATTCAAAGCACCTTCTGCACTGGAGTTCATTAGAAAAGCAGAGAGTCTTCTTCAGTTGTAGAAATGCAAAAACAAATGTGCTCCGTGGCGGCTGCCAAGTAACCTTGGCCACTGCTTTGCAAAATTTTGGTCAATCAAAAAGGGGGAGAAATTGGAGGAGCCACCAGACTGTGAAATAGCAGAGGAGAACCAATGAAACAGTGAGGGAAGAATAACTGAAGACAAGTGCAAGACATTTAAGAGGGAAATAGCATGGCCAGGATAGAAGCAAGAAATTACTTAAATCACTTGAAAGGAAAGTCAAATTAATGAGGTCCCATTATAACAAAAAGGTCAAGAATTGCACATCTATTTAAAATAAATTATTATAACACTATTACTGGCATGGAAGCCACTTATTTGTTTATCAATACATCCATCCAACCATCCATCCATCTATCCATCCATCCATCCGTTTGTGGAAGACTGGAAGGGTGGCCATCTGGCACTGGGCAAGAGGGTACAACACAGACAATTGGCCAATTTATCACAGGACCAACAAACAACATTTTTTCACATTCTCACTTACTGTCCATTTAAAGTCACCAATTCAGGTTTATTTTGGCAGCACATGCCTCACATAAAAAATGTTCCTAATTCAAATCCACCTGGGGCCTTTCTATGTTGAGTTTACATCTTCTTTTCAAGTTTGCATGGGATCGCTACCGGTTTTCTGCTTTCCTCCCACTGTCCAGAAACATATGATACACAGGTGAATTGGTGACCCCAAATTGTCAGTAGATGTGAATGTGAGTGTGAAAGGTTGTTTTTTCTCTAAGTGTCGGCCATCCCATGAACTGGCCAATTGCTGAGTATGGATACCGCCACTCACCCAAGTTACAGCTGGGATAGGTTCAAGCCCTGGAAAGGTTACGGAAAATGGACGGAATGGAATTCACCTGTGCAACATATTCTTAGACTGTGGTAGGAAACCAGAGCACTCTGAGGAAATCAGGTGCTCCAGGAACCAGATTTGCAGAGAAAGAAAACATGCAAACCCAGGTGGATTTGAATTGAGAACCTTTCTGTTGGTCACAGCAATGTAAGCAACACTTGATGAGCTGTGTATTTTAGCGTTACGTTACCAAACAGAGGGTGTTAAACTTTAGATAGTTTCTATGTGATATTGGTGTTAATATTTACCAGTCATATTTATTTATTTGCCAAGTTGACCATTATATATTGGGCAGTGGTTTATGTTGACATTAAGGCCAGCAGCAAAATACAGGCGGTTGAAAAAACAAGGGTGAGTAAACTGTTGGTGCCTTGATGTCCATTTGCATGATGCTTGTTTCAACTGTATTAATTTAATTATTTCAGTATAATAGGCACAATATGAAACTTGTTTTTATTGTGGAATACTCATGAATATTAATCTGCTATTTCAGTCCCTGCATGTGTATGTTTGATAAAGTTTTTGCCATGTTTTGTTTGAAATAATGGACAAATGTCAATTAAGGGCATTCACTGCATTTGTATTAATCATAGAGGCTGATATTAAGAGATTTGTACTCAAATTCAAAGAGAGTCTTTCACAGCATGCAGATGACAATTCCAGAGAAAAGAGAACTTTGTTGTATTGTTGAACCAGGTGTATGAGGGGCTGTTAGCTTATGAGCATAGCACAGGTAGCTTGAGGTGGGAGGAGCCGGACAGGGGGCCTGAAGTGAGGCTTTAGTTTTTAATAAAGTCAGCCCATCTAGAAATCTTAATTTTAAATATAATTATACATTTCTTTATTGGTGCCTTTTAAGATGCTCAAGGAAAACCTGCAAGACATGCAGCATTCAGAACAGCAAATTAATAAAGCAACAACTAGATAAAACAAATAACTAAAAGTAGATAGATGGTGTGGGACTTTTGGAAATAGGTAAAAATACCTTGTATCAATATTTGTAGAGCTACAGGAAAATTATAAACGTCCTCCAAAAAAGTGAAAAGTAGATATGGATGTGTGTAGAATACAAATGGAAAGCAGTGGCATTTGCTGCTAACAGGTGACAATGCAATGATGTGGGACCAAAGATGTGCCAGCTGAAATAAAGGGTCAAACCAACAGGGACAGAAGAACTCCCTGTGGTCCTTTTTACTGGGACAGAAAGACAAAAGAGAGTGAGAGAGGCTTCGACCCAGAAGATCAATAGATGTCCTGAATAAAGTTCCAACAGATGCTGGCATCAGAGGAATAGGAGTAGATCTGAACCTCTAATAGGAGCCTTAAAAGGATTGGCTTTGGAATAAAGGCGCCGATGGAGACAAAGGCACTGGAGAAATGGATGGAAAGGAAAGGAGCACCCTTCCTCCCGCTGCTCCGTTTCTTCACCCTGTGGCAGAGGCCAAGAAATGAGGAAGCGTTAATGAAAAAAAAAAAAGCTTTCAAATAAGCTCGTTACAGAAAAGTTGTTTTGCTCTGCTCCCTTCTCACCATTTCTGAGTTCAGTAAGGCCACACAGGATTAATATATTTCAGGGGAGTTTTAATGCCATTTCAAAGGAAGAATTAATTAACAGTCAGTTTTAGCATTTCTTACACCAATTTCACACAGCTTCAGTGAGAGTAATTGCTTCAGGGTTATATGTGGAATTTTCAAAGTACAATCTTGGCATGTAATTAAAAAAGGAATCTAATTTAGTATTTGGGTATGCAAACAATTTTTTGTGGCACATGTTTGAATCTGTGTATATGGTTATGGGAAAGGGAAGACACAACACGGAAAAACATCAATCACATTCCCTTTAATCATATTCCTTCCTGAAAGCAGAGGCTCCTCAAAAAAGGGATGTACAATTATTTATGATTTTCAAGAATCATTTGGGAAAACACAATTTAACAAAGACACCTGCACTTAAACAATGTTTTCATTCAATAGCTAAGGTTACAACCAATGGAATCCACGGTACGATCACATTTCTTGTAAATGTTATTGTATTGAAATAGACTTCTGTAGAACTGTACACATCTTGAATCTGTGTGATACTGGTTTTCTCCCACTTCTTCTGCCTTGTACTTACTGTGAAATTGTATTATCTTATTTGAAACAAACACTTAATTACAAAGAATATGAAGAAGTGGCTGTTGTGTAAGCAGGATGGTGTAAGCAGGATGGTGTGTGCAGCCTTGTCATGCAGTAAGGAAATGTGGAACAGGTGAGGTGTACTTTAATAAAGGATAACCAGTCCCAGGTGCCTCCAATAACTGATGACCTGAACACGCCCACTTGGAACACATGAACAAAAACAGGCAGTCCAGCTGTCAATAGAGGTGGGTTCATTCAGTTCCTAGCTCCTATTAATGGAGAGCATACTTGTCAAGTCGTACAGGACTCTTGTAAGTCTCAGGGATTCTCTGCCCTTTCAGCGTCCCCATGAGAATAATGATCTTCATTAACGTCATTTGTTAGAGGAATAGAAACGATTATTTTTGTGAGCTAATCATATTTTACAGGATGGCCCAGGTGGAGACAGCACATATTTAAGACCCACCAGTGTGACTTTTTATTGTCACTCTCGGGTGATTCATTCAAAGTTAAACAGTGGTGCATATGATGAGTTTGACATGCAGGGTTGGGGGGTTACGGTTAGATCAGGAAGTGTATGCAGAGAAACACAAACCTGAGTTCAACAATGCAGAAGGAATAATTCGATAAAAATTAAAACCTGTAGATAACTTAAAAATTCAAAACAACTTTCTTCATTAGATTTTTGTGTTTTGGGGCCTAAATTTTAAAGAAAACCACCCACCAACTCACTATGGCATCATAGGTACATATAAATCTTTCACATGTACAAAAACCTTAATTTGGCAAAAGGCATATCCAAACTACGAACATGAGATGAAGCAAACATTTGAACTTATCATTGCAGAAAATTCAATCAGAAGTTACAGACAAGGACAGCTGCCAGCAACATGGAAAACAAAGTGGTGGGCAAAAATTCAGCTAAACACAAAAAGACCTCCTGTTGCTCTGCAGACTTTGTTCAACCATTGAAATGAGCAGGTACAAAGTGTTTCACCCCTTAGTGAAATGTTGTCAAAACACAAACACCTCATAGTAAGGTAGATAATGAGCTCCAATCTCATTTTAAACATAAAAGCCAACCACTCAGATGGACCAGAAAAACTGGTGTCTATGTGATAAAGACTGGGAGCCAGTGAGGAGAAACCATCTATAATTTGCTATGGACAGAGAACAAAAGGTAAAAACAAAACAAACAAACAGCTTTTCTAAAATGCAGTGCATCCTCGTCGTATCATTCCACACGTCCCTTGACTATTATTGTTTTTACTACAGCAATATTTTTGGTAAAAAATAAATAATTACTGTTCTATAATAATATAAGGAATAGATTTCAGTTGTTAAATATTTTCAATAACTTCACTCTTATAAAATGTTTAGTCAGTAAATTCAGGAAAACCCATTAGGATCTACTGGAGATTGTTTGACAGCAACTTAGCTGGACTTATATGCTTTGGAATCATAATGTGGATTTTTAATAGGGATACAAGTCATTAACATCGCTCTCAAATACAGTGTATTTGTACTAAATTCACAGCAACCACCAAGGGGGGTCAGTGATTATACTAGAGATATATTTAGAGTTACACCAGTGTATTAATGAATAAAGTATCCCCTTTTCTGATATGATAACAGGCCGTTAAAGGTAGCTTCATATTTAACTGACAGACATGAGAGTGTTACAGTCATCACATTTCATTCTGGAAGAATGTTAACGTGCTTCTTTTTCCTCAAAATGTCAAAATATTTAGCAAAGATGGAAAAAAGCGTCCGTGTTTCAACGTTTATTAAATATGTGGACATATAATAAAGATATCACGTGAGTCTATCTAACAATGTGAAGTCTAATTATTGCAAAATAATCTTATTCTTCATCATAAATCTTTAGAAAAATCAGAAGCTTCATCTATCCTTTAGGTTATCGTTGTTCTCTCTCTGTGTCCTGCTGTTTGGAGACAAAAAAAAGACAGCAGTTAATAGGACATTTTTTCCTGATCATCCCAGAAGAATCCAATTACAACACTGTTTGGAGATCAGTGAGATTACAGTGTATCTAAGAAAAACAATCAGAGCCTATCTGATCCAGAGCTTTAGCTGGAGACATGTCCCTGTAATGAAGTCTCTTATCTTCCTATCTCCTTTCCGCTCTTATTTTTTTTTACATTTCCTCCTCTGTCTTTTTTTTTTTGCTTTCTACGTCGGGTTTTATTTTTCCTATTCATTTTTTCTGTTCCCTATAATTTCTTCTTTCCTTCCTTTTCCCTCTACTTGTTTTTTTCTACTTTACTTCCTCAAACTGACACACCTCCAAAAATACCCCTTTCTTCTTTCCCCTCCATCATTCCTCCACATAGCATTGCCACAGGGGGGAATACTGCAGTATGCCTGAAGGTGGTGCACATATACAGAGAGCTGAGCATGACGGAGTGGGCGTTTTTCACCTCAGTAATGAAAATATCACAGGAGACCCGGTGGGTGGTGATGACCTTTGGGTAGTGTTGCATTTTTTTTTTTGCCTCACTTGTTCGCTCTTTCTTGAAATACCTGGCCAGTGGTCTCACTCACCCAAATTATAAATACTGTTAAAATTATACATCATTGGTTGAAAGAGGAGAACATTGCTGCACAAAAATGATGAAGATGGAAGTAAGCTAACGCAAGTGTCTGAAGATGAGAACGTGTGATAAACTTCAAAAAATCCAAATAATCTAAGTTGCTATTTGAATATTATGATAACAAAATGCAGAATTTTATATTGAAACCCATATCTTTGTTTCCTTAAACCTTTTTCTATCCTTTTGTTTTTCCAAATAGTAAAAGTCAAATGTTGGCTCATCAAAAATACAACAGCAGCTTGAACAAGGTCTCATGATATCACTCCAGACTATCACATCATTCCTGACTGCTGGCCCATAAACAGTGAACAGATGAATGCATCATGAGCACCATTATGTTGAAATGTCAGAGTGTCTCATCGCAGCACGTCTTGTCAGCTGTCCCGCAGTTCAGATATGTCACTGGGTTGCAGGTTCTCGCTGATCTGTGTGCTTTTCTGCGGATGAGGATAATCCTTCACCATCTAATTCAGTCTTTTTCCTTTTATTCAATTACTGCTAAATGTTTTCATTTGATGTATTAAAAATCAAATCAGACAGACGCGGTGGATGTCAGATATCTCTCCAGTTGTAAAACAAAAATTAGTGCAGTTTCAATTTGAATAAGGAAAAAGCACTTTTAATGACATCAAGACAGGCAGACGGATTAAATGATGTATACATATACATATATATTATAATGAACATACAGATGAAGAACAAACACAGGAACATAAACATTGAATAGACCAACTAAACATCAAATATAGGATTTCATTCAAATGTATTCCATAATGCATTATTAAATACTGGACAAAAATAATTATTCTCTTTATGGACCGTTTACGTCATTATTTTGTTAATTGGTTCCTCTTTGGTCTTTAAAATGTAAGAAGATTCCAACAAAAATATAAAAACTGAAATTCTAGAAAATAAATTCTAATTTGGAAACATGAACAGATTTTTCTAGTGGAATCTTTAATAATCAGTACTGGATTAATTTTCTGTTGATGTTTCTGTTCATTTGTTTTGCAAGAGAAAAGGCTCCAAAACATTTCATATTGCAATATTTTTTTTCTTCATTTATTTGCAAACCATTCTCTTTGTATAATTATTTTGTTTAGAAAAATAAAATGTCCACCCTCCAATCTTTTATAATCCAGTTTCCATAATTCATTTATATGGAATCTGTTTGTGCTAACCTCTCAGACCTGCTGAATTGATTTCTGTATTGATACTTGCCTCCTCTCTGCTGATCAATGTGTTGTAATGTTGGTCAGTGGATCCCATCGGAGATAAAGGTCAGAGCTGGAGGATTGTCGTCAGCGAGCGCTGAGAAAGACAAAAAGCATCTCCACGTTGTCTCCTCTACATTATAATTTATTCATTTTTGCTATTTTCACTAGTTTCTTGCTGTGTGTTGAAAGAATCAAGAAGAGGAAGACAATATTTTATTATATTTTAGTTAATTGATTGCCAGGCACGGAAATCTCAAATGAAAATATTTTAAAAAACTGTGACTTGCTCACCCTTTATTTTGTTTCCAATCCTGACTGCTGCACGACATATTGTGTGATTCTGGCTTTCATCCCTGGGTCGTTATCCTCCATTACTATGTAATGATATTCATGAGCTGGGTCCAGCATACGGCTGCCGGAGTGCTGTGTGTGTTTCATGCTATAGATCCAGCCCGTATATCCTCAGGGCCATTTGGCTGAGGCCTAATGACCGGGGCCGTGCTAATCCCCCAGAGGAACACACACTGCACTCTCCTTTGTAGGGGAAACGCTCTGATGAGGCCTTTGAAGGAATGTCACACTGGTGTCTTACTGTATGTCGCCTCTGGCTCCCCCTGACGACATCCACACACACACACACACACACACACACGCACACACAGAGAAGGCCACGCACGCATGGACGTACGCATGCATGCAGACACACACGCCAGAGCTTGCGCTGCAGACATATATATACCTACTAACACAGAGGTGAAAATATTATTCGTATTTGCATCTACACTCATAAATGAATTTGTGCAACCAAACACACAAGCACAGTGGGGTGCTCACAGTAGGGGCCACGGTAATAGGCACCCTGCCATCTGGAGACCCTGTCCAGGGGGCCGTAAACAACAGAGACCACTCAGAGGATATCACGAGTGTGCATGAATATATGTGTGTGTGAGGTTTTGTGTTGTTCATATAAGATGGGATGTCCACCTAAACCAATTTTTTCTCTCGCCTGCATCCACCCCGAGGCGGCTCTTAATGGGATGCATGGCCACATAGATATTCTGAATAATGTAGAGACACATATATTCAACACTTTGAAGGTGGACTATCTCTCTGTGTGTGTATGTGGGTCACCTTTTTAATTGTCAGAAATGACAGGCTGATATTTTCTGCTGTTTTCGTAAGTTTGTTTTCATTTATTTTAATAATGAAAGAACAATAACAAAACAATGGCAAACATGGATAGAGTATGAGTTAAAATAGTTAATTTCACAATCCAGCATATTAAAACTTATAAGACACAATAAGACATACAAAAGGATGATGAGGTCAATATGTAATGTATTCTATAACTTTTCATTTTGAATGAAACACAATCAAATCAGCAGCTTTAAATGCAACATACTGTGTGTTTTTGTAGCTTTATACAGTTTTTTTAAAATTACAATGTATTACTAGTTAATATCCACAGCATAACTGTATTCCTCTAAATGTACAACACAATACCGGTCATGGTTTTCAGTAAATTTTAATGTACTTGCAGTACATTTGTTACTATTCAACTACAAGTCATTCAGAGACAGAGGCTATCATGCTAATCAGGAGCGATAACCGTTGTCACAATGCCTAACATTCCAGTGGAACATGCAACAGCTGACCCTACAACTACTGTACAATAATTTCCTACTAATAATATAATAATAGAATGAATGATGAAAAAAAGAATTATAAAAATTACTCATTTATCCTTTAACTGTTGGTTAGAAATAATTTCTATTGACTATTTCTGACGGGAAAAGGTGTACTTCAAGTAGCACACCTTTTCCCAATAGCAGCCCAATAGCAGCATGTAAATGCTAAAGAGCAAGGGGGCCAAGGATACAGTCCTGTGGGATACCCTAGGTCAAAGAGGCCACCAAGGAGAAGGCATTAACTATGGCTACAAGAAAGTCCTGTTCTATAAATAGGATTTAGTTGTTTTTTTTGGCATATTAAAGCGTGTGAGGACTTACTAAACAGCACTTGACACAACCAAATAATGATATTATTGGTCAAATAGTTTTCTAGAACATGCTTTACCAAAAGGTTGAGCAAGTTTAATTAAAATTTCCCATGAAATAAAAAAAATGTAATAATGAAATCATTCTACAAGTCAGATTTACTTATTATTTGAAATCCTGCTCGACCAAATTATTCCGCATTTTAGGATCAATTGAGAGTTTCTAAGAATTAAATCAATAGATACCCAAATAAATAAAATATGCAGAGAAATACATTTTCATTAGTTTTCTTTTTCTTTATGAGGCCATTAAAGTGTTAAAAATTACTAATGAACCTCGATAAAAATAATGGTAGTAGTATAACATTTGTGATTAAGCATCGATGCCCCAGAAACTGTTAAAACTCAATCTGTGTTTATAAGAATAGAACATAACCTCCGTCAAAGCAGTGTATAATAGTAATTTGCAATAATAGCAGAATAGCTCAAAAATAACATAAAAATATAAATTTGCTTTTAAATAATTAATAAAGTACAGTACTGACAATACTTTTGAATTAATCGTAGAAAAGCATGTGAGAAATTTCAATGAATTCTTTCCAGAGGTATTTCAGGAAATGTTGATAGATCACACCCCCTATCAGAATGATCTATTGTCGGACCAGAGTTACCCTATAAACCTTGGTAATTGGAACAAAAGATACTTACTGCAGAAAATGAAAGCAACGTAGAGAAACTCCCCATCTATTTTCCTCTGCTCTCATCTAATATGGATATTTAGCCGGTTCTTTATTAATAAATATCCATAATTCTTATATTTTCCAAAAGAAGTTTGCAAAAAAATTCCACATGCTTGTTTTCCTGTGAAATTTCCCAAGAGCCAGATTCAGCTGTGTATTAACGTGGCCAGGTCTCTTATCTGCCATGTGTCCACAGTGTTCCACATATTCAAAGACAGCACTGTCCTTTTGTGATTCCAGAATCAGAGCAGGATCTTTTGGTGATTTCCTTAAAGGTCTGAAATACTAATAACCATTTATCCTTTGTCCCTGTTCCATGTATGAAAAATAATTGTCATAACCAACTCCCCCCCTTCCCCCAAGCCTTTTATGAAAATCAGATCTAGAGAGCGCCTAATTAGGCGTGATCCACGGTAAAGGAAGTGGAAAGAGAAGAACGGAATAAATTGAGACCAGGAGGAGAGAGAGGACCGACAGACTGGTGATTAATGTGAAGGCTGTGAGGCACGTCAACAGTGACAAATTTTCTTTTAAAAGGTAAAGAGGATACAATCTAATAACATTTCAGTTTGGACATCTGGCAAAAACCCTCGTATACAGTATCCAAGTATCACTTAGGCCATGGATGTTCTGCATTTACTCCTCATTAGCTAATGTGTATAATGTATAATGTAATGAAATGTATAATGTTTTTGTATTTACCTAAAGTGTTGCCAGCCCAACCCAAGAGTAGAATTTCCACAGTTGTTATGCATAATCTTTGGAAGCATGAAATCTGATTAGCATTTACAGAAATTATTCAAATTTGGAATCTTTTTATAATTATACCACAGGTCATAACACAGACTTCCTGTCCCAAAGCCCAGATTTGGGAACCACTTTGTTTAACCATAGGATACATTTGTCAGTTTACGGGAACCTGCAAGGAAACCAACTTTGCCTTCAGAACATACAGTATTTCATTTTGTAATTATTTCTCTTACATTTTACTTTACATCCAGCATGAAACTTGCAGAGCCTGCAGGAAAGGCCAATTAAAATGCCTAAGGGTGAGGACTGGTTGTCCCGCTCTTCATCATTGCAGCCGTCTAACCAGCCTTGCAAATGCAATAATTGGCTGTCCTCCCGGCTGACCAGCTAAATACTTAATTACTGCAAACACCTTGAGTTGGTGTGTGAGTTTGCTTGATTTCAAGCCTGGGAGTGGCTTTTCATTGCTACATCTGAGCCCGTTAAATCAAAGACATTGTTCGACTGACTGAACAACTGGCTGCAGCTCCTTCAGTAAACAGCAGAGCTCCTCTGGCTGGGCTGCGGCACTAATTGATGGAGAGAACGCAGGAGTCCTCTCCCCCACTACTAATGGGGTCTCGCTTTTCCTAACTGATTCACCTCATTATGGAGCACAGAATATGTGTCATTCAAGAGAAATATTCTCATGTTTCACATGGGCACATTGCATTTGCAATCATTGTTTCAGCTTCAATCGTAGCCATTTTATGGGGAGAAATAATTTCATAATTCATATGTAAATGGCAGTTGAAGTGAGAGTCTGTCCAGGTTGTAACCTTGTGTCCCTGCGGCAACAACGGAAGAGTGGAAAATGCTTGCATTTTCAGTATTCATCACATACTGCATGCAGTATTGCTTTATAGTGAAGAACTGTGCAGCCTTTTCCCAAAGTCCTCTAATTAATCCTCAGTTGTTGAATTATTGTCGTCATCCTGCTAAATACCAAGTCATTTACATAAAACAGAGCAAAGCAAAAATCCAGATAGAAGAAGAAACTACACAGGTGCGGGAGTACAGGAGAAGGTATAACTGGTGCCCTAATATTTTACGGTAGAGGGTAGTGAGCATTGGAATGAAGCAGTCAAGACAGCTGAAATAAAATATTAATGTTTTTCAACTGTTATATTAAAACAGATATTATTTTATTTTATTTTTAGCACTATTACCATACATTAAATTACATAAAATGACTTTCTTCCTTTTTTTTAATCTACCAGACATGAACATGAGTCATCAGTATTTGTGTTCATCAGACTGACCTTGATAATTTAAGATTTAAGATTTTATTTACCATTGCTAATTAGTCGTGCCCTATTTCAATTTTTCTACAAATTGTAATTGTTTGCCTGGATACATGATTTTTATGATGAGTGACAGGTAGTCATTTTATTTATCTGGCAAAACAAACATTCCAGCTTTAACAACCGTTACATATTGATTAAAAATGATAAACTAGTGCAAAAAGCCTTTTTTAGGTCTTTGTATGGATATAGTTATACTGTCATCTATTCACATATATGGTTTGTATCATCAGAGTTTACACCATGATAAGGATTTGTGCCCATGTATATGGTGTAATGAACCTACAAAAAGGGCTTATATAAGATTTGCAGTTAGATGGTTATTATCTTTTTGGAACTCCTCTAGCAAATAAAGCAAAAAGTCATTTAAAGTATATCTTAATAGAGAAGTTATAGTTGTAATGCTCTTAACTCTAATAGAAATCACTTAAATATGCATATACCAATGTTGGATTATTGTGCAGTGTAAACCATTTATTATATTTTTTAATATGTGAGGCTTTTAATATGTGAGGGTATGTATTAAAATGCTAATGGTTTTCTTACGGTAGCAGACTGAAATCAGTGTGTTTTCAGACTTATGTGGTGCCCATCATCATTAGTTTTCAGTTGAAGCCTTGCTGTCTACCTGTCCTTGCCACTGCACTGTGTCACATGACCAGAAGCAGAAATGAGTCTTCAATGACCAATTTTATTCTTAGATTCTCTGTTAGCATTGTTTTATTTGAACAAATCAGTCCACAGTAACTCACTGTGTCTCTTCTCCTCTTCCCAAAACCAGCTTCATATCCACACCTTCAAGTCCTGCATACCCACAATGCCTCCGTTTCTGTGTGATCCACGGCCGACCTCAGTGTGTTCGTTATGAGTGCGTCTTCTCTGCCATCAACTCCAGGGAGTGATGAGTGTTCCTTTTCTAGGTCAGTGGTTATGCGATGTGCCGAGCCACTGGGAGCCACTGGGAGTCTCAGATTATTCCTGTTCTCCCTCTGCAGGAGAAGCCAGCCACATCACCAATTAAAACGCCCTCCAATAGCTACACCCATCCGCCATCGGATCTGGAGCAGTCATCTCGTATTCAGTCGTCTCTCCTCACACTCTGTACCCAGAGTCCCTGAAGATGCCGGGGAAAGACAAGGAAAGATTGTTTCCTGATTGCCGGCGAGAGGAAAAAGAGGGAAGGGTTTTGAAATATTTAATAGCGATGCAGTCTCGCTGGAATGAGGAGGTTTTGTTTTGTTTTATATTTGATGTTGGTAAACTTCAGCGTTACACGGCTCTTCCATTTAAATCACAGAGATGTCACAGTCGATGAGAATTCACCGTGACTCCCCACATGACTTTCGAGACTATGAATGTTTACACGGCTTCTGCTCATGAGGGAGAGGACTAGTTTATGCAGAAAGTTACTGTTTAATTCAAAGGATCAGAGCTTTGTTTTAAAGTTATGATCCAGGCAACTAAAAACTCCACATTATCTAAAAGCACATATTTATTGATATCCTGATTTTTATTAATCTTCCTAGACTGATATGGAAATCTGTGTGTCTTAAATGAAAAAGAAACGTAATTCTTTGGGACGGGGGGGGGGGGGGACGGGGGGGGGGCGGGGCTGTAAATCCCTTAAGAATGGTCCTGTATTGGTGCTGACTTGCAGATCCGTATCTTGTCATGCCACTTTCTTATCTCGATGATAAATTATGTTTCCAGCCTATCAGGGCCAAGCTGTGAACACAACACAGACATATCATGTCACTGCCATGAACTAGGCTAAACTCTATCAGATTAGCTGTTCGGATGGTCATACATAACCGGACACCCTTTCCTGTGGCCTGAAGACTGTGTCTAACCATAACGCTCTGCCAGCCAGCCGTTCGCTCCACGTTATAGGTGACTGTCTGACTGTCTGACAAATAAGAACCAGGATGGTTCACTCACACATCCTAGCAGATGTGTAGTAACAACGGAATAATCCTGTGCTCAAAAAGTCTAGTATTCACTCTTATTTTATTAAGGGTCACAGAGGGACTGGAGCCTATCCCAGCTGACTGTTGGTCAACGCACAACGAGACAATCAACTATTCACACTCACATTCATACCTAGAACAATTTAGACTCACCAAACTCCAAACTAAAAGACTCTAATTGCTGAAACACATAGTCCATCCAATCTTTGCGTAAAAATATTTGTTATTAATATAATATATCATATAATTATTTCTAATGCATGCACGTTTGTTGATGTATCTGCAGGATTGTACAAAAACAACTGATTTGCATGAATTTTGATGGGATGGGATTTGATGGGATGGGGCCTCAGGTCAGAATAAACCCCGACAACTTTTGGTACAGATCCAAGATGATGATGGTGTTTTTTTGACATGTTATTTGGTTTCTCTGGGAATAATGCATGGATCTTGATGAAAAAATCAGTAGATGGTATTTTTGAATGCGTGCAATTCCAAAGAAAACTGTGGATCCAACAGATTTTCAAATAAACATTGAGATCCTTGACTTTACTTTGCAGTCTAAAAGTATGCATAACACAATGATGACCCATTTACAATAAAGTATAATCTGGTTCAGCAGTTTACTGCTACACAAAATAAAAAATGATCAATAATAAATCCCCAACCAAAGTAACTATGGAGTATTAGGGCCACATTGACAAAACAAATAAAAAATTTCAATTATGAGATTAAAGTTAAAATATTACGGGGAAAAAGTCACACTTTTAAACATATATTGAAGTATATATTGACAAGAATCTCCACGTTCCTCATTTCCCCATCTTTGAGTGGCTCTAGATAATTTCTAGATTTATTCTTATAAGATTATAACTTTATTCTTTTAAATTATGACTTTATTCTCATAAAATTAGATTTTTTTTTTATTTCTCAAGGTTTTCCTAACACTCCTTCTAACAAAGTGACGTATGAATTACAATCATTTCTAAAGAGTTGTGACTGTAGTATGTGAAGAAAGAAGCTTGACATTCGGGTAAACCAAGGTCAAAATAAGCAACCAAACCCAGTCTAACTGCTCTGTAGAGTGCTACCTAAGCCCAGAAGGAAAACAATTAGAACAATAACAAATCCACCAAACCTGACTTCTTGAACTTGACCAAAGCACGAGAAAAAAAGTGTTAATGAAATGGCCACTCTTTTTGCATCCCACGCTTCCTGCAAACTGTAAATACAATAGACAAGACATAGAGACAAAACTAGTAGCTGGCACAAACTACTAGCTTGCTAATTCACACAAGGCAAAAATTAACGTACTAGTACTCCTGTCTAGCTTCACAACGAGAGATAACACACTCACACACAAGTAATGCGTCCACACAGTCCATGAACTATCATCAATCTAGGCTGCAAAGGGAGAGCAAACCTTCTTGGTTGGGCGGGGGCTTTGTAGTCCACCCCTCAGGCCAAACCACTGCATCTGCCAGTGACCTACCTGTCATTTAACATCGAAACATCGATCCTAATAGAAGAGAACGTGAGGTCTCACGCTCCCATTAGTTTATAAATATCACATTGAATACTGATTAGGACCATAATAATAGCTACGTCTATTCATTATTCAGACCTGCTCCAAAATCTTATATGGTTTATTGTGGTGTAAAACCCATCCTCCCACCAGGTTTCATGGAAATCTTGTGAGTGGTTTGATCCGACGGACAAATAAACGAACACGGGTGAAAACAACCGCATTGGTGGACATAATGAATTCAGGATCATTTTTACTGAATCAGCCTACAAAATGCTACCGTGTATACATTTTAGTTGTGGCATTTTAACTCAAACAAGAACTGAAAGTACCATGTTGCCTTAAAAGCCAAACTATTAGCAGCCATTTAAGTAAGCTTAGCACCAATAAGCTTTACAAGAAAGACACAACAGCTGGTCGAATGAGGCATCTGTCTGTTACCATGGTGACAGCTGTTTCCTGCTGAACGTGGAGTGTGGCAGACTGTTCCTGTTAGTTGACATCCTCTGTCTTCGTACGATAAGTACAACACGGCTATAAGAGTGACTTCTTGTTGAATGAAAGACTTCATAAGCAAAGAACATGACATCACTGCTACTACTGCCCTGTCACTGAAATCTAATGTCTCTTTAGTCAGCGTGGTTGATAGGTTATCCCATAGAAAGTGTAAATGCGGGTTCAAAAAAAGTAAGGCCCTGGGAAAAGTTGTGAAACAAGAATGTTGACAGCTCCATTGTTGCATCAAGGAGTCTACTTTCTTTCCTCTGTTCACCTCAGCTAACCCACAGGAACAGATGTCTCTCCTACACACCATTTGGAGTGTGCCACTTTTTTAATAACTCATCTAATTGATATTCATTCTGAAAAAAAAAAAAAAAGCTCTGCTCCAATTCCCTCCAACTACTTACATTATTATCAAGTATTCAGCAATGATTGACGCGGCCTCGAGACGTACTGTGGTCTGACGCACACTTTCTACTTTGAACCGACACTGTTTTAAAGTCACAATAGGAACCACTGCCAGGTGGCCTTATTAACCAACCCGGTTTCTGCCAAAGGGTGTAATATACCCGGTGGTCCTCTGCATTAGTTTAATTATTTATTTTTTCTTACATTTTCTTCTGATTATCCGGAGTCGGGTGTGGCTGCAGTCCAAACAAAGTATTCAAGACATCCATATACCATCAACGTTTTCCAGCTCAACCATCTGGCCAGAGAACCCAAGGTAAAACTGTTTAATCCCTAGGAACTACCTCAGGGTCTCCTCCCAGTTGGACGTGGTGGAGGACCACCAAAGAGAGGCATCCTCATCAGATGCCCAGACAACCTCAACTGGCTCTTTTGGATGTGAAAGAACAGCAGCCCAATTTTGAACTTGTTCCAGTTATCCATCTCCACACTTTTTCTTTAAGTCTCAGCCCAGCAATCCTTACGAAGGGAGTTAATTTCAGCCGCTTGTATCCATGGCGTCATTCTTTTCACTGCCAAGGATTCATGATCATAGATGAGGGTTGGAATTGGACTGGTAATTTAAGAGCTCTACCTTACGACTCCCTTTTCTCTTCATGCGATGGACTGGTACAACACCTGCGTTACTGCACCAAACCTCCTGTCCATCGCACGGTCCATTTTCCCATCACTCGAGAACAACAACCAGATCAGGAAAAAGACCACTCAAGATACTTAAACTTCTTTGCCTCTAGCGCTGAAGATGACGGACTGAAGAAGACGAAAGGACTGCGTCATCCATCAAACAGCAGAGATCCATACCAGCCTGGACACTTCCCCCACATCGACTGCACATTTGTTTAAAAAAAAAAAATGCAATAATGTCTATTAAGACTTAAAAAATAAAGCTTACTTTAGTTGAATAGAAAGAATAGAATGGAAGTTGAAATAAATCAAGTGAGTCCGGGTTTTCCAAGGACATGAACAGTGGTCTCCTGGGTAAAAATCCAACCCTCTATCCATGACGTTTGTCACTTTTTACAAAATGTCTGTTACTGCACCTTCATACGAGCATGTACATGTTAAATCTAAACAAACAAACACATCATCCTACGATTCTGCAGTGCATCACCAGGCCTATGCTTTAGCATGACCCTACGTTGGATTTGCAAACGTCCGCAGTACTATAATATATATATATAATATAATAATTTCTTTTCGGTCATAGGACTACAGCATGAAGCATTTCATGATCCCACAAAGGTGTGTAAAACAGTAAGATATATGTTCTCATATATGACTGCATATATGAAAAAGCATCAATCTAAAATTGTTTCCAAATAAGAAAATTAAATTAAAATAATGAAACTCCCTGATCGAGTAATGTTTAATAATAATGTAATATTTAATGTTTAATATTAAATATAAAAATCGTTTTTTAGTTCTACCTCAGATAATCTCATCTCAGACAAACCCTAAACATATATAATTCTAAATTAATTTCAAATGAAACAGCGGAACCAAAAATTACTATGAACAAAAAGTTTGTAAATGGCAAAATGCACCACTGAAGACAGTTAGGGGGAATTGGTTGCTCCCAATGGCTGTTCCATTGGTGTTTGAATGATGGTGTGAATAGTTATCGCTCCTAATGAGCATGTGGTGCCTTGCATGGCAACCTTTATCATCGTGTATGAATGTTTGTGTGAGTGGGTGAATGCTGACTCATGTTGTAAAAAGTGCTTTGAGTGGTCGAGCAGACTAGAAAAGCGCTTTGTAAGTACAGTCCATTTAGCATTTTCTAAAAGTTAAATATGCCACCTCTCATTTGTTTCTGGCAGGTAATAACTAATTAATTTACACATCTATAATTAAACCAGAAAGTGCTCCGACTTCACGTAGCTCCACTGATGCCATTGCAACTTGCACTAGATCAGCCTTGTGCCCAAATTTAGTAATATCACCAAAATCAATGTATGTGTTTATAAACCTGGACTTCTTCACTGGATGAACCTGGACTGTTATAATGCTTCTAGATTTTTTAAAAAGAGTGAGCTGTAGTCGTCAGTGTGAAACACTTACCGTGTTGCCAAAAGGTCACACTAAACGAATAGCAGTTGTAGAAATAGTAGAAGTTGCCATGTTTCCACCGTTACATTTAGATATAGTTTACTGAGCGACGTCCCACTGCGCAAACCTTTTTGAACTGTTATTGAAATTAAAAACAGAATAGGCCAAATCAAGCTGACTAAAAATATTAATAAGAGAAGGACTTTACTGAATAGTCTGTGTGTTGAGTGCTGCACACTCCTGCACACAGAATAATTTGACATGCCACACGCCCCAAATGCACCAATTGTTCTATCAGAACTTTAAATGTTATCAACAAATATAATATGGAAGATTTGGATCTATTTTTCATTCAGCCAGAACATCTTACCATGCATTTGAATTTCTTTCTGTTATTGCTGTTTAAGAAATATATTTTAACCTCTTCCAATACAGGTTTAAGTACAGCTCATAATAATATTCGTAAAATAGGGAGGGTGATCCTTCCTAAAGAACCAGTAATGGCAGTAAAGTAAAACATGACTTTCGGACACTGAATTATTAAGACAAAGTTAATATAGCTAATAGAAAAATAAAATTGAGGTTAAATAACATTTTAAAAATAGTGCAAAAAAAGGCAAAAATGATTTTCTACACGGCAAACGATAGCTTGTCAAAGGAAAATTTATTACATTTTTAAAGAAAATTTTCTTTAGCAAATAAGAATTTAACCTGAGCAAACAAAAATCCATAGTGTGTCAGTTCTTCTCACAGATCTCTTCTCTGTACGCCGACACACATCTGCGAGCGTACGTGTCTCTGTGTGTCTGTGGGTTAGGAATGTCGGCGCGCACGCTCAGAGCTGTCTTTAACCCACTTTAGTAATATTTTGTCATCTGCATGCATCACGTTTCAGCTGCTTTAGAAATAATGTGTTCACCGACGTATGACGTCACAGACTGCGATTAATCAGCATAAGTTTTTATCGCGTGTCTCTACAAATACTTGCTCAAAATGAACGCGTTATTTTGACTTCCTTATATCTGAAAACTAACATGCATAAGTAAATACTAAAAAGTGAGAAGTACAAATACTCACATACATTTACATAAAGCCATAAAATGCAAGTACTTCAAAGAGATTACAGTTGAAAGTAGTCGAGTCTTTTTAGGGGAAATTGTGTAATTGGCAGATACACACATATACACACATGGTATAGTTTGTGTGAGGTGGCGCAACACTTTCACAATGAACTGTAAAACAGTCTAACTGCAGTCAGGCGGAAGGAACCTGCACAACTGCTCTCCTGACTGAAGGAGCTGCACAAAGCCCCCACAGTCTAATGTGGGGGTTTGGAAGAGTGGTCCAGGATGGACAATAGTCCCATTTTATGTTCTTACTCACCATTATGTCAGATAAACTTCCTAAAGGCGTCAGTATTACTGCACACCAACTTCCATAGTTAAATTAAGTTCTCTTGTCTATTTAAAAATATATCAACATGATGTCATGTAATCTTCAACGGGAGAATTACTCATAGGAATAACAAAAACACGCCACTCACGGACATTAAGGCCATAAACATAAGAAGGAAAATTTGTGGAGCTTCTTGGAGTAAAGTATTATCTAAAAGAAACCTGTGCAGCACAACATGCAGCAGCACTGCAAACATCCCGCTCTGCTCCATTAGAGTGGCTGCACGACTCTGGCAGCAGCAAAGATTAAGGGCCATCAGGGGAATTCATCCCTTCATCCTACCATCCATCCATCCGACACTATTGGAGGGAGCTGCTTTCACTAACAGCCTCTGAGGCAAGGCTGGGACTTCTCATCTAAATATTAATAATTCCTCAGTGGTGCACCCACATATAAAAAGAAAAAAAAAAATCAAGTGGGGACAAGACAGGGTGGAAGGGCAGAATCTAATTAAAAAGCTGGCTAATAACTTCAGCGTTGTGTTATCGCCCTGATGTGATGGCCATGACGGCTCAGAGCTGGTCCGTGATGCACGAATAGAAAGCCGCGAGCGTCTGAGAGCAATCTTGCATCCATAAACACTTACCGTATGAATGACATTGTATGAGGAAATGCAAATTTTTTGGAAGCAGCTCAAAAAACATTTTGGCTCTAATGTTTTTCTCCATTTGTCTGCCGCATATTATTCTAACATGATATGCCTGCATCTGTCATTTACTTAGAGTGTTTTGTTTTCACACTTGCCAGCCATCGCTACCATCATGCAGTCATCACGCAGAGGTGAATGCATGTGAGCACCATAATGTGTATGAATGAGTGTTTTTGAGCCGTGTGTGGGTTGCAATCTTGTTTTTGGGCCATTGATAATTCCTCCATTTACTAACTGGAAACTGGCTAATTAAAATCCACTTCAACTAACAGGCTGGCTGGGATAAAGCTTATGTCGCTGTATGATAATGCCTTCTTGCCATTTCCGCTCCCGTACACCATAATCAGCGACTGTTTCCCACCTCCCCTTGCTGCTCGTAATGACAGAGATGCACTGAATGCTGCACTGTAAGTACATTCACTAATATCAGGTCCAACGCTACTACATTCCATTATGCTGTTGCAGATATTTGTGATTCACCATAATAGTTTTGAATCTTGCTTAGGCACAGAAGGTTTTCTTTCTAGTCCAAGAGTCCCAGCTGTTTAAATGTTCATAGAGACATGTTCGCATAGAGAAAAACTCAGACTACTTTCACACTGCAGGTCTAAATGCTCAATTCCGATTTTTTTGCTGAGATCCGTTTTTTTTGCTTGGTTGTTCACATTATAATTTAAATGCGACCGCCATCAGACTCCAGTGTGACCAATCTATGGCCCTGAAGTGACCCGCATACGCAGAAGACGACGTCGTACGCAGCAGGCTGGGTTTACGGAGGTAAATGTGGATGCTACACATCTCAGCGTGTATGCATCAATTTTGAAGTTGTTTACATTTGATTTTGCCGCGTCCTGCTTCCTCTGTCTGTCTCACTTTAATGACGTAAAAATCGGATGAAATGGTACATGACCGTTCAGACGGAGGTCACATTGAAAAACATCAGATATGTATCCATGCACACATTGATTCGTTTTTGCAGGCTGGCAAATTTTGATGGCCCCTAGGATATGTCGAAACCTACCTCTGGTTAAAAATTCATACAAATCCGTGCCGTACAAAGCAACAGTCTAAGGCAAAGAATTGAAAATATAACCTCTTTGTCGGAGGTAAAAGGAATAGCAGTACTCAAAACCAAAACGGTTGCATTGGTTGCGAATGTATGTTCGTTATTTTTACATTTTATCAGCTGCTCTGGAGCAGATTGTGAAACGCAGGCAATCCGTTGTTGTTGTTGTCAGTTTTCCTCTCCTTGTGTGGTGCTTTGCAAATATGCCTGTGTATCTGCAAGGCGCCAATGGAATTCTTGTTGCATGACCATGAATCAGATATTAAATACACATATTTTCCCCTTCTCTCTCCCTGAATGCATGCTTTTATTCGACTTTATGTTATGGAATGGGACTGAGGAATGTTGTGAGCTGTCATTATAACCAAATGCAATCGGTGCCAATGAATATGAAATGAACAACATGGCTAGATCGTTCTCTAATCATTTAAAAAAAAAATCTATTTAAAATTTTTTAAGCTTAGTTTGACGTAGTTATGTGTAAAAGGGCTTCTGTTTCATTACCAAATACACATTTTTATTTCAAAACAATTAACTTTTTACACATGTGTATTCAACATATATGTGAACAAATAACTTTGTGACAAAAGTATTCCGATCCTATACTGCAGTATAAGTACAAATACCTCAAAAAAGGCCTCATTAGTAAAAATATGATAATGAAAACGTACTGACAAAGAAATATATATTAAATAAATTTTGCTGTGATCATATCTATGTTGTGTTTTATTACTGTAAATGTTAGGATGGGCATCTTCATCCTTTGTTTTGCAATCTATTCTACTGCATTCCAAAAGGCTTTGAAATAGTTTTTTCTATCTGAAAGATTAAATATTCGTCAACAGATTTTGGAGGAAATGTTGAAAAAGCGATGACGTTATTTTTCAATCTTAACAAAAAGGGTGCACATTGTTTTGCATTTGGATGTGTTATGGTTGGGATCCTAACACGTTATTGTTATTATTGTTTAATGTAATGAGGATTAAAACAAGGTCCCTGTTTCTGGTTTCAGACTCAAACATGAGAACATGTCCAGGTGCTGAAGATCTCTCTGTGTTTTTGAACACCAAGTCGGTTTGTATGTGACGTGAGTTCTAGTGGAGTGACTCAACAATGAGATTCTGAGAATGCTCACACACTCTTAGCTGGAACACACTCATTTGTCCCGGAGGGATCAGCTGTGTGCGAGTACTCTTCAGTCCTACGTGCTATGAGCAGATTGCCAGTTTAACCAGTGATGAACTTAGTATATTTACTCAAGCACTGTATTTATACACACATTTCAGGTACTGGGCATTTATTGATTATTTCCGAATTATGCTACTTGTACTTTGTAATCCATCCAATAAATATGTCAGACAGCTCTTGTTCATTTTCAGATTACGATTTGTATAAACTTCCTGAATCTCCAATTGTGTTGATTTTAAATGTTTTATGTTGTATGTGCTACCCTGTTGGAATATCTGCTGAATTGTGATTAAACTGAAAATAGGTTGAGTTTCTGAAAAGTTTTTTTTATTTTTTATAGATAAGTGGTTCTCAGATGACATAGATGGTATAAAAGGCCATGATCCTTTAACAACTCAAATGGTTAAAATAAGTTAAATTAACAGAACCTTTAACATTTCCTGCAGTAATATAGGTCTAAACAGTGTACTATTAATCCCCAAACTTCATATATAACATTAAAACACTGAGCAAACCATTGTAGTGCACAATGAATATTCTTATTTTTGATATTTTGAGTTAATTTTGCTGATTATACTTACATAATTTTAATTAAGAAAAATTTTAAATGAAGTTTTTCTACTTGTAGTGGAGTATTAGGAGGATATCTGTTAATTTATTCTCATCAAATATTTAAAAGTAACCTTATATAATCAACCACGTAATTTGTGGTTGGTTATACAGGGATGCCACTAATTACTTTTTTAGTTATGGAAATATTTGAGGCAGCTCCCCACACTATCAAGCTGGATCCTGAAATCCTCATTAAAAAATCTGACATGGACATACATGAATACAACTGCTAAGAGAATAGATAATTTGTTTGAAAAGTCATGTTTTGTTTTCTGGCATTTTCCTGTTATCATGGCTCGTCCCCCAGAGGCTCCGAGAGGAAACACACGGAGCCCGCTCTGCTTTTGTTAATTAAAGCTGTCAATCAGGAAGGAGACTAGTTCCCGTTTTTTGTTTTCCCTCTCTGAATCTGCTTGTGTCACTCTGATCAAAGCTGTGATGGAAAGAGTTCTCTGTTGTTTACATCTTCAAATAAACAACGGCGTTTTTCATGTCTTTTTAATGCGAGTCTGTTTACTGCAAACTTTTGGTGTGTTCAAAGTTTTTTTGTTGTTTTTCTTCTGTGCGTTATTGTAGCTTCATCTTTTATTCATCCCTTTTTCCCTCAGTAGGTTGAGCCACTAGTTCAGTCATTTGGGTTCATTATACAGTACCTATAGTACAAAGAAGATTGTTTTCTTTATTCTCAAACACTTGAGAATGAGAAAGTTGTCAGTGATTCATGAGACAATACACTCCGCCGCCATCCATTATTACCATATCTCCAAATGCGACATGGTAATAAAAACACTAAAATTTGATCCAGGAGGACCATTAAAACATGATTACATTGCGCCACCCCGAATACAATCTAACTGTCTATGAATATAACTCAAATCTTCCTCAGAATGTTTAGTACATTCTCTTTGAACATGCCCAAACGAAACCAAAGCACACAATGTTAAACATATTACATATTTAAATGCAATTTACTGACAAGAAATGTCTCTCATATATGACAACAGAGCAGGTCCGTGCAGGTGAGAACAGGAATAGAAGTAATGGTATTCCTCGCAAGACAAGGAACTCAATGTATGGGCAGACATCTTCACTGGTTTCCAGTTAATCTACAATTGAGTTTTACAATTTACTGATTACTTTTAAACTTATTCATGGACTAGCTCCTCCTTGTTGAACTGTTACTCATCTACAGTATTACCCCTTTTCCACCGAGCTGGTTCCAGGGCTAGTTCAGAGCCAGAGCCTGACTTTGCACCAAGCTTTTGATCAGCCTAAGCACCAACTCCTGGCTCTCAAAACTGGTGCCAGACAAGCACTAACTCTTTGCTGGTCTAGGGCCAAGAACCGAATACATCATACAGTGATGTAATGGCGTGGCTCTGACCTAGCTCCTGTGTATAAAGGACAATGTGGTGAGTAGAGGTCACACCCTGTGTCCAAACACAGCTATTTCAATACCACAGAAATCAATACCACAGAATAGCAACACACACTAGGATAGAAGAAACATAGTCCACCATTGTTTTAGTTGTTTTCTGAAGACATAATAGTCATATGCAAAGTCGGCCCGTGTTATCCCAGTTCTCACAAAAATCGTGTTTTGTCAGTTTACACAGCAATGGTAACTGCTGTAATTTCTAAAGAGAGCCCTTCGGAACATTTTTTCTAAAAGTTTGCATTTTCTGGCCCTCGAAAACCCATCATTGTGCGGATGTAAGGTTAGAGACACCTAATTTACGCGTTTGTATGGAAACCCAATGGATCAATATTTATACGGTTTATGAAAAGTTCAGTCCCTACCTCAGGCTAGGGACTGAACTTTTCATAAACCGTGAACTCAGGTTCAGAGCTGATCGAAGAACGTGAAGAACACAAAGAGTATATGGTAGACAAGTGGTGCTATTATGTCTGGGGATCTGACATGTCTCACAGTTCCCAGGAGTCTCTCTGTCAGGTGTGTGTGTGTCTCATGTTCTAGACAGTGCAGAGTTCAGGCCTCAGAAAACCCCAGGGGAGCGGCTCCACACGGACGTTCGATGAGAGAGGGAGAGGAACCCAGCAGGTGTGAGTCTGTATCTCCATCCAAGACGCTTCAGGTCGATGAAGCAGCTTTTAGTGATTATCTACACACCTCAGCAGTTTCCCCATGCCGTTCCTCATAATGTCATTATTGTTTTCTAGGGTGAGAGTGGGAAGTGTGCTGTCAGGTTGGATGAGTGGAGAGTTTTTGCACAAGGTGGAGTTTATAATTTTCTTACTTTTCCAATCAATGAACATTTATAACAGAGATATTTCATAGTATGTTGCATGAAACAATACATTTAAAAGAACTATTGCACGTTTTGCTTATAGATGAATAACTAGAATTCCCTTATGCACATTTAAACTAGACGGTGACAACATAATTTTTTTCTGTCATTTCCATCTAAATTTATGACTCCTCCTTCTTCCACCATGTGCCTAACAGAACAAACTCACTGATGACCCGAGGCACCAGACGAAGACCCAGAAGACTCTGTAATTGCGGGTATATTACAAAATGTTATTTTTATCCCAAGAATATTATTCCTTTAGGTCCTAAGATCAGGTCTTTGTGATTCCTAAACCTAACCCTTTATTTTTTTTGGGTTTAAAATACCAATACAGTGTGTTAATGTGAAAAAAGAACTGACCAGTCATAGAGGTGATCCAATAATTGGCATTTTAAGCATTATTTAATGCAGTATATACTTGGGATATACCAACCGTATGTATCCAATTATCATTAAACTAAAGAGATAGGAATGAAACAGTGAAGATGGAAAAAAACTGTGTTATAACAGCACATTTTTAGTCTGCTTAACCGATCAGAGCGTGAGCCACTATTAACTTATTCACACACATTCACATGGTGGCACAGTCAACTATAGAAGTCTCCACCTGCCCATCAGGAACTGTGAATCACCATTCTAACAATTACACTAGTGGAACAGCCATCGCTGTCTTGCACAAGGACACTTCCACCTGAAGACTGCAGTGGCCCGGGGTTTTGAGCCACAAGCTTTCGAGATAAGTGGAAAACCGCTCCACCTCCTCCACCCACACAACCCATTAGATTTTGGCGCAGATGTGGCTAAAGGGTCAGATCCTGGTATTTTTTTCCTGTTCTTTATTGTCGATGAATGGAATGTATTTTTTCACTCTTTTTTTAGCAAATAGACACAAAATTGCAGTCAATATTTTCATGACAATTCAGAGAGCTTTAAAATAATGTGTATATCCCCCCCACCCCCAACGGACGCACACACCAACACACCCACACACACCCTCACACACACACAAAACTACACGAATAAGAGCACAAAGAATAATAATGGGGAATTAGACAAGAGGAGTGAACACAAGAGTGTCTGTACATGAATCATTCATACTTAACTAAAGAAATATTGTATAATAATAGAAGCAAAATATAGAGATATTGGTATTACATATAGATCGTGTATGGATCTGACCAATTTTTCTATAATCTACATTCAGTTTTTGTACAATGTTTGTTTTGATTAAATGGCAAAATGAAACCTAAATCATACAAATATTTTTATTAACATTAAATTATTTGAAAAATAAAGAATAAGTTGACTTCATAAGTGAGCCTTTCACAAAATTATTGCTGATGTTTCCAAGACCAATAGATTTTATCTGGATTTCTTCATCTAAAGAAAAGATTGCTGACATTTGCAGTACTCTTTCTGGACATTGAGATTATGACCATGACTTGTTAAGAAATGTACAAAATAAGCTTCAAATTGCTCTTTTAAATTCAATGTCAAGAGGGGATGGACAATACGTACACCCAATGTCTTTTGCACAAAAGACTATATTGAAAGTATTCTTTCTGTATCCTGTTAAATGTGAGCGTTTGCAACGCCAGAGCTGAGATAAGGATTGAGAAATGGCTCTGAGGGAGAATCTAGGATGAAGAGACAAGGCCAGTAAAATGCCAACTCAGACTTTTGTCTCTGAGTGTTTGATTATTCCGGGACCCTTTTCTAAGAGTCAGCCAAGGCCGCTCTGAATGGATGCCAATTATCCCGCCAAACAGTGTTTCTCAACAATACTTTAACGATGTGCCGTTCGCTGAAAGCCACTAAGCTCTCAGGAGTTAATTGGTTTTTAAAAAGCAATAAAAAATCCCATCGCAATAATCAGTTCTCATAGACTCTTTTCTGTCTCCCATCAAATGAAGCTGCTAATTGTTTTAAGACAGACTGTGAGTGTTTCATGTGAAATTACCTTACAGTCTTTGTCATAATATACACTGTTTGGATGTTTGGCAGGGGAGAGACAAAACACATTTTTCTTCTTTTTTCACTCGTTTCATTGTTTAGACAGAGAAATATTGAAATTGGAAAAATTAAGATCTCGATAGCGGTTTCTGGGAAAACTTTAGCTTATAATTAGGAAATGAAAACTGTCTGTGTGGAGAGGGGGGAAAACTAAAGAAGGCTGTCACAAATTTCTACGATACAGTGGGACAGTTTGTCTAATCATACTGTATAAGAATTGTAGTGTTAAAAGCTAAAATGTGTCTGTTGAGCAATATTTTCACAATATCCACCAACTTTAACATTTCGTTTTATGACTAATAAGCAATAGGGAATCACAAAAATCACAGGTTCTCTATGAGTCTCAGCTCTTAGCACAGACTGCAGATCGTTAGAGCCTTAGGAAGAGCGTTAAGATGCTATTAATCTTGAATCTAAGTATACCTATGGTTTAGGGATCAGAAGGCTTGTAGAATTACGGAAAAAAAAGACCATCTGCTTTTTGCCGCTCTGAAATGTACTGTGTGTTGTGATGACTTTCTATCAGAACCAGCCTGAAGTTTTTAGTTATTGGTGCAACAGCAGCTCCTCTGTGGGCTCAGACAATACAAACCAGCCTTCCGTCCTCATGGGCACCAATTACCCTGTCACTGAGATAATCAGTGTTTATCTGTCAGTAGTCATGATGCTGTGGTTGATCAGTTTATGTCTGAGTGATACAGCAAGAGTTCCATGAGTACACTTTTGATATTATCAACAGAACATGAAACTTTGAACCCATTCAAAACTCAAAACACCCTAGTAGTCTTATCAAAGCAGTAACACTTAAGAGAGGGAGGAATTGTGAGCTGATATCCAGCAGATTCCTAATAGCTGTAGCAGGAAATAGATTAATCACCCCTCAAATCTGAGGGTCCCCAGACTGTCCTTGCGGTCTACACGTCATAGTTCCCTTGAGCAAAACCCTGAATTCTGTATTTTTCCCTTGTGACCACAGAGAGGCTGCCCACTGCTCCACAGGGGGGTCAAATGTAGAGGATTAACTTCACTTTCTTTTATTAAGTATGTACTTAATATTAATCAGTATCAACCATGAATGACGTAAACTGGATAGCTTTTTTTTTTATCTGTTGTTAAAGTCACAGATAATAGATTAGAATAGAATAGAACAGAATGCAATAGAAACAATAGAATACAATAGAATACAATAGAATATAACTCTATTGTCATTGTTGCATAACAATAAAAGGAAGTTTAGCAGCTCTTGGATTAGCAGGGTGTAAAATACAAAATACAAAAACACAATTCAAGCAAAAGAAAACAATGCAAGGGCATAGTATATAGAAGGAATACTGCATAGAACTGTACTGAATGTATGCTATTGCACTTAGAGCAGCAATTATTACTAATTCACTAGTGTTCACTGATGAACTGAAAATGTTCACCATTGTCCTATTGTTAAGTTTTAAAACCAGAGGTACACACAGACAAGTCCAGGATTCCATATGTAGCTACGATACGTTTGTCCTCCTATTGACATCCGGACATGTGAAGACAATCTTGACGCTGACAGGCAGTCGCTTTGCAGCTTCAAACTAATTATTTGCCTCTATAGACTAATGAGACTTTTAAAAAACTACTTAAAACTTTCCTTTTTAGCAGAACCTATAACTTTTAATTAACATTGATGCTTTTATCTGCTTATACCTTTTAGCGCTTTGAGATTTGATCCAAATGTAAAGTGCGTTATAAATAAAAGTTATTATTATTATTATTATTATTATTATTATTAAAGGAGGCTGCCGGGCCTTGCTGTGTATACATTTAACTGAGTATTATTGTACTTTCTTTGTTAAAGGCCTGTTAAACAAAGTTATTTAAAATAATCTGACTATTGAAAGAGACATTTCTGTATTCATCGAAAAGCTATTACCAGCTCTAAAATGTGAAATGAATCAACTCTCTTGAAAAAAAAAAGAAGCTATATGATCAGTATGTTAATAATGAGACGTGAAAGTTACCTGACCAGAGTGATTTCCTGGCACATTTCGGACCTGATGACGAGCCTGATAAAGACTGAAGCACATTGCTGATTAATGTACGGTATGTTGTATTTTTAGAGTGAAATGCATCAAATTTCTTCATCGCTGCTGTGTGATAATAAAAAAATCAAAGCATGCTTTAAGAGATTAGGATTATCCCATTTAATTCACTGTATTTTAAAAATATAAAATGTGGAGGTTATCATACCATATGCATTTGGCTTATCCCTGGTTTCATTAAAAGGACAAAAACATCAAAACAAATGGTGAATCTCATATGCACATCTCTGTGCCTGCCTCTCAGTGACGTAGGCCACATGCAAAGGAACCAGAGAAATAATAGACAGTCAACAATGATCTCCGTCTTCCCAAACGCAAGGTCTAATCAGTAATGTGGGTCTACTTTGAATATAAGATCTTGGTTATGTTACTTTCAGATGAGACTATATTGTTGACAGTACAATACTCTCACACACCTTATACCAGGTAAGGTAAGTTGCTGTCTGTTCATCTAATGTGGTTTAATTTCATTCTCAAAAAGTAATTCTTATTCTTAATAAGTAAGTTAATTGTCAATCATGGTATTCTACATTTCGCTGTTTTGGCCATCTGAGCCAGCTCAGAGTACTGTGTTATTAAAATAATGATGGAGATGCACGGCATACACGATCATCTCCACGAGTGCCTGTCAGACTCTGTGAGGGATGCCTCATACACATGAACAAGACAGAATGGATGAGGAAGGAGACAGATGTCACAGATCTCCATCCCTGAACATAAAGTAAAATCAGTAGAGTGGGTCTATTATACAAAATACTTATAAGGATTTGTCCTTATGGAGGGATAACCCAGTGAAAACTGTGTAACAATTATTTTCTACAGTGTAATGGTTAGTGAAGGGAACGGACACATGGGTATCTATCCGCTTAACTTATTAACAGTCAGTTAGGGAGTTTTGAAAATAACTGTTTTAAATGTATGTGCATATTGCTTTCGTTGCTTTTGCCTATTGTAAAACATTGCACCCAAAAAGTATTGAAGATACTTTGAAGATACCCACCAGAGTTTACATTTAAATGTGTTTTAATCATACCCTGTTCTACGAGCACAGCCTAATAGAATATCCTGCTTTTACATTAAGAATGTTAATCCATCAATGTTCCCAACATATTTCAATTATATCATAGAGACATCAGTTTTACCATAGTTATCATTATTTTTATGATTATAACACCTGCAAATACAAGCTATGATATACAGCCCTCAGAAAGAAAATCACAAAAATTTGCATGTTGCTCTCAGGGAAACACAGTTTGATTGATTGATTTCTTAACAGAGATTGCATTCCGTATAGACCCTGTTCTTTTTTCTCCTCCAAAAAGAAATGTACAGCTTTCTTATTAAATTAATATATTTTCAAAGTGTGTAAAAAAAATATACAATAATACACTTTATGAGATCAAATGAAATGTATTAAAATAAACTGTAGATGAGTCTGAATGAATGGAGCATGTTATATATCTGCGCAGGTTCAACTTTTTTTTTCTTCTCCCCAAGCATTCTCTGTGGTTTTAAATCTGGGAAAAAACAGTTATCTCTTGCTTTTCAAAATTATTTTTCCCTCAGCCTGAACTGGAAGGAAAAAAACGCACACAACACACCTAGTAACAGTGTTATCCGGAGCCACTGACCGCCATAATCAGCCCTGTTCTGCCATACAATCCCAGCCTGGTGTTAATGCTCATTTCCACTTCAGGGTGAAGAAGGCTGCAGTGGTGATTGTGTTTCCTGACATGTGACATACAGGGGGTTAAGGGGATACAATAGCTACATCATGTAAGGAAGTCACTGAGACTGGTGGGGAAATATAAAGGAGAGAAGTGGGCACGGTATTAATGCTTAGCACGTACTTTATATCTCTGAGCCTGATCCTTTTTTCTCCCTGTTCTCTGTCCTTCAGCAACAACAGAGCAATTACAGTTCTCGTGATAATAGAAGCCTTTTGCACGACAGCGCTCTGTAGGGAAAGGTGGCTTTGCCTTTGTGATTTGACATCTTTCAGTCAGCCATCGATTTCATTTAAAAGGTAACATTAAATACTAGGAACGATTTTCTGCAGTAAATTTTTAAATTCATAACAAAATAAAAGGCTAATATCCTAAAGTCATTATTCTGGATTCTTGATAAATAGACCAACAACATAAAACTTGGCTAAGACTTTGGAAACAGCACTCGCAGTTCTTAAAAGCAACATCCTGAGTGTTTGAGAAAATTAAGAATAAATAGTCATTTAGAAATGTTTACTTCATTGTTTTTTTCCCTTCCAGAGACTCACAGCAGGACCCGTCTTTCTCAGCCTGTGGTCCTTCAAATCAATTCGACAGATATGAGCAGAATTAGCGCTGGATCATACCAAATTTAGCTTGATGAAAAGGCGTCTTGTGCCGTCGCTGCAGGAGCGCTTGTGTGTTCCTGAGGAGGGGGAAAGAAACAATGGAAAATGCATAATGCACAGAACAGTGGGGTCCCTGCTCCCTCTCCACCTGGGACTCAGTGTGGAGGATCCCCCCTGACCACAGCCCAATTAAATCCTGCACGCACACACGCCTACACACACAGACACGCATGCACATCTCCACGTGGAGTGACCCGCTTCCATCATGAATATGGATGTGTGGGAAGAATGCAAATAAAGCCTGGTCGGCTGCAGAGAGACAGACTGACGAGCAGACAGACAGTCGGTAGCACAACAAAGAGGAGGTAGCAGACGAGAACAAAGGACCAGTTCGTGTTGAAAGCAGCACAAATGCCTTCACTTCCAGCTTTGACACAGCTAGAACCATGTCTGAAGAACTGCCATATTGAATAGCCTAATATTACAACAATACACCGTACATGTTTTTTTCTTTATACTATGTTTCAATCTGCATGTTTTCACCTGCTTCGAAAAAACAAAACCCTTCAAAGCGATAAATCCCAGACTCACTCAATCATACCCACAGCGCCTTTAGATTTTCTCATCACTTAGCTTGCCGAGGGAAGGCAGAGCCAATGCCAAAGACAAATGTGAGGGTAAATGAATCATTCTAATACGTTTTGTAAATATCTGCTTGCGCTCAGAAAGCGGATCTGCTAGTCAGTCAGTGGTGTATAGAGTGCATAAATATTAGATGAAGCAGGGAAGAAGGCAGCCCAGAGGACACTGGTGATCCCAGCTTGAAAACAAGCTGAATATAGATGTGAGAGGACCATTAGGGAGCATTCTGGCCTGTTTAACTATGGGTTTTTAAAATGGCCTATTGTACATCGAAAATACACCCAATCATTGCCGGTTATTCTAGTATAAACCGGTCCTATTAAAGAGGAAGAATTACCCACCATGTAGTATGAGAAAGTGTGCAAAGCAACGGATTTTTCACGGTGCTTAAATAGAATAAGCAATAAAACGGATGGCTTCATAGATAGTGACATTTAATGCAGGAGAAGTGCCAAGCCAGACGTGGTGTACAGGGGTCTGCTTGTAAATAATTAATCTTTGCTCTTCATGTCTTCTTGTCAGTACAGAAGAGGGGCTTGTATCCTGGCAACGCGCCATGGTTCCCACATGCTGCAGGGAGAGAGAGGCCCTCAGGGGGGAGACAATCTTCATTCTGCCTGCAGCAAACACGCACACATAAACAAACACTCAGCCGTGCAACAGCCTGCTACACACAGGCATGCAAACTAGAAATGAAGCTGACTACATGTTTGCACATGTACATACTAAATACATAAAATTATTCAGAATGGTATGCGTACACGCACACATATCAGCAAGCCTGCAGAAGGATGGACTTACCTGCGCACACAAAAACATATGCAAGGATTCATGAATGCAGTCTGTACACACACCAGCCACTGAGCAGACGGACGGATGCTCACATGGCTCACACACATTCCTCTAGAGCAGAACAATTGTGGATGCTCTGATTGGTGCATCCAACATCAGGTAGCTTTTGTGAGAGTCGTAGAGTAGTATGCCACCGAGGTCACAACATGAGTGGATACTAGCTTAAAGGTACTGTGCGGAAAATGTAGAGACTTCTCATTGAAATAAATTGAATATAATATTTATGGGTGGGGGGGATCAACAAGGATGACTAGCGACCCCAACATAAGACTGCTTGGTGTGGGAGTGCTCGCTGCCTTACAAGGCGCATTTCCTCCATGGCAATGAAACGTGTTTGACTAAAGGTCTGCTTTGAAAGGTTCGGAGGCGAGCGGCTGTATAGCTTGCAGTGACAAGGCCAAAGCCAAGACCATGTTACATCCCTTGCCCGTGGACAACCTGTTTGCTATATCATCTTTCCTGCATGGGGGAGCGAGCGTGTATCCCCTGGCCAGACTGCATACCCCCAGCAGTTTAGCTACAATGTTTACTTTCTTCAATGACGAGCTTTCACACTCTGTTCCTCGGTCATCCTCTCCTCCGCTGCTGCAACCACAACAACTATCACAATGCTGAACAAATTATAATATCATGATGTTACATTATGTTAACTACGGGTCAGCTTTGACCTGTAGTTTTTAAAAAAAGAATAAATAACTTAATGCAATTTCTAAATATGTCCAAAGGAAACTCACCATTAACGGGCTGTATGATGGTGAATTTTGAATGAACTTGCATTTGTCCTGCATCCAACACATCAACATACCGACAAAATGTTGAGCCATGGGCTGGTGCCACTGTAGTGGTAAAATCAATGTTATTCCAACTTCAACTGTCAGGGGTTCGAATCTTATGGCTGATTGGCATAAAAATAAAATGACAAGTGTTATCAGTGAACACATGGGCGCCTGTAGTTCGAGAGAATTAACGGTAGTCACCCAATCGGAAGGTTGGCAGTTCTGGTTGATCCGCGGACTGCTTCTGCAGTTTTTATGTGTTCCTTTACCGAGACCCTGAATCCCAATTTTTTCTCCTTGGGCTCATCACATGGGTTAGCCACCACTCTTCAGCAATAGGTCAAATGCTAAGGCTAAGCCATTAGAACCTGCCCCCAATTGTCACCTCACAGGGTTCACAGATTGAGTCCGTATCACGTTACAGCTATATTGGTATTTTGATTGATGAATCGCTCTCGTTTACTCCTCATATTCATCAGCTGGTAAAAAGGCTGAAACGGAAACTGTGCTTCTATTTCAGGATTAAGTCCTGCTTTTCTTTCGAATCTAAAAAGAGACTGATTGCTGCTACTTTTATGTCGGTCTTGGACTTTGGGGATGTTTTGTACTCGATGCCTCGCCTCAGAGCTTACATGCTCTGGATCCTGTCTAGCATGGGGCTCTGAGGTTCATCACCAACTTCAAATCTCTCACCCATCACTGTTTGTTGTAGGAGCGTGTTGGATGGTCTTCTTTGTCTGCTCGTAGACTGAAAGACTGGCGTATTCTGGTTTACAAGGCTATTCTCGGTCTTCTTCCTTCCTACCTTCTGACATTCATCAGTCAGAGGAGCTTGGGAACCTATCGTCTTCGCTCTCAGGATGTTTTGTCTCTGCAGAACTGAACTGGGAAAAAAGACATTTGGGTTTGCAACAATTTACAAAAAGACTTGAGACTTGATGACTTGGTCTTTTTGGATGCTTTTAAGAGAATGTTGGATGACTTGAAGGCAGACACATCTGTTTGTAGATGTTCTGTCTGATCAATGGGGTTTGTTTATGATTGTGATCAAATTCTGTCGGAAAATTTGCTTAATTGATTATTTCATGTATGGCTTTTGATTGTCTGTCTGTCTGTAACTTTAACCTGTCTGTCTGTCTGTAACTTTAACTGTGCTGCTGCCTGTCATGGCCAGGACACTCTTGGAAAAGAGATTTTTAATCTCAGTGAGGTCTTCCTGGTTAAATAAAGGTTAAATAAAATAAAAAATAAAATGCACCGTTGGGATTTGCACATTTGCGTGGTGACTGTATTCAGCCTCAGGACGAGAGCCATGAGGACATTCACATCACTGTGGATGGTGCATGCTATTGTCCCTTTGTTTGAAATGATAAATTATGTTTCAATGTGTTTAAATTCAGGCAACACTAAAAGTTGAGTATCTTACCAGGAGATCGACATGATACGAACTTCAGAATTATATTTTGGATTTGAACTGAAAATTTAATGATTCACTGCATGAAAATATAGTTTGTGGTGGTATCAACATAAACTGGTATAGTTCGATGGAATACGGAAATAAAGCTAATTATTGACAAATATTTTTGCCTTCATTGTGAAAAATCAGCACCAAGGCCTGAGATTTGTGCATTAATGCCATAATGAGTCTGGAAATTGGGCACATTAGCCCATATATGCAAAAACCAAGGTACACACATTTTTTTCATCCCATATGTCAGAAGTGCATTCTGCAAGCATCGAGGTCCATTAGTCCCGCAAATTCATGATACATAGTAATATCAGGAAGATAATCTTTTAAACTGCAGCACTGCCAAAGAGTGCTGTTTCTTGCAACACAAGCACACAAAAGAAACTTTGGAGCACATTTGAAAGAATAATGACGAGGTCCTGTTTGTTCATATTGATGGCTGAGACTTTGGCTAATGGAATTACATGAATGTGTTGGCCTGTGTGTGTGTGTGTGCGCGATCCTTCAGGCTAGTGCAGAGCTGACGGCCCTCCCTCCATGGTGGGTCAGGCTAATTATTATTCTAATGGCCCCTCAGTCAGATGCAAATACCACTAATGGAAGAGCTAGAGCTGGAGGAGGGAGGAATGGAACAGGAGGAAAGAGGAGACATCGAAGTGTACAAAATTAAATTTGCATTTTTGTGAGAGTAATATGTCTGCATGAGGAGAGACAAAAAATACTGGCGTGGTTTATTTTTCTCTTTAATTTCAACTCTCCAGTTCATTACCATGAACAGCTTCATTGTATACGGAAAAACATATGGTTATAAAATTAATTTAGCATTGGTATTAGCGTCGGAGAACTGCCTGAATATGTGCAACTCTTGCTATTTTATGATATTCAACCCCCTATTTCTATTCTCCTACTTTAAATCACAGGGACATTTTGTTCTCCTTGCTACCTTTGGTTTATTTGACATATATGTCAATAGCCAAAATGTACCATTTACTTTTCATATTATGATTTCAATATATAATCAGATTTTTAAATGTAATGCACTGTAAAATCGATTTAATGTAACGGTATTTCATTTTATGGCTAACTTTTCATGATTACTTTGGAATTCTGGTCCCTTTTCTAGTGTAGTTTATCTTAAACCTGTAAAACCTTTCAGAACTAGGCTTATGCTGTCATCCCAAACAGCAAAGGTGTAACTTTGATAAAACCCCAATCCCCTGAAATGTATGACTCCTCAAAGTAAAAGTTATGTTCACAGTATTTTTTGTACAAAAAAAGGTCCATGAAGTGAATAAAATACGAATTATTAGAGTAAAACATAATGAATCGAATATAAATCTTAAGTAAATGATTAAGCACCAAATATGGACTAAATTGTTACAACGGTAGAGAAAATTTCCCCGATGAAGTTTCCCCTAGCCTCAGATATATACATTTTCCATGAATAATTATCCATGGAATCATTTTTGAGTTATATATGGAAAACAGTGTTTTTCAAAAAAAACAAACAACCCTAGTGAGTAAATGAACTATTAAAGTAAAGTAATCAATCAGAAGTAAAAAAAAACTAACGCTTCCCAAAATCAGTTCAGTTGTTTCTCACAGTAAGGTCTATATGGGTCTAAAATATTAAAATGATCCATGAAATTGTTTTTGAGTTACTGCGCTAACACGAAAGTTCTGCGACCGACGCAGCGGCAGCGTTGATGATGAATCCATAATACCCCAAATTTATATAATTGTATAATTATATCCCCAAAAAGTTGGGGTTATAATTATATAATGAACTCTCTCTTTTTGTAATAACAAAAGAGGGATACGATTTTCTCTATTATTTCAAAGTTATCTCAACCTATGAAGAAGAAGTTCAATTCAGTACCTCCTGAGCAGCTAAACTAAAGTGTGGCTAGTATATGGATACAGCAATATCTACAATCCATTAATGGGAAGGTAATCAGTCGCGAGCTTTCGTCCAGCCAAGGCACAACAGTCTCCTTTAGTTCAATTAAGCCATATCCAAAATCAGACTCATAGACCTTTAACTAATTGAAAGTTACTGGATTTGTCACAGTCTACCTCTAAAATCAAAAACAAACACCTTAAAAAACACTTTATTACAAAAGTGAGTATATCAACTTCTCTTACACAATATCAACCTCCTAAATATCCCAATTCTTTCAACAAAATTCATGCATGTTTCCATGACAGATTCAAATCTTCGAAAACACCTTATCTTGGTTACAGCAAGTGGAAAAAATGACCCTCTTTGTCTGAATTCACATAGAAATTTGAACCGTTAATTCTGCCAATCACAGTCAAACCAATTCAACTCCAACTCACCAACCAACCCAACGGACACCCAACCAACCCAACGGACACCCAACCAGCCAACCCAACAGACACCCAACCAACCCAACGGACACCCAACCAACCAACCCAACAGACACCCAACCAACCAACCCAACGGACACCCAACAAACCAAAAAACTAACCATCAACCAACAATCCAGTGATCAAATCAACCAATCAACCAACCAAACAACCAAACAACCAACAAAACAAACCGACCACCAACCAACTAACAAATAGTATATCAGCCACAGGGATAATTTTAGTGGAGAATTGAGTACTTTTGTTTACAATGCGATGATGTGCAATAATAATAATAATAATAATAGTAATAAAAATAATAATAGTAAAATAAATAAAATAACAACAACAATAATAATAATAATAAAAATACTACTAATAATAATACTACTACTACTACTACTACTGATAATAATAATAATTATAATAATAATATCGATCTTTTTTTTTTAACTCTCTGGACTCGGTTGTGATAATTAAATTGAGTTCAATTTTGCATCTAGAAATTTTTTTCTTTCCATTTCATTAGAATCATTTTCAAAAAAAGTGTCTATATTTTCTCTCATGGCAGAGGACAGATTCTGTAATGAATACACGTGTGTAGTGGTCATGCCTAATTATTAATTCTATCACTCACTGCAACACATTTTGTACAATGCCCGACATCCAACAGCAGTGCTTTAATTGTTGGTAGGTGGGGGGAGATGACCTTGCCAGCTTATTGACGCAGAGGAACAATGTCACTTTAGCACACCAAGGCTGCTAAGAGACAAATATATGGAGATTTTGTGCTACATCGTTTTTTAAGCTGCATGATTCCCTCACCTTCCCTAAAGGTTGGGAACCTTTGAGATGTTTTACATCTCCAAGGCCTTCTGGGTGCTAGTACATTGTCCAGTATTATGCTATGAAAATGAGATCACTGCTGAGGAACGTAAGGGTTAAATCATTATCATAATAAGACGGCAGGGATGGAAAAGGCTCTGTAACACAAACTACATCCTGAACACATGGGGTCTAAAACCAGGGTTCAGTTGGCAGTATTCAACATAATGTTTTTAAATGATTTGATTTCAAGGCTGATGGAGGAAAGGCTTTATTTAATTCAGTAAAACATAGGAGGCTGAATTTCTGCTGCGCTTGTGGCATGTGGCAGGCTTTGCAAAAAAATGGATCATTGAATGGCAAATGATAAAGCAGTTATCTTGCCTGATTTAAAACCAATAATGCAAGTGGCAGAATACGAATGCTCAGTTAACTTCCCCTTTGGAATTGAAAAGATAGGAAAGCTGTTGTTCAGTTGCATAGAGAAGTTATCCACCAATTGGAAGATCGGTGGATTTATCCAAGCCATTGCATTCTACATGTTGGGGGTCCTTGAGCAAGATCCTGAACCCAAATTTGCACACTGGGCGCTGAAGATTGCTGCCCAATATTCCTCAGGGATGGATTAAATGCAGTGAACAATAATTTCACTTTGTTGCACTACATGTATAACTGTATCAGACAAATAAAGGCTTGTGTTCCATAATTTTATCCTATAAAAACTAGACAGCACTCAAAGAATTTAAACCCTAGTTCAGTCTCACTATAATGTCATTGCAAGAAAAAGTAACAATTTGATCTTCATAATATTTTTAGTTAGATAGTTAATTAAGTAAAACCTAAATATCAGGGTCAGTAAAGATAAATCAGATTCTACTCCTAACAGGAGCTGCCGTTTCAGCTCCAATTTGATCTTTATCTTTGTTTATGTCTGTAGAATTATTATTTGGTGTTTCTCAATAGTCATTTTTCCATGGGACCTAATATGAAGATTCTTGATCACACAATGGGGAAATCTGATAATTTGGTCCAGTTTTGCAAATTGTTTGCAAAAATAATGGCAGGAGCCTAACATTTGGTGGGAGGAAGGACAAACCCTGATGGACAAGTCAAAAGATCATCACAGGGCCAGCAAATGGAGACAGACAACATCTAACTGGTAGACCAGTAGGGCCATCAACTTTCGGACATCACTAATATAAAAATAATTTATCTTGCTCTAAAGATATAGAAAGATCATATATTCAAACCCTTTTTCCCCACTCAGAGAGCCACAGAAATAAATAGTTATAAAATAAGACAGATTTCCATGTGTCAATTCATTTGAGCTTGAATTACTGTAAAATATGAGAAATGAGAAAGTTATATCTCCTTAAGCAATTCATATGAGGTAAATGTCCTTCATCTTACAAACTGTTAGGAAGTTGTGTTTAAAAATTGTATAAACAAAGTATTTGTGACTAAATGTGAAATTTGAGCTATTAGAGTAACATATGATATATACGATTTGAATCAATTCCTTGAGTTGATTCAAATGCATCAAATTTTGACTAAATCAGGCAAATGGTTGAGAAATGATTGACCCAAAACGTTCAGATGTAAAAAATTCCTGCGGAAATATGAAACTGACCTTTCCCAAAATGAATTCAGTTAACACTAAGGCCTGTAAAGGAATACAATTTGAAAATAATCTATGAAATAGTTTTTGAGTTATTCCTTCCGCCAAGGATCTGTGGCTGATGCAGCGGCTGATGCAGCGGCGGATGCAACGATGATTACATAATATACCAAACTTTTCAGAGCTATAATTTCTTGCGAGTGTTCTGGAGAAGTGATAGGATCCCAGATCAGTGGAGGGTGTCTGAAGGGGTGCTGGTCCCAAAGGAGGAAAACCCCACCCAGATAGACCAGTTTCGCATCATCTCCCCGCTGTCTGTCAAGGCAAAAGTCTTCTTCCGCATGTTGCCAATCGCCTGTGCACCTTCCAGGCACCTACAAATACACATCTGTCTATAAGATGGCATTTCGGGGATGCCATGCTGTTTGGAATACACATGTGTGTTGACACCTTTGTCATCAGGAAGGCCTAGAGAGAACAGAGGCATCCTGTCTGTGTTATGGCTTGACCTGGGAAATGCATATTGCTCCATTCCACATAAGCTAGTGCAGATAACATTTACAAAACATCATGACATCATAACCATCCATCAAGGCATCATGGATAGCTTAACAGTCACCACAGAATCAGTCCCACGCTATCAATGGATTCTGCGTGTGATCGAAAAGCTGGTGGAGTGGGTTGGGATGCATTTCTATCCAGCCAAATCAAGATCTATGGTGCTGAGAAAAGGCAAGGTGGAGGACAACATTTTTGTTTGGCTTCGCAGGCACGGCAATCCAAACCATCACAGAGAAGCCAGTCACGAGCTTGGGCAAGGCTTTCGACATTTCTCTGAGGGACATAACAGTCATTCTGTCTTCCTTTACTATGTGGACAAGTCTTACCACGGAAGTTCAAAGCCTGGATTTACCTTGACAGAATTCTCCCCAGAATCCCGTGGCCCCTCATTGTCAATGCAGTCCCACTCTCAACAGCTGAGACCTTAGTGAGATAGGTCAGCAACCACATCAATAGATTGCCGAAGAGCCTGAGCAGCATTGCACTCTATGGTCACAACAACAAACTGCAACTGCCCTTCAAATCCTTGGAGGAAGAATTCAAAGTAACAAGAACCAGAGGGATGCAAGTGACCCTAAGGTGAGTCCTCCAGTTCAGTCCTCAATTTGAGGACTGGCAGAAAGTGGGGGGGCTGAGGATACAGTTCAGGAAGCAGAGAAAAGGCTGCGCCTCAAGAGGTTGTTTGGAATGATCACACGAGTTAGAGCTGGGCTGGGATTCTTTCAAACACCCCAAACAAACATTACCGGAGTGAAGGAAGGTCGCCACCTGTTTGTGGCAGAGCCGAGAGCAGCAGCGGAGGAGACAAGAGCCCGGAGGGCAGTGGAAATGAAACAAGAGGGAGCTCGGACAAGATGGGAAGTGATGTTTATCGAAAAGTAACGTGGGCTGAGGTCTGGAAAGCTGAGTGTCCCTGCATAAAATTGCCCGCTGTGTTCCTAGCGAAGAACCCTTGAACATATTCTAAGCTGCTGTACAAAGGCACATGGAGAGAGACATTATAGATGGAGGCATGATCACGTCCTGACGGCCGTCACTGAAGCTGTCAGCACAGGACTTGAGTGGGCGAAGCGGTGCCGACCCTCCAAGAAGGCCATCACATTTGTCAGAGCTGCAGAACAACTGAATCCCAAATGGATCACATCTGCAGGCATCTTGACCTCTGCAAGGGACTGGAAATTGTTGGTGGACCACCAACGGGAGTTGAAATTCCCCAGCTACATTTCAGTCACCACCCTGCATCCTGACATAGTTGTTGTTTCAGGTGGTGTTGGTGGAGCAGAGAGCCCCATGGGAGGACCGGTAAGAGCCGGTTACTTTGAACAGTAACTCGCCAAAGACGCATGACTGATCAGCAACTGTGAGCAAGCTGGAGGGAGAGCGAGGTGTCTCATAGTGGAAGTTGAGTGCAGGGGATACATCACCCGTTCTCTAGCCAGAGCTTTCAGTATTTTGTGCGAAGGAGAGGGGAAGAGGAGAGCCAACCGCAGCTTTTGGACCATCAGAGACAGCCTCAAGATGGCTGAAGAGAGGAGAACCATGGGGTCAGCGTAGCGAGCCAACTTGGCACAAGCTTGGGGTTTAATCAGCCCCGGCTGGGTCACCTGGAGGAGGGTGTATGATGTTGAAAGACCCATAGCCCCCGTCGATTCCAGGAACATCACTGATGATGTGCCCAGAGGCATCAGTAGATGTTTGTTGACAGACTTGAATTATTGGATTTCATATTTAGTAATCTGTGTAAGATCAGATCAAATTCAACATTAAATAACCTGATTTAACACAACGTGAGAAGTAGAGTTATCTAATACACACCCCCAGGTGGATTTGAAACCACAAATCAACAACAACGGTGTGAACCATTAAGTCACTGTGGACCAGTATCATCACTGAAAAGTATTGTTCGAACATGAGTAAGTAAGAATAGCTGTTACCTTGGTGGCAGCTAAAGGTAATCCAAATGAATTAACAAATTAACAAAGACCGAATGTATGTTAATGTAAATCCCTTCTCCGTGAAAAAACATGATTGCCAGGAGATTACCAGTAAATATGGTGAGATGGAATGGTCCAATTCAAAATTCCTCAGGTCCATTTATGATCAAAGCAGGTTTTTGTACTTAGGTCCCACTTTTTCTCAATGAGAACTTAAATATACAGACAACTGGAACAGAACCACTGGGAATCATTTAGGGCAGCGTCTTCAAAATTCAAGCAAAACAAGTTACACAAAGAACACGTCAAAGAACAAAAAAGTCAAGTGTAAAATCTAAAAAATTCTCCACTGACCTGTCCCAACATTTCAAATGACCTCAAAAACCATACAAAACCAAAATACCTACATCTTTACTTTTTTGGGGCACCACTTCATTAACAGAAGCTTCTCTACCATTCCCATTTCTGTTGTTGTCAAAAGTTTTGACTCTTCACTGCCATCTTTTGGATGACGATTGTCGTCTGGAAGTATAATTTATCAATTCATCCATCTAGTTGGAAAATAAATGACCCTTCATGAAAACCTTTCGGCATAGGTTTAAACCCAGTACAGAATGAGATGAAGCTTTTCAGAAGAGGATGAGAGAGGAGATGCAGAGGATGCTGGAGATGAAAAGAAGAAAAGTTGAAGGACTTAGAGTGTGAGAGTGATGGGGATGAATGATAGTGAGAGAAAAGAAGAGAGACTAACCGAATATCAGAGCAGCCAATTTTGGTTTCACATCAAGTCCTCTCACAGCTTGCCATCCTTAAATAAAAGCATATCTCTCTCCGCCAGCTCCCCACCATTGAACTCTCTGTGGCACGATTCAAGTTCCCAGGCTGTGACAGCTGTGGGCCCTGAAGTGGCGTTTCCCAGAGAGCCGGCCAAACATTCCTCCCTGCTTTGTGACTCACAATGGGCACAATAACTTTAGCAACAGCGCGGCACTCAGCCGACGAGAGGAAGAGAAGAAGTGATGGCTTGTTTTCTGAGAGTGTCAATTATCAGACCGGCTATATAGCTCCGCTTCGCTTTTCCTTTCTTTTCTCCTCTTTCCCTTTTTCTGCTTTGACTGCATTGCCTCACATTTGAGAAACATTATATGGTTTGAAATACAACACTCTTCACTTTGTCATGTGCTTGGCAGCGCTGCCCACGCGCTGTGTAGGAGCTTAATTTCCATCCACTCTCTTCTTAAGTGCAGCTCAATTCATCTGGAGAGGATGTTAAGGCGTGCTCGGAGAGTTGAAAGAATACAACTAAATGAGCGCTGACAAAGACAACACAACTTGCTCTATGGAAAGAGACTTCAAACTGTTTCTCAGTGTTTTAATGGGGCGTTAGCCAGCTCACTCACATGCATCCTGTTCTCCCATTACAGATCACATATCAAGCCAAATCACATTTTATCCTTTTCTCTGACTGGCTTCAAAATGTCACATCTATCCAATCAGTGCAGGATACATAATACTGACACAAACACACACACACACACACACACACGCACACAGGCACGCACACACACACACATACGTACACACACACATACACACACAATCTCTCGCTACGCACAGGCAGCTCATTCATTTATAAAAGCCTGTTTTTCTGTTTCTTATTGACGTTGCTCTCTGTTGGTTTGACCTCCTCACACAACCCTGGCATCCCGTTCGCATATTTAGGCCTCGGCTCATAAAAATAACGTAGCCTTTTGTGCAGGATCCAATCTTTATACGTGCAGCATACTAATTTGTCTCTGGGTAACAGAGCTTTTAAAAGGCAAGAGGCAGAGCGCGAGGCAATTTATTAGTCTAATTTAAAATGTCTGTCAGCAAAATGCTATGGGAGGCGATAACTGGCTCCATGATGACAGCGCTGTGAATGGAGAGTGTCATGTTATAAAGTGGATACATACAGCCCTGTTTATTATACTCGGTTTAAGATGCTGACCTGTGGGAGGGTGGGGGGGACCATACACAAAATCCTGCAGTTGTGAGAATACGAACAGCACCTGAGTGGATTGATCACTAGAGACTCGCCCTGACCTGAACTCCAGTTGGCCTCATATATCTTGTGCGTGTGGGACACCAACAGTGTCCTTTTACAGTGACTCAGTTCTTGGCTCTGATATGTACTGTCACAAATTGCCTGCAGTATGCTGCAGTATCACTTTTCAAACCATCATTTCTCATTTACAGAAACATTTTTACTTCCCTCTGTGTCTGACAGGCTTACCTTTTGACCTGATTGTGCTTGGAGTAAAAATATTATCGCTTTAGCTGATTGAGAGAGGGTAGATCTATTTGGTTGCAAGAAAACTGAGAGGAAAGAGAAGAAATAGACACAGGGAGAAGGTCAACAGTGGTCCTCAGTCGTTTTATATTTAGATCCAAAATATAATTGCCCTTGTGTTCATGGCAGCCAGAAGGTTAGTTAAAGGTTTAAATGATAAATACATCAATTTGCAGAATCTTGTAACTAGTGGAAAGCCTCCAATATATGTTACTATATGATAAGTCCATTGGAGTATACGTCCTTCAATAAACCCTTACGACCAAATTTTATTTTTTATTTTTTTCAGTGATAGATACTCGTACTCGTGTTAAGGGTCTAGCTCAGGTGATAAAGCATGTATGGAGGGTCAGTGTTTACATTCCCCACCCCATACAGTCAGAAGCAGAATCAGGATCAAATACTTTATTGATCCCTGGGGGGAAATAAAACAATAAATGTATAACAATACAGGAATAATATGGGTATGTAAGAATGTGTATTATAATAATATGAGAATAAAATACTAATATAATTATACTATTACAATAATAGTGCAAAAATACGTGCATAGGAAAAAAGTTTCCAATGTGCGTTATAATAATACAGCAAAATTCAAACTGTCCCCCCTGTCTCTACCTGAGCCATCCTCATTTGAATGCCTAGCTTTCATATCCAAACCCCCTTTCCCGATGACAATATTATTTATCTACCGGCCACCCAAACTAAACTCAGCCTTTATTCCAGAGATGCACAACCTCCTCACAATACTTTGTTCCACATCTGCCATGACTGTAATACTTGGAGACATGAACATTCACGTTGAAACCCCCTCCTGCCACTCAGTTGCTCAATTCCTACAATTGCTGGACTGTGTAAATTTTACACAGCATGTTATGGCCCCACGCGCACCAGAGGGCACATTGACCTGGTCATCACAGACACTGCCTCCATCAACAACCTGCAAGTGCATGATCTTGGTGAGTCTGATATTGGTTGTGCTAATCTCTCTGGAACTGCCATTTCTGTCCCCTCATTCCAAGCCCTAACGCAAAATCTGTTTTTCATGAAATCAAAAACATCGACCCAGACATCATGACCTTGGATGATCAGCATCTTGCCTCTGCCAACCTCTCATCAGCCAGCAAATCAGTCAAATTTTACAATAATTCCCTCTGCAGACTTCTGGATCTCCACCCCCCATCAAGGTTAGAACAGTGTCCTTCACATGCTCAGCCCCATGGTTCACCTCTGAGCTGCGGAAAATGAAGGCATCTTGCCGTGTCCTTGGGCGGTGTCTCAAAACATCTGGAGTTACTGTACACAGACTAGCTTATCGAGAACATCAAGAAGCCTTCTCCAAGTCACTCAAAGATACACGGTCACAGTTCTACTCAAACATCACCTTCCAGGATCAAACAGTCCTGGAAACTCTAAGCAGCTTTTCTCCACAATAAACCATCTCCTTAAACCTCAGACACAAACTCTTAAGAAAATACAGACGAACAGTGTGACAACTTTATCACCTTCTTCATAACCAAAATAGACGCCATGCGCTCAAATCTCTCTGGTTCCCCTGCACTACGTGTCCTCTCCGTCAGGCACAGCTTGGGGCGGCTGTGGCTCAGTGGGTAGAGCGGCAGTCTCCCAATCAGAAGATCGGAAGGTAGCCGGTTCGAATCCCACCAGGGTCTACTTGTCGTAGGGTCCTTGAGCAAGACCCTGAATCCTTAGCTCCCCGGGCGCTCCACGACGGGCTCCCTCAGGGATGCCCACTGCTCCCTCAGGGATGGGTCAAATGCAGAGAAGTAATTTCACTATGTTGTACTGTGTATGACTCTATGTGACTAATAAAGGATTATTTCTTCTTCTTCGTCTCCCCACCCTCTCCACTGTTTCTCTGAGGTTTTCACAATGAGAAGTTGAGGGAATCATCAAAAAAATGAAATCATCCACGTGTGCCCTGGACCCTCTTCCCACAATCCTGATAAAAACCAATATCTCTGCCATCAGTCCCCTTATCAAAGATAAACCATTCACTCCTTTCTGTTCATGTTCCATCCCCCCTCAAAACTGCTGTCATCAAACCACTTTTCAAAAACACACTTTAGACCCGGAAGTTCCTGCCAACTACAGGCCCATATCCAACCTCCCATTCCTTTCCAAAGTGCTGGAAAAAAGCAGTTGCCGCTCAGCTCAAGGACCATCTTCAACAATACAACCTGTTTGATGAGTTTCAGTCAGGCTTCCGCCACAGCACAGAAAAATCTTTGCTTAGAATTATAAAAGACCCTCCGATGGCAGCCGATGCTGGCTCTCCCTCACTTCTTATCCTCCTCGACCTAATCACAGCATTTGACAAGGTCGACCACCACATGCTCCTCAACCGCCTTCACCGCCATTTAGGACTTTCACATTCTGCCTTGGACTGCTTCACATCCTACCTTTCTGGAAAGACCGAGTACATCAGCTTGGGAGGAGCAATATCGAACACACATGCCATCACATGCGATGTCCCTCAAGGTTCGGTCCTTGGTCCAACTCAGTTTCTCCTCTACATATTCCCCCTTCGCCACATTATAAGGCTGCATAGAATCTCTTTCCATTGCTATGCTGATAACACACATCTCTATCTTAGAACAAACCCAACAACCTCCGCTGCTCTGCCTTCATCCTCGTTCCAATCCTCCTCACTGACCTCCTGCCTGGATGAGATCAAGGCCTGGATGAGTCAGAACTTCCTTCAGTTAAAGAGCTCCAAAACTGAAGCAATTCTTGTCGGCGACCTACATCAGGTCCAGTCATCACTCATAACCACCATCACCTTTTCCGGAAAAGACATCCCCCTCTCATCAACAGTTACCAACCTTGGTGTGACTATGGACCCACACCTTACCTTCAAAATCCATATAAAAAATCTGTGCAAATCCTTCTTCCACCTCAAGAACATTACCAAACTCCGTCCCACACTCATCCTTTCCAACGCCACAAAACTCGCCCATGCCTTTTCTCCTCCAGACTGGATTACTGCAACGCACTTCTCATCGGGGTCCCTAGCAAGAGTCTGCAGAGACTCCAACACATCCAGAACAGGGCTAATGGGATCCTGATGAGAGTGCGTAAACATGAACACATAACCCCCATTCTTCATGCTCTACACTGGCTCCCTGTCTCCCTCAGGATCCACTACAAAATCGCTCTCCTCACCCACCAGGCCATTTTCCAATGTGCCTCAAGGAACTCCTCACACAGCAAACATCAACCCGAAACCTGCGTTCACAAAATGGCAACCTCCTCCATCCCCCCAGAACCAAGCTCTGGACCATGGGAGAATGCGCCTTCTGCTCTGCTTCCCCCCCTGCTTCCCCTCTTCTGTGGAACTCACTCCCAGACCACCTGAGGGCTCCACAGAAAGTCAAAACCTTCAAAAAAGGCTTAAAGGCATTTCTCTTCCAGAAAACTTTTTACTAATGTTGTATTGTATATGTATTGACTCTGGACGGACTTAAAGTTTATTTAAAGGGTATTTAAAGTGTCTATGAGAAGGGGGAGTTGTATAGTTAAAGATTATCTAGTTAAAAGATACAAAACCCCGGATACTTTCAAAAATCAACAATATAACTATTTCAGTATTCTTAAGTTTAAACGTATAAAATTCAATCTTCTTTTTTTTTTAAATTAAAGCATAATCTCAAAATGACAAGAGAAGCTCTCATGATGTTGTAGCTTGATTTCATGTCACTGCTCATTTCATTTGTTCTCAACTGTTAAATTCAACAGCAGCTAAATGCGGTCAAACGAATATGTGGCTTAAATATGATGCTGTGAAAAGTTTTGCCCCACCTTCTTAATACTTCTATATTTGAGTGTATCCCATTTTTCACATCGTTGTCTGACAATTTTCGAAACTTAAATTTTTTTTAATGAAAATTTGATTTTGATTTTTGCAGCACCCGTAATTTTCATTAAACATGTGACTAATACAATAGATACCTTAACAGTTTTGACGCCTTACTTTAAATGTAATAGGACTGATGGAGGGTTTTTAGATAAATGCAGGAATATCCCGGTAAGAAAAAAATGTCAGCCCCAGCACTGTTTAGGGTCTGCATGTTCATTTTGAGTTTAGGTTCTCTGGTGTACCCCAGTTTTCTCCAACTGTCCAATCAACCATTTATGGTTGTCTGTCTCTCTGTGCTGACCCCATGAAGAACTGGCCTCTTGTCCAAGGTGTACCCTGCCTCTTACTCGATGCCATAAGATAGGTTTCATCTGAGCCATCAAGAACTCTATCTGGGATTTAGCAAACAATGTCAATACGGTATATAAAAGGGAATTTTAATAACCTGAACTTCTTTCTCTTTGCAACTCTCTTTGTAATGGCACATTTTCTAAATCTTGCATTCACACCTAACACGACACAAATCATTGCAATACTTTATTCCTTTATTTTACTTGCTGCTTAGATGGTGTTGTTGTGGGGTCATCTGAATTTGAACATAGTACTTGTATGAGTGCCTAACAATGTTTATTTCCGTAATTTCTCTCTAAACGACGACACAAATAAACACACTTTCTGCTTTCTTGTGGACTTCATAGAAAAGCCAGAAACAGTTCATGGGCCCTACCGCATTTTTTCTTTTTTGTTTGTCTTGTATTGTCTTTATGTTTCACATATGGGGCATCAAACCGCACACCTTTGATGAAGATAGGAATTTATTCCAAATATAGAGTTATTGACTAGTTTTTCAAGGAGGGTTGGTTAAGTTCACTTACACAGAAATAACAACTATTTGCTACAAGATGAAACTGCACGTATCTCAATAAATGTTTGTTTTTTTACCAAATCTTGGCACAAACCACAAGATTTCAAATAAACAGAAAAATAGATAATCCAGAAAACCATGCACCACTGCCACCATACCTGAGCTCACAAAATGTATCCAGGAGAACATACAGACAGCCCTGGGTGACCCATAGATAGATAGATAGATAGCCTTTATTAGTCCCACAATGGGGAAATTGCAATGTTACAGCAGCAGAGCATGTTACAGAGTAAGAATAACATCGTGTTATGTGCAATTAAAATAAATTAAATTAAATGCAACCATATACAACCAACATAAATCTGTCTTTCATTTCATATACAACCAACATAAATCTGTCTTTCATTTCCGCATCATTAACATCTGGAGAATGTTTAGTATGATTTTTTTTCACAGTAATAATGTGTATTCCACATATTCGAATAATTTACTTTGCCTGGAGTGAATTCAGGTCTACTTGCCTGTACTCCTGTCTTTCAATTCCATCACACATCCTCAAATCAGGAATACTGCAGTGCAAATATACATTCCATTTCTTTTGAAGAAATCAAAGTAAAAAGGCTTAATGAAACAAATATAACAGTTTTAACCATGCAGTGAGAATGTGAGTCTGTCCTGCTGCTTCTAGATTGTGTCTTGCCGGTGCTGTGCATTTTTCAAACTTGCCCAAGGATTCATCAATGCCGACATGGTTGCCCTGCATCTGCATCTGTGCTGGGTTACTGGCCAGGAGTGTGTGTTTGTGTGTAAGTACTCTGTATACCCCTGTGTCCGTCTCCTATTCAGCTGGTAGGTGGCGAGGCTGAGTAGGACCAGCTTACCAGCTGTACAGGACACCACGATGGCCTCTGACTTCCAGGCAGTGGGGGATCTGGGCTGATGGTGGCATGACCATAAATCCACGGACACAGAGCATGTGGAGGCATTCGGGAGACAGACACATCACCTGCTGCCTGCTGGCACGCCACCTTTCTATCTGCCCACCTCTAAAGCAGTGTGTTCTTTCCTTTTCAGGTGCAAATTGTTCCCATGGAAATTGAGAGAAACACCGCTTATATTAAACAGCAGACTTTGAAACTTTGGCAATTCACTCTCTAAGAGTGAATGCTAATATTTCAATTTAGTGCTGCCCTTTCCCTCTAAAATCACAGTCGTTTGACTCCTAGAGTGAAACCTTAATGAGCTGAAACTCATTAATGTCTGGCATCTGAACAACAAAAATTCTCAAAAACCAAAAGCAGAACATAAGGTAAAACAAGCATACACCCCCACGGGTCACAGTTCTATTTGTCAAATATGCCACATGCAAATCAAGACTCTGCTGATTGTATTTTGATGAAACATGGGATAATGATGCATTTCGCTACAGCAACACTGCATTAAACATCATCATTACTTCTAACACTACTGAATGGTTTCAAAAATGGACACTTATCTCCATTTCACTCTCGTGTTTCTTAAATGAGATAAGTATAAAACCCTGCCAAAAACAAACTTTTGAAGAAAAGTACTACCAAACAACTTAGTCGTTATATCACCGAAAGTCGGGGATATAATGGAATCTTCGTCGCCATCACTGCAGCCACTGCAGTTCAAGATAACTCAAAAATATTTCATTGATCATTTTTCTAATTTAATACCCACGTTGATTTAGTGCGAAGAAGAATTGGAGTTAATTTCGGGAAATGGCGGTTGTTTATATTGTCTAACACTAGGGAGAGCTTCATCTCCAAACTTTTTTGGCCATAATTTCTCAGCAATCAGTTTCATATGAATTAACTCAAGGAGATCTATCTTGTCTGAATCATATTTTACCATAATAGTTAATATTTTACTCTCTAGGGGGAGCTATTCACTGTAAAACACTGTTAATCGAGACATAACTCAAAACTATATCAAAGATGATTTTCAAATCTTTTAACACACATAGACCTTAGTGGGAGGAATAACTGGTGTGATTTCGGGAGAGGTGGTTGTATATTTCCAACACTACAGGGAGCATTACTTTAAGTATTCTGGACATAATTTTGCAAGTGTTGGTCCAACTGAGTTCAGATTTGGTGCATATGATTGGACTCAATGAGAAACTGTATTTTTTTCTCACTTTGTGGAACTATTTATTTTTTCACAAAACACTGTAGACATAACCTTACATTGAGTTGAGGAGTTGAATCAGGGGGATTGCTTGTAGAACGCAGGTGACATACCTCTCCTGTTGAAGACTACAGCATATGCCTAATAAAGTTGTAATTGCATTACATTACATTATTTGGTTTACTCCCTTTTTATCGTACAAATTTCACTGAGAGGTACACAATAAATATTATTAATATTTATTAATTATTAATATTATTGCTTATTTGCTGTCTACCACTGGATGACAATGATAACGTTTCTCAGTATGCATGTAAATAACCTTTAACCTCAGTTCTGTTTCCTCAAACTGCAGTGGATTGGGTCAATGCTTGGCTCGATGTTTCCTGGAACACATACCGAAGCATTTGTGACCCTTTGAATGTAAAAATGTAAAGTTAATAATTACATGTTAAATTTAACCATGTCGACTATTTTAAAGGAGGCTGTTTTGAACTCTCCACGTCTCTGTTTCGCTGTCATTCCTCTGTAGTCAGCCAGACTGAACCAACATATTGGAACCACAGGCGTACCGGGTCAGGGAGCTTTCCGAATGGGAGCAATGATGGCATCAGGAGAGAATTGGCTTCCATCAGCTTCAAGTAAACAAGTAAAGGCACCATGTTATCTAGCCATTCAGTGATCCCAAATACTTACAATTTTACATGACATACATTAAATTACTTTTACAGTGATATTAACAATGGGATTATGAGCCAGGCTAATTCATACCAAATATTTCCATCTCTGTGAGAGATTGTATATTTTTAAATGTGCAGCGTGTAAAATGTAGGGCTGTGTTTTTTTGGTCTGTCCCCATAGGCTGAAGGGACAAAGTTAATGCTTGCTTTGGAGAAGATTTTTGTGTTTTGAAAGTTTTTGCTGGAGAAAAAGAAAAGGCAATGGAGTGTCAGCGATTACTCCAGCATCCATCCATGCCCCACCGACTCTATTTAACCATGGATGAACTGCATGGACCTCACCAGTTTACATCTCAATTGGTTCAAAAGTCGAGGTTTCCCGCTTACCTTCTTTGGCGGAGAAGTTTCACACTTGTTTATTTTTTATTGTGCAAATAATAACTTATGCTTCTTTGCCCACCCCCCTCCACTTATCAAGGGACAGAACCACCCTTATCATGATCAAATTTTTTTGACACTTGTAGACCATCGTAGATGCTCGGATAGTGACGAATGAACTGTACTATTAGTTTTAATCTGGAACTTGACCATTTAATTCTGCTAAATTTTACACTCCGCTCCTTTATTAAGTACTTTTTTAACGGACCTTCAAGTGTGTGGTTTCACAGTCTATTATGGGTGCGTACATAATAACAGGTGGAGTTTTTTCCACTAGGTTGCTGAAGAATAATATTGCCAAGGTTCTTGCTGAACGGCCTTGTGTTTGCTTCTTTTCCCTCTCTGTGGTATAACGATTGATGCAAAGTGGTATAATAATAATAATACATTTAATTTATAATGCCACTTCATACCACTTTTAATCCACGACGCCGTTCTTGTCTAGTATAAAAATTCTTTATCCACGACAAGAACGGCACTCATATGAGCTCAAATGGCCAAACGGGTCACTGATCAAAATCAGTGACAAAACTCAAAATTTTAAGAAAGCAAAAAATACCATCCACTAATGCAATCATTTATTTTCTGTTACATTCCCAACCACCCCACAGAGTTTCATGAAAATCCATCCCCCAGTAATCCCAAAAACAGACATAAAAACAAAAGAACAGACGCCAGTGATGTAGAAGACACATTACATTTCAGTTATCGTCTCCTCCATATATGGACTGTTACGATCAGAGCATTAGCTCAATGGCAGCAATGGGTCATTTGGTGGTCAGTGTTGAGAAATCAGAAAAGGCTACAAAAAGAGTTATTTAAGGAGACCAACTTGACATACATCGAGGTCCCTTTCCCTATCATACCAGGAGAAAATCTTATAAGGTAGGTGAGCTGTGCTGCGATACAAAGCCAAAGCGAGTATCTGCAACATAACCAAACTGAGAAAAACACCATTTGGTGCCCCTACCCATGCTTTAAGCAAAACAAACAGTTTGGCAAAAAAAGTGGTGCAAACCATTAATTACTGTTTAGATAGTTCTCACATGCCAAAGAAAGTCTTACTTATCCAATAAGATTTTCTCAATAGCAATGGTAATGCCTACTCCTTGGTTCATTTTGACTTGTTGTTTCCCCCAGGTTCAGTCATGTGGCAAACATGACTGAGATATAAATGGACTCAAAAAACAAAATATTGATATTGGGCTGGAAGAGATTGTTGATCTCAAATTTTAGGCCAGTTAAATAAGATCCACAGTGGAAAGTATGTATAAAATCTACAATACATTTTGTATTTTACAAAGATATGGGCAAATTATAAATCAATATTATTTATCTGCTTCTTTAGAAACAACGTCACATTTAATTTGAGGAGTTCTATCAGGGGGATTGCTCTTACAATTACGGAGATTGGGAGCTTTTTGGGGAAACACCCCTGCTGTTTGGGATGTAAGTGTCTGCCAGGCATTTTCCATGGAAAGATGTTTTTTCACCTCTGAAGGATAGTCACCTTCTCTGTATCCAAAACAATCTTCTTCTCTAGGGTTCACCGGAGGCATGGTGGACATGTCATATAATGATGAGTTTGTAGTACAGTTTTCAACGTGACTCAGGTGGGAAATTACTTCACCATTACCTTTGTTGTTATTTGGCGATATTTAGATCAAATCTAGTCAACAATCTGAGTTCTAAATGTGTTAGTTTTTTTTCTTTTCATCAGGGACCAGCTGTAAAATAGAAGTGTTTCAATCGTTGGATGGCCTAACAGACACAACTCGAGGTTGAGGCCTGGACTACTTGACAGAGCAGATCCACCTCCTCACCCTAAAGAACTCTTAAAATCTTATGTAGACTAGCCTGTTATGTAGCCACCACAAGACACTGTGCTATTTTTACCTGTGCCTTTGATTGATTTTAGTGGCAAAGCTCTTTGTAACACTTCTATTTTGGTGCGAGACAAATGTGAATTGTGGTCAGGTTTGTGTGTTTCTCCTATATTGTAATTACACAATATTTTCTTTTAACCCTATCAGTGTTTGGTGTCTCAGTTGTATTGAGAGTGCTTTATTACTAAATTCCCCATTACAGAATATAAATGGAATTACAAGAGAATATCTAAAAAACAGTCCAAACTCTATTTCAAGTTTTGAATTCTTCACAAAATAATACTTTTTGTCTCTAGTTCCTGAAACCATTTTTGGTCTCTATTGCTCAGTATCAGCTGTTCCAAATGAACATTTTATTTGCGTGTGCAAAAATAACTATTGCTTAAAACTAATTTTAGAAAATTTGTTTTAAAGCAAAGATTCACTGTAAAACGAATGTTAAATACTCAGTTATCATATTTTATTAGAACTAGAGAGCACCATAGTGTTCAAAGCGACTCGGATTAATTTAGTCAGAGCTAAAATCAGTTGGGTTTTGATAATTTATAATAACTCCCTTGCTGTAGTCTGAAGAATTATTTGTTATCTGACGGTAGTAAGTTTTCCATAAACTCTCTCTCTCTATATATACTATAAATTTAAAAATTCTAGATCAGTAGATCCAGAACAGTCCTTAAATCCAGATCACATTTTGATTTGCGTTAAATCTTATGTTCATTGAGTATTGTAGGCATTATCAAAGAAGTTATGAGCCAAAGTTAAATTCACAAAAATGTACCTGAATCTGATCCTTTCTTCAGGGATTAACATGACCTTGATAAAGGAGAATGTACACAAACAAGCAAGAATTACATCATTGCCCTATATTGGCTCAGAAACTGGAGCGGTCATCCCCCTATTAGAAGGTTGGTGGTTAAATCCCTGATCCCTAGCAGTCTACATGTTGTAGTGTCCTTGAGCAAGATACTGAGCCCTAATTTGTTCCACGGCTACCATGCAGACATCTCACTGCCCCTCTGAGACGAGTCAATCACTGGTGTAGTATGATATCATATGATAAAAAAGGAAGTTCTTATGTTCTATAATGTTAAATAATTACATCCCCGAAAAGTCGGTGATCTACATCCACTGCAGATCTTCACGTTAATGTAATAACTTTCCTGTTTTATACAAACATAGACCTTAGTGTGAAAAATAATTGAGTTAATTTTGGCAAACGGCGGTTTTATATTTCCGGCACAAGGGCGAGTTCAATCTCCAAATGTTTTCGAGCCATTATTTCCCAATTGTTGTTCCGTTTTGTTCCAAATTTGGTGCATATGAATCAATTTGAGGAAAAATATTTTGTATTAATCATTTTCTTAACCGTTGGCCCCATTTAGTTTAAATTTAGTGTATATAGATTGACTTGAGGATATCTATCTTTAATATATCACATTTAACTCTAAAACATCATAATTAACTCACTAGGAGCAGTTTTTTTTTTAACAATAACTTTTTTTGCTGACATAACTTCCTAACCGTTGGTCGGATTTAGTCCAAATTTGATGGATATGACTCAAGTTGAGGAAGTCTATCTTGTATGATCTTCTACTCAAGTAGTTCATGTTGTACTGACTAGGAGGAGCTTTTTTTAACGAAACATGCAGTGGACATTACTTCCCATTTAGTTTGAGGAGTTCGATCAGGGGGATTGCTTGTGCAACGCAGTGGATTGGGGACTATTCCGGGATATTACCTTGCTGTTGGGGACAACAGCAAAGGCCTAGTTAAAAGTTTGAATGTGAAAGTCTAAATGTCAGCTGCCCTGCTCATTACGTGACATTTCAGAGAGCACAGCTGAAATGACTTGTCTAATTCTGGTATTTGGAGGAGTAAACAAACACAGCGCTGTGTAATTACAAACTTAATTAACTCAAGTGCTTGACTAGAAGACCAGAGGCGGAGAGCTCCTCCTCTTCTTTACACAAAGGAATTTCTGTCATTGGTATTTAAATCCAGTATCTAAGACATTTAATATACAGGATTTATTCATTCATTCCAGTCTTATCATTTACCCAGAGGGAGGCCAGTATGTGTTAATGACATGTGACAGGAAGTCTCCAACATCACTCTCCTCTATCTGAAATGCTGAAAAATGTTTAAAGTTATGTTTAGGCTCAGCAGACAGTTAATGGGAAAGGATGTTGTTTCTGCTGGATATCAACGAAAACTGTGAATTGAGTCACGAGACAGGAAATGGGTTTATATTTTTTTACATTGATCTAAATAATTTACCTAATATTATCAAGTGTGTTTATGAGAATAAAGCTTTATCTTTAAGGGGCAAACATCATTTTTTGGCAAAATAACTTATCACATGTAAGCATATGATGTGGAGAATCATTGGTTTATCAAAGCTTCTCAATGACACTGTGAGAAAAGTCTTTTCTAAGGCCAAACAGATCACAGAAAGATTAAGGTACTCATGGTATGAATTAATGACAAATAATTAAACAAAAAACCTAAAAATAACAAATAAAAAAAGCACTTAGCAAACGTCCACCGAGGGCCAAAACCTGCCTCCGACTCTTCCTCTCTCACATTTTTCATGTGTTCAGCACGTTGTTTTATTCTCTGCTCCTCACTCCTAGACATTTTGTTCGAGGGCACGTAACGTCTATTTAAGATTTAGCCTGAACAGACATCGTTGCATTATTTTCTGTTCCTCTTCAGTATAAAACATTAAAGAAAAAAATGCAAAATAGTACCCGAGGTTTAGGAAAAACTATGTAGATTTCAACATAATCAGTGAATCATGGCCTGCTTTTAAATCTACCGATAACTCCAACAAACTCTCTGAGTATCTCTCAAACACTCTATCAGCTCTTGTGCTTTCCACTCACCCCACTGAGCCCCCCGCTCCAGCTCCAAAGGAACATCAAAAGGAATCAAAGAAACAAAAACATCAATAATGGAAATGGATTCAATTCCAATAAAATTCGGCCATTAATTTCTCTGTAATTTCACACAGAGAAATACAAACGGGGGTTAACATAACCTCCTTCCTTGGCCAAAGTTAAAAAAAGAAAATCTGATTCATATTATTTACCTAAAAAAACTAATCACCTGCTTTTTTTAGCTATCCTGCTTGCACACACAAACAACACACATACAGGAAATTTTGACATTCCGATTGAAAAAATTTATGTAAATTCAACCAATACTTGTGCATTCTGCATTGCCTTGTAAATTTATCTTTAACACACACACATGCAAATAGAACTGACGTGCTGCACTGATCACATAACATCTTCCAACTTTCGTTAGTGAAGAGGAAACATCACTAACAAAAGTGAAGATATTCTTGTGTTAGTCCCAAGTAACTCCTGAGTATTCTCTTCTTGTGTTACTTGGGACAATGTGCTCCAATTTCTTATAAAGGTATTTCTGTGTTACCAAAATGCCTTGTGCTGATTGAGGGGTACCGAGATGGAAGAGAGGTTAGTTAGGAGAAGACTCAAAGTAGTCCTAAAGTATACATGACACCCTATTGAGATGGTTCCCTAAATGTAAATGGCCTAACCCAGTCTGTCCCTTGTTGCTGCTGTGGAATTTAGGGTTCCTCCACCTGCTAAATCCCACTTAAGCCCTGGGTTTAATTGATATTTAATTAGCCTTTAAAGTAGCTGGCGCTTTCAACAATTATGTCAGAATGTGTATAGTCCATTTTTTTACTTGTAGAGCCCAAAATCACAAATCGCAGTTTGCCTTGATGGGCTTTACAATCTGTACATGATGCAACTCCCCAAAAAACCCTTTCAACAGAGGAAAAAAGGGAAGAAACCTCAGGAAGAGTCACACAGGAGGGATCCCTCCTCCAGGACAGACAGACCTGCAATATATGTTGCGTGTACAGAGCTTATCAACAAAAATAAACACATTGTTTACCGTTCTAGCAATGATGATGGTATGTTGTGATATATTGCAGTACCTACAGTAGTAGTGGTAGTACAATATACACATACAATAGTAATAGTGGTACTAAGTATTGGATATATGATTATTAGTGATGGTAGTAGAATATGGGATCCAGCAGGGCAGTAGATGCAAACACAATCCAGGGCTCAGTACAGCCAGGAACCAGGACCAAGAACAATTGGGACATTGAGGGGATGGAACATAAAGTATCCGGAGCACAAGGACTCCGCGGAGGGAACAGTCAGAGGTGCATTTATGGGGCATGAATTTAGCAATAAATTATATAGAAATAGAGGTAGTCTAAACCCGTGACAGCATAACTAAAAGCTGGTCCAGGACCAGCCTGAGCCAGCCCAAACTATAAGCTTTGTGGAAAAGGAGCATGCAGTGATTTGATATCAGTACATGGAGAGAGTGACTGAGGAGGAGAGACGGTTCAGGTTCGACTAAGCCAGCCCTTACTATAGGATTTATCAAAGAGGAAGGTTTTAAGTCTAGCCTTGGATGTAGAGATCCCTCCAGAACCGACACTGGGAGCTGGTTGCAAGGAGAGGAGCTTGATAACTGAAGGCTCTGTCTCCCGTTCTAATCTTAAAAGTTTTAGGAACTACAAGTAGGACGGTGTTTTGAGACTGAAACCTCAATCAGTATGATATGGGACTATGAGGTCTTTGAGATATGAGGGGGCTTGATTGCTGAGAACTTTATAGGTAAGGAGAAGGATTTAGAATTCTATTCTGGATTTAACATAGAGCCAAAGTAGAAAGCTAAGACGGGAGATACGTGATCTCTTTTTCTTGTTCCTGTAAGTATTCATGCTGCAGCATTTTGGATTAACAACAGGCTTTTAACAGAGTATAGTTAAAAGTCTATTCCTCTTTTGAAGATTTTATATTTTAATATGTCTTAGTATGCAGACCTTCTATCAAAAATATACCTGTCACTAAAGCTTGGCACAATCTGACAGTACAAGGCTTCTTCTTTCTATGTTCTGATTATGCAGACACACACAAACACACATACACACACACACCACACACACACACATATGCAGGTGAAACATCTAAGTCAACACAGGGCCTGACAGGGAGACGGACTATTGCCCACTAGCTCAGAGTCATTCAGTCTAGACTCCAGATGTTGGCAGAACATAACCCCTCTCACCCACTCACACAACTAAACACATAAAAACATGAGCACGCACAGACACACACAGTGGATGTAGCGAGCTGGCTCAGTCGAGCCTGTCTTCACGCGGCAGCATCCCTGCCAGATGTCACTAAGTGTTGATAGGCTCTCACCACTGCTGGAGACCAGTTTGTGTGGGAGTGTTTGTATTTGCCTCTGTGTGTAAGTGCACATATTTCTTGCTGCCATTATGTGTGTGTTTGTGTGTGTGTGTGTGTGTGTGTGTGTGTGTGTGTGTGTGTGTGTGTGTGTGTGTGTGTGTGTGCAGTATATGGCAGAGCCTTACAGCAGCTTGAGAACAGTAGCACCACACAGCAGGAGTCGGTGCAGACAGGGCTGCTCTGTTTGACGAGGCGCTAAATGTTTGTTGTTCTTTTGAAAGTCTAATTTGTTTCCATAACATATGCACATCTTCACTTCGGCTGAGTGATGAGTATGAGCAGCGAACTGTGGAAGACTGCGCTCTGTCATTACAAAGCTTTCAATCAGCAAATGTTCGGTACTTGTAGCAGTGACACAGCAGAGATCTATGAACTTACTGACGATTGATTGTGTGATTAATTGAAGTATCTGATTTAACTCCCAGGCGCTCATATCTGATTGTTATTACTGAAAATATCAATCAGCTGGTATCATCTTTAGGACACAAAAATATACTTTACCGTCCTTTCTCGCCTACCTCATTTCATCCAGACTTGTGTATGTTTCAGTCTGAAACTGCCTTTTGACAGTCAGAAACTTTGAACAGATTCCAAGTTAGGGAGGACGGTCTCCTGCCTTAACCAGTTCTGTTGAAAGAGAGAGAGAGAAAGAGAGGTTGTACTTAGAACAATAACGAAGGTCAGTGTGCTCACACGGTCCCAGTCACATACCTGTAGCCATCAATAAAAGTTCAGAACCAGAGCTTTGTCCCCTTCCAGAGAACGGTGTGAGGGAGACGGCCAGAGAGAGTGAGTGAGCACAGACATACAATGATATCAACTATAATAACAGGGTAATTGTATCTAATAGTAGTCATAATAACTTCTTGACTAATACTCTTAATACTATGACTTCTTCTACTATTATTGCCACTTCTATTAAGAATAATAACGACATTGGGTGGCATCAACCAGGTCCGAAGCAGGATGTCCAGCCATGATCGATTTGACCCTGCAGGATAAAACAGAGAGAGAGAGAAAGAGAGAGAGAGAGAGAGAAAGAGAGAGAGAGAGAGAGAGAGAGAGAGAGAGAGAGAGAGAGAGAGAGAGAGAGAGAGAGAGAGAGAGAGAGAGAGAGAGAGAGAGCTTAATGCATCATGAGAAATCCCCTTCTAGTCTAAACCTACAGCTGTAGCACAGTGGGTAGAGCAGCCTTCTCCCAATCAGAAGACCGGAAGGTAGCTGGTTTAAGTCCCACCAGGATCTACTTGTTGGAGGGTCCTTGAGCAACACCCTGAAAAACTAGCTCCTCTGGTGTTTCAGTGATGGGTCAAATGCAGAGGAATAATTTCACCATGTTGTACTGTGTATTGCTGTATGTGATCAATAAAGGATTGCTTCTTCATCTCATAAATAGGAGCTGGCTTACGCCAGCCTATACTATAAGCTTTATCAAAAAGGAGGGTTTTAAACCTGCTGCTAAACGTAGAGAGCATGACTTCCTCCGAGAACCAAGAGTGGCCGGTGGTTCCACAGAATGGAGCCGGCTAACTGAAGGCTCTGGCTCCCATTTCTGGATCAAACAGTCAGACTTTGGTGTGCGTCGGTTTCAGGGATCAAACTAAAAGATGGTCAAGTAATTTTGTCTGTTGTTGCATTTTAGTAAATAGGGCCTCATCAACTGGCAATGTGGTATATAAACCTAGTTGCTGTTGTTAATGTGCTCTTATTTTGAAGGATCACAGTAGCAGTAAGGTTGTCGGCATTCAGTTATTGTGTTCTGACTTAACGACAGTAACATACACTCTGTCCTTGCGGCGTGCTTCTCAAGCCAATTGTATGACATTTCAAAGTTAAAGTCAAACTTTGTAAGGCCTGGGCATTCCATTATATGTTCTATAATAGACTTTGTCTTTGTCCATCAAGGGAGGAATATAGATTAACAGTATGGGCACAACATCTTTTTATTTTATCTCAAGGGACCTTACAGGCTCTTTTTAATATTTTATATCTCCTACATAGGTTTTTAATCCCCTTTAATCTGTTTTCACATTGTGTCCCATATACCTTTTGTGCAGACCTCCTCGTCAACGGGAAAAAACGAGAGGAGAGGATTGACAACAGTCTACAAGTCAAGTAATTATCAAGTACATGGAAACAGAGCATACCCAGATTATTTCGTCAAGATGTTGCCCAGAAATTTGCATGACATACTTCAACGTAAACAATCCCCATCAAGTGTATACAATGTAAGTAAAAAAAGAGCCTCTGTTCACACTTTCAGGTGTGAAAGCGTCCTTAGGTTTTCATAGTGAAGTATTATTTGTACATTTCCATATGCTAATCAGACATTTCCTAGCAATCACATCCCATTTAAGATCAAACCCAATTCATTAACATACTCGTGTTGGCGATTTGACTCTCAGTGCACGTTTCGCATTTCTTATTTTCCTCTTAATGCTTTGCGCAAGAACAAATATAAGAGATAAATAAGAAAACGTCCATGCATGAGGTCTAATGTTCTTATCTTCAGCCATAGAAATTCACGAATTCAATTAACTCTTGCTGCAAGTTATTCAGGTGAAATGGCTTTTGACTGAGATTGAAGAAAAATAAATTAGAATGGGTGACTTGTTAAAATATTTCAAGTTCGGTGCTCAGCTTGACTGAATTGCAGCTCAACTGACCCTGTAAAGTACAGTACCAAAGGCAAACCGGACTGTCCATGTTTAGGACACTGACTGATAACAGTGCCAACAGGTGACATGAAGGATCACACCTGCATCTGCAACCATGTCGACCTAACACCAGGCTTGCACACTAACACACCCACAAGCAAGCAGGAGGTGTTGTTGTCTGGGATTCACGAGAGTCCATCTGTTGTCCAGTCAGGAGGTGAAGCTCACGAGGGCGAACCTCAGAGGAAACACTCCCAGTATCGCTCATGTCCAACAGCAGGGGGTGGAGTGTGTGTGTGTGATGGCTGAGAAAACCTCGACCTGAATTCTAACCCGGACCTCACTCCCTTTCCCTGCTAGTGACTTTGTCCTAGTTCTTACTTTCTGGAACAGGTGGTGTGAGGCTCAGCCAGGCGACCCGCAAACATGGTCATGTGTAGTAAAATCTGACTTGACCCCGCCCTCATTCTTTTTATTTATAGTCGGAAATCATAATGCGAAACACACACACACACCTACACTTGGTTGTGCAGATTGTCTGACATCAACATGTGTTATACCCTTGTGACTTTCTCCACAGCATGAACCCTATGTAAATACTTATCAGTGCGAAAAACTGCATCTTTGTTTGTGCTCTTTCCTAAACTATACTTAGCAGATGTTGAAGACACCTGTCTGATAAACTTATTCTGATCCCCCTGTGTGTCACCACATATTCCATGGTGAATAGGGAGGCATAATTGAGTTGTCAAAGGTCTGTGACCCTGGTGGGGTGTCACGTCTGTTAAGAAGCTCTCAGAGGATCACAAAGGCAATTGATTAGGCGCTAAGCTCACATTCATCACACGATACTGAAAATCAGAAAGTATGGGAGGAATGCGGGGAAGACTAAAACTCTTAACATTACACTGAAGATAGGAATCACTGGTGGCACTGGCTCCAATCTTTTACAAAGAAAATATGGTGGTATGTAGCATCACCTGCAAAGAGTAAATACACCTCAAATTCTAGTACTACTACTAAAAACTAAATTGAATGAATATGATTCAAAAATAAACATTGAATAAAACAATATGCAACACTATAACGAGGAAACACTGTTATTGAACATATGCATATATTGCTCGACACAATCATAAAATGGTCATAATATCCCAGAAAAGTCAAGGGTATTATGGAATCGTCATCACCGTCGCATCAGCAGATCCTTCGTGTTCGTCTTCGTGTACCAACCAAGTGTGAACCAAAGTTTGAAAAGAATCAAACCTCCTTTTTCCCTTTCAGGATCAGGATTGTGGCACAAATATAACGCTATATCAAAACCCAAGGCGCAATAGAAGTGGGAGCCAGGAACCAGTAGCTGCTGTGCAGGTGTACCAAAGTAGAATTGACTTGTGGGTAACGATGAAGCAATGTTCATTTTTCCATTGAATGTGATTTTGCAGCGAATGCTTTTACACCGGTAAGACTTTATAGAGTACCCCACTCTATTTATTCTGTGTGCCTGACTCTGCAGCCGTAATTGGCACATATGTAAATCATAGGTTAAAATGTTTAATTAGCAGACTTGGCAGATTGATCGAGAATGATGTGCTAACTATTTGACTACCAATTCCAAAAACTTTTGGAACTTTCTATTTTAGTAAAAGAATGTGGGTACAAAACTCCTGAAGAAATTATGGGAATGACCAAAATGAGTTCATTCAGAAATAGTCAAGGTTCATAGAGTAAAACAGTTCATGTTTATAGCATGAAAGAGTCCAGGTTCATACACTAAAATAGTCCAGTGTCACAAATTGAAACAGCCTGGGTTTATACAGCGAAACAGTCCAGTTTCATACAACAAAACAGTCCAGGTTCATACAACAAAACAGTCCAGTGTCACAGATTGAAACAACCCGGGTTTATACAGTGAAACAGTCCAGGTTCATACAACAAAACAGTCCAGGTTCATACAGTGAAACAGTCCAGGTTCATACAACAAAACAGTCCAGGTTCATACAGTGAAACAGTCCAGGTTCATCCCATGAAACAGTCCAGGTTCATACAACAAAACAGTCCAGGTTCATACAGTGAAACAGTCCAGGTTCATACAGTAAAACAGTCCAGGTTTATACAGTGAAACCCCTTCACATAGTGAAACAGTCCAGGTTTACACAATGAAACAATCCAGGTTTATACAGTGAAACAGTCCAGGTTTATACAGTGAAACAGTCCAGGTTTATACAGTGGAACAGTTCAGGTTCATACAGTGAATCAGTCCAGATTCATACAGTGAAACAGTCCAGGTTCATACAGTGGAACAGTTCAGTGTCATACAGTGAAACAGTCCAGGTTCATACAGTGAAACCGTCCAGGTTTATACAGTGAAATAGTCCGGGTTCATACAGTGAAACAGTGCAGGTTCATACAGTGAAACAGTGCAGGTTCATACAGTGAAACAGTCCGGGTTCATACAGTGAAACAGTCCAGGTTCATACAGTGAAACAGTCCGGGTTCATACAGTGAAACAGTCCAGGTTCATACAGTGAAACAGTCCAGGTTCATACAGTGAAACAGTCCAGGTTCATACAGGTGCTTCAATTTCACTACCAGACACACATTATAATTTCTGGAGATATTTTCTGGTTTAAATTCAAAGATACAGTAAGATCATAAGAAAAAGTACGGTACATTAGAGGTGAGGCTGTTGGTGGTTTATTACAGTAAAATAACTGTGAAAAGTTTGATATTGTTGTCTGACGAGGTCAATATAATCTTCCAAAATTCATGATGTCATGAGAGCAAACAAAACAGCAATTATATTTACATTACAAAAAAATAATACTATGTAAACATGTTTTTTAGGAGTCAGAATTGGTGTGGGAGCTGTGATCCATCACTTGAGTGTGGAAGAGGAGTAGACGCAGGAGAACCACAACAAGACCAACAGATGATATGGGACATCCTCTTCACCACTGCTTGTCTTTGCTCTTTTGACTTCCACTTTGACTCAATCCATCATCGACTCCTCTCCACCTCCATCTCCTCATCCCTCCATTTAATCAAATGATCTTCCCTGTCCTTGGTCTCAACCCTGCTTTAGTCCGTCCACCTGCGTTCTCCTCCTATTCTCACTTAGACCTTCATGCTCTCACCGTCCCCACTCCCTCCATCGAGCCTCTCTGGAAAGTGTCACCTCCCCACCTTGTCTCCTTCCCATTAACTTTGGAGCAGATGGCAGGGCCTCGCTCTCTCTGTGTGAGCTTGACTGACAGGGGCTGGTCATCAACCTCTATATACGACTAGTTGTATGCTGCTCCGTTCTGTCTCTCCTCTCCTCTCCTCTCCTTTCCATAATCCCGTCCCTTAACTCTCCTCTTCCAGTCTCCTTTAAACCTCCTCTTTTCTCATAAACTTTATTTGTGCTTTATTTCTCAAAACCTTGCATGAGCTTAAAAAAAAGCTTACATGCTTTTAAACATGTGATTTAACTGCACTTATCCCGTGTTTCACTGTGAGTCAAATCAGAAGGTTGAAATTGCTCTTGAGGTTAATACAAAGCTACAGCCAGGAGAGAGTTAGCCAAGATAGCATAAAGACTGGAAATAAGGAGAACCAGGGATCTTCGTGCTGTCTATGAAAATCATTAAGGATAATGCACAACTCGCTTTACAAAAGTTTACAAGAGTTTTACAGGATGTTATGACTGTATCTGATATCACTCCTTTTTCACTATGGTACACCATCTTTAATCTCATTAGTTTCTTTTCACACCGCTGTTTTTGCATGACTAGTTGCCAATCTTTAGCTTCATATGTTTCTCATGCACATGGACATACATACATGTGATACATTTCATCCATATGAGACACACAGGAATTTCATCTATCTCCAATAGGCACCGATCAGCCTTAACATTAAAACAACTGACATGCGACAGGGGTAGTCAGACTTGATTTTCACGATACAATGACACCTCTCTCTGTTTGCAGGCTATATTAGGCATGTCAACAATTTATCCTGAAGTTGATATTTGGAGTCAAGTTGTTTCATATGTCTAGGGTGAAACATTTCCCAAAAGTGTATGTGAAATTTAAAAATAAAATAACACATATTATGTTTACAGAACTTTATTTACACATATGCGTTTACAGGTTACTGGCACTTTCATATACATCACACAAATATCAAAGTCCATTGTAGTCCAGTCACTTAGAAAGCTGCTTCATGGTGCTTGATGAAGCAGTTGCGCCTGGCACAGGTGGAATGTGCAGACCACGTCTGAACACAAGATAATTCCTTTCCTGCTGCAGTACTCGGGTCCAGCGGGTGGTGTAGACACGAAACAGGGACAGGTCAAACCGCACACAGTCATCTCGGGTGTAGCAGCGGTGTCCCCACACAGCTTTGGGGACTTCAACAGAGGTGCTTAGGCTGCTTGGAGATGCTGAGCTCCTTCGGGGAGGAGGCGTGACTGGCCTCCGGCTGCTGGCCCCCCTGAACAAATGGATCCCCAAGTTCTTTAGTGAATGGCTATCCACAGTCAGAGCCTTGTCTGGCTGTGGATGGTGCAGGGATTCGTGTGGCTGACATCAATTGTATATACAAACAGCAGCATACCACCTCTTGAATTTCATAGGGGTACTGTAGAAGTGGACCAACATGTCGCACTTGTCTGCGTTCCCCATCATGGCATTGTAGCTTTGATGACAGCCTGGAATCTGAAATTGAACCCATTTATTGAAATAGGAGCCATATATAGTGAAATATGTGTGATTTTAGTAGCGCCCCTGGATGATTTTTGATTAAACCAATAATGGCTGGATATCAATCAAAATTTGTCAGAAAAGTGCTTAAATATTAAAACTCTCCTCTCATCTCCACGCGTTTTCTGGATGACAGCTGTGCAGAGCAAGGGGGAGTCTTCAGCTTCTGTTTGCCGGCAAAAACCTTCACATCACCACTAAAACCACTCTGCAGAGCCTTTCAGCTCAATGTCAAATCTGCCATGTCAGAACAACATCCTTGCTGCCACAATGTCATTCTGAAGAAGCAGTACCGTCTGAAAGAGACCCCCCCCCCCCCCCCCCCCCCCCAACCACCACCCCCATCCCCAAACCAAGGTCTTTGCAACATAAAAGCAGTTGAAGACACTAACATGATGGTATTCTTCTGTGAAACAATATTCTTCACCGTGGTGATTGATCGCATTCAAATTGATTTTCTTTCTCTCTCCTGCGAAGAAGAGTGGTCTGTCCTTCTGAAGACAGCAAACTGGCAACATAAATAGAGTGGCAGGATGGAGAGGAAATGAACGAGGATCCATCTTCAACGCACCACAGAGAAACAGATGTTTCAGGTCACAGCCAAAGATAAGCCTCCTCATTCTCGCTCTCTCTCCCTCACATTCATTGAACACTCCACCTGACTGTCTTTAATCAGTCTCTCTCCACCTCCACTTCACTCATTCCCCATCCTCCCTTTCTGATCTGTTGCCCAAATAGGAAAGTGCTCATTGTGCTCTTCTTCTCTTAACCTTCACCATCCAAAGATGCTTTGTTAAAACACAGCACAGGTGGGACATCCTGATGACTAAGCTTAAAATTTCCCGTTAAATTAAAAGATGGTGTCAACATCTGGGCATAGGTCCAAAATAATTTATAACAACGACCTTAAAGTTTCTCTTGAATCCGTGGAGGTTTTCTCCTACAGGCAATAGCAACAGAAGATATCATAAATGTTCGATTGTGATTCCAATGGTGAGCAGAGCAGGACATGATCATGTGTATTGTATGATGTTTATTACCTCCGCCAAGGAGGGGATGTTTTTACTCCTCTTCGTTTGTTTGTGAGAAGGATTACGGAAGAATCACAGCATGGATTTGCATGAAATTTTAGCCAGAGGTAGGATTTGGCATATCCTAGAGTTCACAGCATTTAAAATAAATCAAAATAAAACAAGAAATCATTTGGAGTAGTGATGTCACAACGCGGCTATTACTGCCTCTTTTCCTCTGATTACTTATTTAAAAATGTTTTTAAGGTGGAGCTGGGTGTCAGGTGTCATATATATATATATATATATATATATATATATATATATATATATATATATATATATATATATATATATATATATATAGTTTGGGCCCCATTATTTATGTTATACTATGGCACCTCTGCACTTTCGGTTGTGCATTAGGCCTACTACATGAAAGACAGATCTGTATGATGTTTAACCGCATGCGTACGGACACATCAGGGCACACTTCATCACTAAGCAATGGTGCTGACTATACCTATGACTATATGATTCATGCAGCATTCTTCTAGGATATCATCGCCGCAGATCCTTCGGGTTAACAGGATAACTCAAATACCATTATATGGATCAAGTTCAAATTTTATTGTGCGAGGAAGTACTGGAGTAATTTTGTTAAGGTCATTTTCATATTTCTGACACTAGGGGGAGCTTTATCGGCAAACATTTTTAGCCATAAATTCTCAAGCACTGGACCAATTTTGTCTAAATTTGGTGGATGTTAAAGGACTCGAGGAGATCTATCTCATATTCGTTATTTTATCCATATTTTGTTTTTGTTTTTGTTTTTTTCTGACATAACTTCCTAACAATCAGTCCAATTTACTCCAAATTCAGTGCATAAATATGGAGGAGACCTATCTTGTATATATCATATTTTACTCTAGTAGTTTATATTTTACTCACCAAGAGGAGCTTTTTTATAAAAAAACACAGTTATCCTCATTTTCACACTTTAGTGCGTGGTAGAACTGGATTGATTTTGGGAAAGGTCAGTTGTATATATTTTTATTTCCAAAAGTTTTTGGCCATAATTTCTCAACCATCGTTCCGATTTAGTCCACATTTGGTGCCCATGAATCACCTCGACCAGGTCTGTCTTATTTATATTATATTTTAATCTAACAGATCCTATTTCACACAGTTTGCAGAGCTTTTACTTTTTTTTTAACTTAACTTAACTTAAAATATTGTGGACATAACTTCCAATTTAATTTCAGAAGTTCAATCTGGGAGATAACTTCGATCCCCGGCCGTTGCAGTCCACATGTCGAAGTGTCCTTGAGCAAGATACTGAACCCCAAGTTGCTCTCAATGGCTGTTCCATCGGTGTGTGAATGATGGTGTGAATGGTTACTGCTCCTGATGAGCATGTGTTGCCTTTCATGGCAGCCTCTACCATCACTGTATGAATGTTTGTGTGAATGGGCGAATGCTGTCTGCTGTTGTAAAAGCCCTTTGAGTGGTCGAGCAGACTATAAAAGCGTTAAATAAGTACAAACCATTTACCAAAAGTCTAATAATTGAACCATCTTCAATTTAGAAAAAAATGAACCAAACCCAAACACATTTAATGCTATGAGGTATAATCAGTAATCAAACTTAATTTGAAAACGTCAATATTTTTTATTTACTAAACTTCAGATGTTACTTTTAAGTTCTGATCTTAGAATTAGATCTATTTAGATATTATAATTAGATAATTCAATTTAAGTCTAGCTGAGTTTAACTTGACAGATGTATCTTAATACACTGAATTAAACTGATCCTATTACATAAGTCAATTATCAAAGTTGATTAAGACATTTATTTCAGTCATTATCACTAGCCAGATGGTGCCTTGTTTATCACATTCCCTGTCCTTACTTGAGGACAACTTTTAATTTTCCGAAAGTTATAACTATTAAACTTACGTTGTGTCGAAGGTGAGATACACTAGATGTGCTAATATCTTCCACTGCTGCATTGAATCCGTCCTCTCTTACTGATAAGGCTGTGTGTCTGTGCTGGATCACACTATAGAAGCTCTAGACAGCTTATTCGGTGTGTGTGCCGGTGTTCAGGCACACCATATATGTGTTAGTGTATGTGAGCAGACCAGACTGTGGAGACCTGTAGACAGCTTATTCACAACACACAGATAGCAGCAGAATTCTTATCTAGTCTACCTTCTCGGATCGTGTATTGATGGGCCAATCTGCCTCAGACTGCTGAATTCAGGAACAAAGGCTCTGATAAGTACGGTAGGAGTGTGCAGCGGACTACAGGGATTTAAAAATAAAAAATAAAATCACTCCATGTATTTGTGTTGTAAATGGTTGGAGATGTGAAATAATAGAGCTCACCTCCATGCTGCATTCAGAGACACAAGGGTGCAGCGGAATTGTTATGACAGCACAGAAGAATGAAAGCAGAGAGAAGATGATTTGATGCCGCTGTGTTTGGATCACATCGGGTCACATGCAGTGTGTCAACCGAATAAAACAGGTGCTAGAGGTGAAATGAGAGCTCAGAACCCTCTTCCTCACCTCAGATACAGCGGCAGAACACAGAACATACTAAATCAAGGTTTCAGGATGGGCGGATGGGTTAAGTAATGAAATAAGACAAGGGAGGCATAGACCCTGAGCATAAATAATAGATGAAATCTTGAAAAATATTTATGATATTACGATTACCGTCATTTTATGGTTCAGATGTAAAATGAGTAGTTTAAATTGTGCTGTCATAAATTAAAAGCCAAGGAACTATGAGTTGGTAAGTGGGGAACACATGATGATTTAACCATTTTTCTTAAATGAATCCCAATAATTTTGTTTGATTACATTTAGAACAGAAAATATTATCCCAGAATTGTAATAACAAAATGAACCATTTATTTCCAGTAGAAGATATACCTTAAATCTTTACTCATTTTATACACATGGAATTTGTAACTTTTTATATACATTTTTTACTGGACATCTGGAGCTAAATTGATCCTTTCTTTGAAGTGTTTTGGTCAGTACTCAGTCTTCCTTAACTGAAAGGCTGTTTCAGATCAAAACACACATGCCTGGTGTGTGTGGAGAGGAGAGTGTTCAGTTCTCTGCAGCAGCCATCGCTCCACCATGCAGCGCCGCGTACTGAGCGCTGCGCAGTAACATCGGTGGGTGTGGTGGAACTTTTCAGGGCCGACGAAGCAGAAGAAGCTTATTTTCTTTTCAGCACTTTGACAAATATATCAGTTATGCATGAACTCCACGATAGCTTTTGATAAAACTTGGTGGAAGGGTGTTTCCAAAAATGAAGGCACGGAATTTTGGGAGTAGATCTGAATAAACAGTTTGATCCCTGACTTTTTTCTTCACATAGTCTACCTTGTAAGAATACATTTTCGTGGCACACATGTATATTTTGAATTTGGATTAGGGATCAATTTAATTTAAAGCCACTGCTGCCCTCGCCGAAGTTATGCACTCTACTGATTGACCTTCTTATTATCTATCATTGTGGATATATGGAGACTTTTTTTGTCCAATTAATACATAGTCATGTCAGTAATATGTTGTAATTTTCAACCAATGTCTGAAAATGGATATAAGCATCAATGTCAAATCACATGAAGAAGTTTTCACAGAGTGATTTATTCAAATTCCCTAGGATAGATGAGTTGAGGTAAGATGCTCACATTTATACCTTGATATTTCTAAAATGATGAAATAATTGTCAGGTGGTCTTCCTCTCTTTAAATCTAGTATTCAAAACCCATCGGGTCAAATTATCATACGCTCTATAATTTAATTGTTCTATTTTTATATTTTTATATTGTGTGTTGGTTTTACCTGTTGTGTTATTGTTTTTGTTTTTTCTTTCTAAAGTGACCTTGAGTGATCAGAAAGGCGCTTATAAATTATATCTATTATTATTATTATTTGTGAAATAAAAAAGCATGTTGTTATTATTTAATGTGGTATACAGTCTAAAGACTAAGGTTTTTACCGGGCTGCAATCTGACCACAGAGAGTTAATAAATTACCTGCAGAGAGGAGCTAGTGTTTATACTAGGATCCCCGGATCAGTCACTCTCTTTTTGGAGAAGTATGACCCAAGGAACAGTCCTTTTCGACTCGGTGGCGATCAGGATCATCATCGTCTCGATCCAGAATACTCTGATCAATGTGATCAGAGCATTGAATCTGATCAATGCTCTGATCAATGCTATATAAAGGATCTAGCATGGACATAAGTAGTATTCCAGATGTTTCTATCCAGAATGGTAAAAATTTATTGGAAATTCACTCATAACAAAGAATAACGTAGAGACTTGATCAAAGATTAAATTGTAGCTGAAAATTAATGTTTATGTTCGGCATTAAATCTTCAAAAATCTTGAATTAAAGGACAATTATGGATTATAGTTTGATTGATTAACTATCAATTATGACCCCAATGAGTTTCCCAACCAGGGATTTCATTGTTAGAAGTTCGGTGTTGAACTATATTGGGACCGACTATATAGGATATGTGGGTGACGGTGGCTCAGTTGGTAGAACGGTTGTCCACTTATCTGAAAGTCAGTGGTTCAATCCCTGGTCACTGCAGTCCACATGTCAAAGTGTCCATGAGTAAGATACTGAACCCCAAGTTGCTCCCAATGGCTGTTCCATTGGTGTGTGAATGATTGCTTGAATGATGAGCATGCTGCCTTACATGGCAGCCTCTGTGTGAATGTTAGTGTGAATGGGTGAATGCTGACTCACCTTGTAAAAGCGCTTTGAGTAGTCAAGTAGACTAGAAAAGTGCTGTATAAGTACAGTCCATTTTCTTTTCAGAAACAGCTTTATTGGTCAAGTATGTGTTGCCTTACAAATAATTTGACTCCATGTTCACAAAGTACTTTAGACAATAAACAACAAAGGAATAACAACAAAATACATTTTTGTCTATAAACATGTCAAGTATTGGAGAGTTCAGTGAAGATGCAATAATCTTTTGGTTAATTGGAAAACTGTTCTGCCGCCGTGGGATGATCATGTGTTTACAAAAGGGGGAACCACACACTGTTAGGGTGTCCACTTATCAAAAGAAAATAAATTCTCTCATTTGCTTTACTCATCTGTAGAAATTGAAACACAATTAACGTTTCCTTCTGCTGAATCCAGTTACACAAAGTTTTTCTATTCAATCATCGGTCCATTAAAAGTTACACCTCTCCATCTACCTCACTAATTCTGCTTAATGGAGTTGAAAACTTCCTCGTACTGACCTTGATCTCATTTCAGATTGATAATGAAACCCAGTGATGTGTGTGTATTTATATACTGTATATATATAAATATAAACTGTATATCTGTTTACCTCTGTGCGCTCGCATGCATGGATGTCTGGGTGTCAGTTGATTGCAATAATGCGTAGACTTCTTTATTAATTTATGTCATACCTGCCTTTTTACTGAATTACTCGGTGGGCCCTGAGGGTCTGGAGCTGCATGCAATGCTGCAAATAACAGCTCCAATGAAAAAATGCAAATGATCCGGCTAGATTCCGCACCGAATCCATAGGGACCCCTTAGACACACACACCCACACCCACACACACACACACACACACACACACACACACACACACACACACACACACGCACACACACACATACACACACAGACACACACACAGACACACAGACACCCACACACACACACAGGATCACAAACACACACACACACACACACACACACGGACACACATACACACACACTCACATACACACACACTCACAGACACACACACCCACACACACACACAGACACACACACACACACAGGATCACAAACACACACACACACACACACACACACACACACACGGACACACATACACACACACTCACAGACACAGACACACACACACACACACACACACACACGGACACACATACACACACACTCACAGACACACACACACACACACACACACACACACACACACACACACACACACACACAGGATCACACACACACACTCACAGACACACACACACACACACACACACACACTCTCTTGGACTTGCTTTTTTCCCATCTTTCTCTACCTCCTTTCTTTCTCTCCCTACATCTCTCTTTCTTGCCATGGGGGAGAGGAAGCCGGATGAATATCAGCAGGGGTCAGAAAAATGCTTGGAGAGAATAACAGAGGCATAATAAACAGAAGCCTTCATTCAAATTATTAGACGTACGCTTTCTCACACTCCACATGCTGGGAAACACACACACATTCATACCCACACACACACAATGGAATCCAATCAATCAGCAAAGTTGCCTTATCTCCTGCGTATGAAAATGGAACTTCCGAAATTAGCTCATTTATTTTGGACAATTAGGGTTATTGAAGTGTGACAGTGAAAATTTAGTGTTCACTGGGGCGTATACTTGGCGACAATAGCAGGGAGCCAATTGAGTGCGAGAAGCATTTAAAGCTGTAGTATTTACTTATCAATGTAACCGGCGCTCTGTGTTGATCTCATTAAAACCTCTTCCTCTGTGTTCCTTTATTTAGACAGGATTGAGACAGAGAGAGGAGACAGGAGCAGTCATCCTTGTCGCAGGTGATATAATAGCCTGATCAAAACATAGAAACGGGAAAAGAAACACGTAGAGTTTTTGAAACCAGGCTCCACCTGTGAAATAAAGGAGTTATACTGCCTTCAGGAATTTAATTTATCGAATCTAAGAAGCTTTTCAATGTGGTGTGTGTGGCTGAGTTCAATAGGGTTCTTGAATTTCATACTTGACTTATTACCTACAGAGACTACAGGTCACAGATATGCATATTATATGTATATGCATATAATAATATATTATATATATATTATATATGTATATATATATATAAATTAAACACAAATTTACAAATAGCGACCTGTCAATCAAACAGTGCGCAACATCGGTATAGTTGGAAAAGTATTCAGATCTTAGCCTCCTGGATCCATTTATTATTCACAAGACATAAATTATGTTAAAGTAGACAGAAAGGCATCCTGTGACTTGAACAAATAACACTGCAGCCTCCTGTCGGCCGAGTGCAGAGGTTTTCTCTGCTATAGCTTTGCTGATATGGGTTGCAGACAGTTGTCTGCTGATGTCTGGAATGATTTTGGTGAGCCTGCGCTATTAAGACAGGATGGCTCCTTCTGATGAGATGAAGATGGTCGTTTGATATCTACTTTACTAAAATGTATTATTATCATTATTATTATTACTATTATTACTATTATTATATTTATTATTATTCTTATTATTCTTATTATTCTTATTATTCTTATTATTCTTGTTAATATTTACTATGCTACAAAAGAGACATCATTTGACATTTGACTGAAGATAATATGTGTATGTATAGAAGACCCTGGTGTTTGTACAATGCTCACATTATTCTGCAAAACAGTCAGAGTCATATATGGGCAAAAACCGCCATGTGAATGCAAACATTGTGGTAGGAAGGCAGAGTTGGCATTAATTTACAATTTAAGTCAAGTAGAAATACTGTTACTTGAGTAAATGCAGAAGTATTTACTTGTTGGTCAGACTGAAACATATTAAATGTATAGAACTGGAAAAACAACCTTTTGAAGGACATCTCTGATTGCTTTTGTTGTTTAAACCTAACTGAACCTTACGTCATATAATTATATGGTCAGGTATATTATAGAATCATCATTGCGTCCGCAGCCGCAGATCCTTTTGTTAATGTGATTACAAAAATCTATTTATAGAAAACTTTTCAAATGTTATACTTCCTTAGTACACCTTAGTGTGAGGAAGAACTGAATTGATTCTGGGAAAGGTCGGTTTTATACTTCTGCCAGCTTCATCTCTGAAAAGTTCTCTGGCCATAATTTCTCAACCGTTTGTCCAAATTTGGTGCAAACTAATCGACTGGAGGAGATCAATCATGTACATATCATATTTTATTCCAACAGTTCATAGACAGCATAGGCCTAGTTGGATCAGAAACTCTATTTCAGCCTCTATTGCTCCCATTCATAGACAAAGAGGCAGAGACGGTAGTGGGGTCTCCATGGTGTTCATTCCATAGCCACATCGTAGATTCTCAATTTTGTTGACTTTCACATCTCGTGTGTATAATATCCCGTCAGATGCATGACGTTACATTTCATGTTATTTTGATGTTATGTGCTGAAGTCATCTCTTTATGGAGATTCAGAAGAAGAAGAACATCACTAATTTGGAAACCAAAGAGACAAGATTAATCCACAGTGAGCAGTTATTTTTCTTTCACTTCCTCAAACTTTTCTAAAATGCTTTATCTCATTTAAAGCAGGTAACGATGATATATCAGTGCGCTTCCATTTTTAATCACTAACCTGTTTCCAGTGTTGATTCAGCTCTTTTATAACTTAATCTGAATGCAGGTATTCATTTTGTTTATGAACAGAGAGATTTATGATAGTTTGTTGTTTGAACGTCTTCCATTCTGCGGAAATGTAACAACTTTATACCAAAGTGTCGATAGAGACAAATCACAGAGGTGAGAGACACAGCGATCTGGTTACACCTCGCCTTTAAAACAATGCTGCACACACAGCTAATAACAAAACCTTATCAACATGCAGTGTTCTGCAGCAATCTAACATCTACCTAAGAGGTCTTAGATTAGATTTTTAAATGAACTACCTCCTTTTGCTTCATTTACTTACCGTAGTCTACATAATTTATCACAATTTACTGTGACAGTTGACTTTAATCAGGCTGCTTTTGAAGGAAAGGGGGATGGTGATAGTGTGAATGGTGTTCATACGTTTCCGTCGCCTCAGACAGTAATCTGCAGGGACACAAATAAGGAAACACTGACAGGGGCCATCTATAAAACGATAAATATTTAAGATAGAATTTTAATAAATAATCTTCTCTTCATAAAAGCAGTGTTTGTTATGGCCTCCCGGTTGTCATTACATATTCAGTTGCTTTTTTCTGTGTCATCAGCATCTCTTCAATATTAACACCTCTGCAGATGGATTCCTGATTGCCTGGCTAAATGTGTGTCTCGCCTGCCTCTAAATTATTATTGTTGTCATTATCATTATTAATGGCTTTTCTGTTTGCAGTCAATTTACATCCCATTCTTTGAGCTGAGGAGACAGTTCTGAATCCCTGCGACAATATTTCCCCTCCTGCTTTCATGTTTTAGTTTCCTCTCTTGTTTCTCTCGCCGTCGAGAGGCCTGGGCTCTGTTGTATTTATTGAATCTCACTGTGAACTATGGGAGCTATAATATAGAGCTTTCAGTAATGTATTCTGTATGTAAATGAAGGAGGGAGACGGCAGCACCAACGTTTCATTAATCTGAGTATGTGCGGTGTGCGCGCACGTGTAGAAACTCAAATATAAGCCAGGTCTCTGCTTTGGAGGGTATCAGACTGACTACTGATCAGCTGATCAAATCAATCTTAGCATTGCAGTGCGGCCTGCTCAGAATCTGGACAAGTGTTACGGTTAATGAACAGAAACAACACAGAGGAGAAAAGACGTGAAATAAACGTGTGCAGGGAAGAAAATGTCTTTAGATAGCCATGAAAATTAAGAAAAAGATTCCATCCATGCTCTGAAAGTACAAAGGGGTATAAGGGCCAGGCGTAAGAAAAGAAAATATGAGAGGGGGGAGATTTTTCTTTTAAATTCATATTTCATTTAGAGAAAAAAGTCAAAATCTAAGGAATGAAGTCAAACAAAATCAGGGGAGATTTTTTTATTTTTGTTTATCTTTCATTTCTGCACCTCCCCCAGTGTGCAGTCGGTCTGGTCAACCCCCCCAAGCGCGCGATGGATGTCATGAAGTACTCTGCTATTATTCTGGGGTCTTTATTTAATCTGGACACCCCCATCCACACAACATCGAGACTAAAACCATTTATACATTAAAACATACAACAGTGCAGTGTGATTTTAGCTGGTCATGTGAATCCATATTTAACCTTTTTCCGACTTTTCGACTTTATCTCCAAATAAAATAGGGAAAAAAAATGTAATGCCTGGTCCTATCGTATAAGAGTAATAGGAAAGTGGAAAAATGTTCAGCATTTTTAGTAAAAAATCCCCAAATAGCATTTGTGCTCACATTTTGAAATGCTACAACTATCAAAGTTTCCAAATATGTTTCTTGTCCACATAGTCAACACAGTTACACACATTTTCTTCATGCTAATAATACAATGCAGTCATTGTGCTAGTAGTATCTTTCATACAGGATATGAAGCTTTAAGTGATTTCGAAAAACTTTCCTACAGCAAGAATACAGAAGAGAGAGAAGCCAGAGAAATAGCAGAAAAACAGGCAAAGACAGTTCATGTCAATTTGATCATGGTGGTGAGGTTGGATATGTATAAAGTCGTGATAATAATAGGCACCGAAAAACAAGCCTAATGTTAATGAAAATAGAATTAAAGTATAATTAAAAGTTGAGCACTCAAGGAAGATGTGCAGATTACTTTCTAGCCGGTCTTTAGAAAGTAATGGCCGTTCAATTTTGAGAGGAAGAGATGACACTTCAGATGTTTCTTTTAAATGTTTTGTGCGCAGGCCTCTCTGATATTTAGAGTTCAAGTGTTCCACCACTGTATAATCTGGATCCCTGATTTCTTCTCGGCGGTTTCTTGGAGCCTCCTTAAACCAGCAGCAGATAATAAACCTGAACGCAAAGGATGTAGGAAGAGTCAAACTAATTTTACCTCTTCTGCTGCTTGGTAGAAAATAAGATGCTTTTAAATACTATGAAATATATGATAGTATTATGCAGTGACATTCAGAGGGGAGTAGGGGCCCCCCGCTGTCCTTTAGAAGGTTCCACAGGCCACGAGAAAAAATGGTTTTTAAAGAAAACGAGACAAATCCTATCAGATGTGAAATGTAAGATCCGCCTCTGAACGCGTTCTTGTAATTGAAAATGCACACATGCAGATGCTCTGACCTCTCAACCTCATTCCTCTGGTTCCACTCACAGATTTATGTTGGATGGTGAGCAGCAATCACAGTAACGAGGTGTCTCAGCATACTACAACCACAGAGGACACGTTCCTACGCCACTGCGCTGAAACACACACACACAGAACACACAAACACTCACAGATGCATAAAGCCTCCACCAGAATGAGCGAGTGAGGCTGGCAGCCAAAGCCTTCTTGGCACCAGGCCTAATGATGCCCGGCATGCGTCTGCTCTTGACAACGATGGGGTAACACCTGCCAACTTTTACTAAGGTGTAAATGTCTCTATTAGCGAGCGTCTGGTCCCGTGTGTACGGTACTGGGATCAGAAGAGGGACTACGGGCGCCCTGGTTGCTGTTCAGAACCTGGTAATCGCTGGGTCCAGTGGGCTTGTTCAGCACAGCGCTCTCTTTTTCTTTTCGTGTATACAATCTTTTCCCATTTTGGAGGCGGAATGAAAGAGCAGGTGTGATTGTGAAAATGGAGCTGAGTACAAAAATGGAAATTTGAGTGCGCTGCCAATGAAAGGCTTGATGTTTCTTTTTCATTGCTGCTTCTAAGTTACCGTGTATTTTACGATATCTTCCACACATGTTATTAAAACTTTAACAAGATCAGATTTTTCCGCCATGTCTTTACAAGACCGTCCTCTACCGCACATTGGTCCAAAACTCCTCCCCGCACTTCCTCCTCCTTTCCCGGGCCAAGAGGTAGAACACACAGAATGGAATTTTGATGGTAGTTGGGAGATATTTTTTTAAGTTGATCACAAATAAACATCCATTGTGTTATAATGTTGCTATATTTATTTTAGGAAGTTTTACTGTTGTGAACTTTAATGATCCTTACTGCCATATCCGTTAATCATGACCTTTTTTTTCCTCCTTGTTTACAGTTCAGATAAGGCATGTTTGTTCTGGAAAAAAAATCAGCATTCATGTCTTATTTTCACATAATCTTTTGAAAAACCATGTCATACAGCATCTCAAGTGCTGAAAGGAATTACTCAATATGAAATATGTTCCCAATTCTGACCTTAAATGTGTTTAGACAAGGCTTGTGTGAAGATTCTTCTCAGGACAGTAACTCAACCCTGTTTTTGTTCCTGTGTGTCAACGCAGGGATTATTTTCCTCCCATCATTATCCCAACTTTGTTATAACAGCAGCCGTTGCATTTGCATTCACATTCATAACACCTCCTCCCATATCGCACCCATAGGACATATTGTAGAGCAGAGGCTGGTTATGCACACTGCAGATACCAGGTTACTGGATATGAATTAACATAATGTGAATGGGAAACAGAAGGTGCTTGCATATTTTGGCATGAGCTATTGTTAAATTTCATTATGCAACTTTGAAACCTATATTCCTCTGAGAGATGAATATTGATGCAACTGTGCACACGCGTCAATAATACCATTTGTAACGCCACAGGATTAAGTGGGCCTCTTCTGCTCAAGCACTGTTAGAATAATGCCTAATATGGACATCAGAAATCTAATGAGGGGTTGGGTGTCTCGTTATTGGGTCATGATGATTATAAAGTGAATCAAATGCCAACAGACAGTCGACGAGCCAGTGAGAGACCGTGTATTATTGGAGTTATTAGGAGAAGGCTAGTTCGAATGCTCCAAAGCTTGGGTTGTGGCTAACAGCTCCTAAGTATCAATGTTGGATATAGTATGTAATGCAAGAGATGTCATTTTATTGAGTTACTTTAATGTGATTAGTGTAATTTTCCGGATTCTGCAGCAGCAATCCTGCCTAGTTAGCCCTGCTGGCAGCCGTAGCTCTTAGGATGGTATGTCAGTCACTATGCTGCGATGATCCTCATTTAAATGATCAACAACTCTAGCTTTAAGGCTGTCATGAGTTTCAGTTTCAGTTTCTTTTTATTGAGTCAACATATATACATACATAATACAATAACTGTAAACGATATTTACATACAAAGAAAACCAACAGTTTGAATATATAAATATGTGACTGAAAGGCTAAGCATGAAGCATAATGCTAATGTGAGCCCCGCCTATCCATGTGTTTGTCTAAGCTACCCTGCAAATCAAAAGAACTCATTCAGACTTAACCTTCAAGAATTGATATGCAAATCATTCCCCCCGAAAATCCGAAGCAAATTACCTGTTTTCTAGTTGGTATTAGAGTTATTCTAAGGTGCATTAATGTAAAAATGTATTAATATCTCTCTAATCGGATTTGCTGTCCTGTTTGGAGAAAAACTTTTGTATGCAGTCTTGGATAATGACACATTAATTTTGCTTTTACCATTATTTGCAGTATTTTATAGTAAACCAAATAATTGAATTACATAACATAAGAGTTGAGGAACAGTGGGTTTGTTTGGTCATAATAACCAGGTTTGTTGATAATAATGACTTATTATTGCAATAGCGCTATAGAATTTGTTGCTGATTTATAGGGCAATCCCTACAACTCCACTTAGTAAGACACATAAGGTTGTATGAGTGAAAAATAAATTATAAACACAAGGCCTTATTATTGAATATTTCCTTAGATTTATAAAGGATTGCTATTGACTTTGAGACTTTGCCTCTAACATATTCAATATGTTGTTTCCATGTTAATTTATGGTCGATCACAACCCCTCAGAATTTCATAGGTGTTTCAATATTGACACAGGCTGGCCGCAATACTTTTGTCATTTTTTTTACAGCACAATACCTTTGCTGTATTATATTTATCCGCAACTGTATCTTATGGTGGTAAATGCTGGCTTGTTAGAAACTAAGAAGGTGACAATGAACCCGTTGATGAAAAAAGCTCATCCAGCTCATGCTGGAGCTCGAGCAGTTTTACTTGGGGGAGGGATGTCTGGACTGTCTTTCTTAGCCTGCTGCCACTGTGACCCAAGTCCAGATAATAATAATAATACATTATAAGTGGAATAAAATAGAATTCTACTTATCTGGACCTTAGTAATGTCCATCAATCCATATGAATGCGATGATGGACCTTACTGCTTAAGTAATTCTATGAAGGTTGATGAACAAGATATTTTTGGGAATAAGCATAACTGTACTATATCAAATCTTAATGAATTACTTGAAATTAACTTATTAAATTTTGTATTGGATCAGGTTCAAATAAATTTGCCGTCTCTGCTAATTCTTTTCATTTATTTTATAATTACAAAACAACGCTCTAACAGAGAAGGTCAAAATTATTGTAAAGGATGGAAGATTCTAACTGAGTGGGTGATGGATAAAGATTTAATAACCACAATATGTTAACAATGCTTCTGTGTGGGGCCAACTCCAATCCCTGGTGAAGGTAACAATGGTCCCCCTCCCTGAACTTCTGTAAGAAGTTGTCAGTGTGACGACCTTCAGTGGTCACGTATGGGGCTCCTGTCATTCAGCTCCTAGACTGGTGCTGAGTTGGCAGCAGGTTGGGGTTCGGTCAGGATGTGATGAACAGGTGTGACTGGAGGGTGGGCCCGGCATGACTCCTTAACCCTGCTCATAGACTGTATGTATTATAGGAGCGTATGTCCAGATATTTGCATTTATACACATTGTGTGTATATTAATGTGTGCTTTACTCGAGTAGCCATTAATTCACTGTTGCAGTTAAGTGTTGAGAGTGTTGGAAGCTGATGACGCTCGATAAGGATATGCACAGTCTGCGTGTGTGCATGTGTGCGTGTGTGCTTGTGTGTGTGTGGCCCAGGGTGTAACCTAGCTTATTTATATGTGCTGCAATGTGAGAGGTGGGAATGTGGAAATCGGCGAAGTGTATCCAGTGTTGGGTTACGTTCACTGTAACACAGCTGTGTTTCAATCAACAGTGCCTACAGCGAAGTTTGAACAGTGGATGTGCTCTGTTATTACAAGCTGGGAAGTTCTGGCAGAGCATGATGAGCAGGTTTCAAAACAATGCACACTGAAAATGAGCTAACATAGACTTTAGACTGAGACTGAAGTTTCTGGATTAAATTATGGTTTAATATTAAACACAGCAGTGTGCGATGAGAGTAGAATTACATTTTTAAAAAGTACATCAGTCATTTCATGAGTGAAAACAATGTAAATATGTAAATGGGGAAAAAAAACAAAAGTGAGTAGAGTTTGAGAGCACGATGCTGATAACATACCTGTGGAGGTATGAGGGTGTCTAAGAGAGACGACAGCGGCACTTTAAAAAAAAAAACTTACAACAGAGGGTAACGGGAGGAATTGTGTTATTGTACAATGCAATAGGATATGTATGAGAGCAGTATGGCAGCAGTGAGGAGTGTCGGAATGTTTCAAGGTGGGGGTGGGACTGCACGATGGTGATGCACAGGCTGGACAGATGATTGAAAATGTTAAGATGTTCTTCAGGAGTGACCAGAATGGATTAACAGGATTATAAATGAGCATATCAGAGGGACATCCCAAAAAGAGGGACAGTAGGTATATCGTTAGAGGGAAGCTGGAAGTGGAGGTTTCTGGATGTGGTGAGAGAGGACGTGCGGTTGGTTGGTGTGACGGAGGAAGGTGAAGAGGACGGGGCACGATGGAAACAGATAATCTGCTGTGGCGACACCAAAAAGGAAGAGCAGAAAGAAGAAGAAATATAGCATTAATGTTAAAAGCACTTATCGAATATAATATAATTGCAATATAAGCAGGGGACAATAAAAAGCAATTACCGTTCAAATCATAAGTCAGTCATCACTTTGTTCGGCACATAGTGATAACTGATAAGTGGAATTATTTTTCAAATATTTGTTTACAGAATAAAAAGTCGTCGAAACACGTCTTTGCCTTCAACGCTCAAAGTTTTACAGGAAAATGAGAGAATCAAAAATTCAAATCAAAATTATTTTATCATTAAATTGATGAAAATTAACAGTGGGAGGGTAAGGCAAAACAAAAATCAACAAAACAGCATCAATGTCAGTTTGATATCGTACAAATCTGATCAACACTCTGATCTCACCAACTGTCATGTGGATAAAAAGCTTTATCCTGCCGTATCATACAGATAGAATTCATCTCCAAAAGTTTTTTGGACATAACTTCCTAACCATCGGTCAGATTTAGCCCAAATTAGGTAAACAGGAATCGACTTCACCGTATATATAGACTATAGACTAACCATATATATAGATATATACAACGTTGTTTTGAGATTCTTTTCTTTCTTAATGCTATATTATTTTATAATAGAATTTTTACATACAACACACCCAAACCTGAAAGGGGAGTAAATATATTTGTAATCTTGTCACATCTTAAAGGTCATGATTTGGATAATTATTTTCACACCACAGTGCCATTATTCAATCATTGGATGATTCCTCATTGATGGAGTCTTACACCCTTGGCACGGTAGACATAGTTTGATGTTTTAAATCAGTAAGGTGTCCCTTTAATTATCTGGAAAAAAATATCAGGTGTATTCTGCCCAGAATGTATTGGTAATGTACAAACAGGGTGTCTTGTATGATTGCTTCTACAGGGATGCATGTGTGAATGAGCAGGCGGGTGGAGTTTATCCAACTTATAAGACTGTTCTTTGTAGTAGGCCTGAGCACATCATCCATCACTCTCTTCGGTCAATCACCGTGTTTACCTGGCTTATTTTCAGCCACATGCCATAGTATCAGTTAATCCACATGTCAACAAGGTTAGGTGTCACAGGACTTACCCTGCACCTAATGTGAATGAAGGTGAGGCCGCCCCAGGTTTGTGTCAGAGCCAGTGTGAGACTTCACCTTTGGCAAACACAATTGTTTTAGAGGGATGGAACAACACAGAGGAGGGATTGTATCTAACCAAACATTTCTTTTTCATGGTTATTGAATATCACTCACATGCATTGTTCTCTGTGCAAACAATCTTATCGTATACCTGCAGAATGCCGACGATGGGAAAAAGTTGACTGGAGTGTTGGACTTTTCTATCATCGTGCTCTCTTCCCTTCTCATTCCCTCCCTCCCATGTGAACAAACACAACTGACCCGAGGCATTGCGTACAGTAACAGTGCTGAACACACATTCCAGCACACACCTGCACACTGCTCTGCTTTGACGCACTGGAGAATAGAAACACTATCCTTATAGCGCAGCGCAGATACACCTTTTTCAAGCGTTCGAGGCATCCTTTTAAAGTGTTGTAGATAATGAATAGTGATATGAAGTATTGAAAATGTAATTCAGCTATAACATTAGGTTACAGGCCAGCGGCAGGTTTAGCTAAAACTGTTGTTCTTTGCTCAAGACAAAAGCTCAGCAGCTGGTAAATGGTCTCTGTTTGCAAAACAACATGCAAAAGGGATCACAGGAAATTGGTTTTAAAGGAAATTGACTGCAAAAAAATTTGAGTAAGCAGTGACTGTAGTTTTAGATTGTGTTTGTGGTGGAAACCTAGGGACTTGCTGGGCCAATCAGAAAACAGCTCACTGTTTGATAAATACTCCCTGGCACAGGAGGAATATATCCTTATTAGAAATTTAAAATCCCTCCAGGAAGAATATTGGCTGTGATAAATCATTTAGCATGGCCGATTGCCTTCAGTAATACCGCCGAATCAGCAATGCAGAGCCAAGTCTTATATGACCATCAATTATTAACACACACTAATGTTATTAGCATTTTCTTTTCAGCTTCTAAGGGACAGCATGAGATAGGAAGAGCATCTAAATGGGACTCTCCTCCGGGCTTTGATTAGGCCACTCTGAAACTTTTATTCCTTTCAATCACCTTCTAGCTGGACTTGCTTTTCTGCCAATATCTGTCCAACCTCACCTAAATGTTGGACTTTAAAATATAACGAGTTGTCTGACTCTGTTGGTTCGAGGGAAAAAAAGTGCCACAAGCGAGAGCGGGGGTTTATTTTTTTCTTACTGAATCTCTAGCAGGGTTTGGGGAATCCCTCCTGAGTGGAGTGACGGAGAGGGACACTGATGACGTGGAAGACATCACAGGATAACTACAAGCACGGGAAAACTGCAAATTTGGGTATTTATGTGTTTTAAATAGTGGTAAACTAAATATATTCGACTACATAAGTGGTTTATTCCAGTGGGGTCAGTGTAGCTGCAGCGGCACAGGGTGCAACTTTCCCCTGATAGCGGCATCATAGTCTATGATTTCAGCTGGGAAACGGACACAGTCGGCTTAAACAATGAAATTACCAAAGAGTTGCGTCTTCCATTCTCCAAATCCTCCAGCAGCACCAGAAAAGACACTGTGCATCATTATGCAATGTAATTACAAGCATTTTTATATCCATCAATAATAATAATTTTAATTGTAACCTTATACATGAAATGCAGTATATATGATGAGAAACTGACAAAAATCGGCGTCAGTGTCTCGTCAGAATTGGAAAACTGCTTACGTTGTTTGTTGTCTTTATTATTTATTAGAATGAATTTCAAAAATATATATAAATAGTGTTTGATAACGCCAGAAAGATCTGAGGGTTGTTTTGCAGTGGCAGATATTTTTGTTTGTATTTATCCTCCAGTGAAGATAAATCAAAATTGTTTGATTATACATTCTAAAATTGGCTTTGAGTTATAATATTTGGATTTATTTTACACACCGGACATTTTACCGACAAATTTGTTTGTTTTAAATCCCATGGATTGCATGCGCAGTGTTTATAATTGAGGCTCCAAGCCCGGATTTTTTTTGCCCACTTGCAGTTGACGGATTATTGATGAATGGATGAATGGATGGATAGATAGATAAATAGATAGATGGATAGATGGATAGATGGATGGATGGATGGATGGATGGATGGATGGATGGATGGATGGATGGATGGATGGATAGATAGATAGATAGATAGATAGATAGATAGATAGATAGATAGATAGATAGATAGATAGATAGATAGATAGATAGATAGATAGATAGATAGATAGATAGATAGATAGATAGATACTGTTCTGTAATGGAAATTGGGCTCTAACTAAGTACAGGCTGCATAGAATCTGACAGACAGATTATGAGGTGATTATTTATGGAGACTTTTTAATTAATAGAAAAAACTGCTTATTATGAATCCTCAATTCCCTCATTAAGAGTCGCCAGAGGAAGACCGTGTGTTGTTGGAAGGTTGGCGTGGACGACTAATGAGAAAGTGGTGTTGTATGTGTGTGTGTGTGTGTGTATGTGTGTGTGTGTGTTTGAGACTTCATTTGGAGGTGATCTCAGTCAATCAGAAACAGTCTAGAACCTCAGATCTGTTTTGTGAGCAGGGTGGATCATAAAGATGATGCTCTATGATTATAGATATCTGTTATAACACTGGTTTGGTCCACAGCACATCTGCAGTCTGCGCTGCGTCTGTTTCTGCAATTTCACCTATATTATCTTATCTTAGATATGTGGATATATGCGGTATTAAATCTCATCATCTTATTTTGGTGTTATGAAGCTTTTTCCGTCCCATCAATTTAACCTTACTTTCAAAAGGCAGCTTTTTGCAGTGGAAAAAAAACAAACAATAAATGTGCCGACTTATTATAGTGGAAAGAAGTGGCAAATGAAAAATCATGAATTAATTTGAACAATTCTATTACACTGTTGCACATAGACATTGATTGTATAAATGATATTTAAAAAACATACAATAGCATGCTTTGGTTTCTTATTTTATTGTAAATGTTACTTGACACTTTTATAGTGGAAATGTTAAATGAAATGTCATTGTTTTCACTGCTGTTGCCAAGGAAACGATGCAGGTTAAAATGTGTGACTTCATTCGTTCTATTGTACAGAAATGAAAGCAGAATGAAATGGTACTCAACTGAACGGACTGCCACTCAGCCATAATTTTCTGTAGGGATTTTGATACCTGTTACAGTTAAAATAGCATAGTAAATCGCCATTTCATTGTACAATCCTGGATGAATGAGAGTCTACATAAAGACAGATCATATAAGCAGTATTGTCTTTGTATTGAAGCAAAACCTTTAACATTATCTTTGGCTCCGTGTGTAGGTTTGTAACAATGATTGGTTGAAAAAATTGACACATATTTTGCTCAATCAATTGATACGGTTAGCAGTCAAATATGGTGCAGACTCGCTGATGTCACTGGTTCGTGATTTCTAAATGAGCATTGTCAATGTCAGTGACCTATAGAAATCTCTGCTATATGGATATTAATAATTAAAATGTGGTGTGAGTGTGTGAAAATGTGTCGAACTTGAGGAATATCCGGTTCAATATATGAGGATTTTTTGACCCCTGTAACTGATAAATATTTCAACCAAACTGCGATACTGTGTATACTCATTATAAATATGTATAAATAGATATAGGGAGTAGGTGCACGTTAAATGGTAAAAAGATTGCAAACTTATTTCAGACATATATGCAATCTCATTTCTGAAGTAGAACTAGTCTGTCAAGACTTTTATCTGCAATGTTGGTTGTTTAATGATGAAGAAAAAAACTCCAAAGATCCCATACAGACGCTTTTTGGTCTGGAGTTGTTGGTGGTACATTTAACTAAAGCAGATTGCACAACAGTGCTGAAAAAATACCCTTATTGATGATGTATTTACCCAGATCGTGAAAAGATCTCCATGCCTTCATCTTCTCCTACGGGGACTACCGCAACTCCCCTCTCTGGTATAAACCAGAAATCACCGTCTTGCTTCCAACTGGTTCAAAGTGTATCAGCTTGTCTGAAATAAAGGGTATGAAGATCGAGCTCAACTTTGAGAGATTTGACAAAGCTCTTGCCAAATGCCTGTACTTTGCTCCCAGTGTGAGACAAGAGTTAAGTGAGGAAGAGTGGATAGTGAGTCTTCTTTATATAGTATAATATATGGGGTCAGTTGTACATTTCAGTTTGCAACCCTGCAGCCATTTGCTGGGTGAATGGAGAGTGGCAGGAACTGAGTGGAGATCTCAGGAACACAGTTGGGAAGATGTGCTTGCAGTCAGGTACAAAATACATATAATATGTAACAGAAGTCCAGCTGGAGGATCTCTATTACTCTATTAGGATTTCTATTACAACATCTTAAGTGTTTTGACAGATCAATCCTAATCTGGGGATTTTGCAATGACACATACTCACTGTTCATTTTAGAATTAATTTTAAGACTTTACTGATCAATCTTAAAGCTTTTCAGTCATCCAAGCTATATAACAGTATTAATAGACTGTTTTAGCCAGCTCGGGTCCAATGATCCCCAGCTGGGGTCATTGTGGCTGTGTCAAAGTCAAGGCTGAAGTCTAAAGGCTCCCAAGGTGCCAGCCACAGCTTTTGGACCTCCTGTCAGAAGAGATAAGGATCACGGAATCTTCAGGAGGGAGTTGAGCATGTTCAGTTGAAGCCAATCGTCAGGAAAACCTAGTCAGGGTGCTTGATAAAATTTAGAAATAAACCTTTCTTGGAGGTCAATCAGAGCCTCTCGGCTGTAGGAGAGACTGGGCCGAGGCCGTTAGACCTGTCCATATCGACACTTGGAACATGGGACTACTCAAAAGGGTAACAAACTCCATCAATATCTATTGAAAGGGTAACGTCATACAGGTTCTTGGGTATATGGATAGATGATAAACTTCTGTTTGATGTATATGATATTGTATTAATATTGTAAACCTCAATCAGCGCTTACATAGAACTCAGTGAAGATGCCGGACTGCCTCTAATTGATTAATGTGACATATTGTACCGGCTGATAGCCTCCTCTATTTTACATAGCCTTGATTAAGTATACCCATTTATCTCTACATTTCATTAAAAATGCGTGGTCCCTCACTTATCACTTAGTTCTTTATGATTTGGTGGTTTGGATGCCATTGACCAACCACAGACAACGGTTTAACAGGTAAAAGTCTCTTCTCAATGTCAGCTCTGGTAATGATCATCTATACTCTTCCAAGTGGCTGCTTTCAAGGATCCTTAAGTTTTGAACCATGTGGGAATAACTGCATTGACCTATTATCTACCATGGGCGTGATATAATTTACTAAAGGATCCCAAAGATCAATTTGGTTGTATAATTGATAAGCTCAAAGCCCTGTGAAAGGCTGGGGTGATGGAAACCTGCTGTTTTTTTTCTTGAGAGGCCATCATGTATCCGTTTTTTTGTTTCATTGTGGATTTTTTTGCACAACTTGTTGTTTTTGTTTTATTTTAATTTAGCGATTGGCTGCTACCTTGGACAGGTCTCTCTTGTAAGAAATTTAAAATTTGGATGGGACTTTAAATAACGGTAAAGAAATGCGGATACGGATGAATTGTCTTACACAAAACAACAAGACATCTTGGTGACAAAATTGACAACAGTTAGGAAGCTCTCCAAGGATGCACTTCGCAGCCGAGCAGTGCACCATATGCTTCCTGCCTGTCACAGGAAACCACAGGCAGGACTTTTCTCCCATGCCTTCATGACTCATTGGTTCAACTCTGTTACTACCTCTACTGATTTGACTGTAGGTTGAACAACACAGACCCACCATTACATCTTAACTTTGTTCATACAGCAGGGTGGAATAAAGTCACATCAGTGTTTAAGAGAACAGAACATGTGTAAATAGGCATATAGACGTCTGAGGGTGTAATTACACCCAGTTTGGTTCCATTAAAACAAAGTCATATGATTGCTCAGTTGTTTGGTTCATTTGAATTTTAACAGTACCACCTGAGCTTGGTGTGCATCAAAAGAAAGGTACAAGACCCCCTCAATCTCGATTCACGTCCAAAGGAACACTGGAGTAGTCTGACTGAATTTATTCCTCATTCCTCATTTCGTTTGTTCGACTGTTTCCATTTTGCCCTGTCTTTTGCATCATCCACTGTCACATCAACCAACTACATGTCCTCTCTCACCACATTTAGAAATGTCCTCTTCGGTCTTTCCCCTTGTTCTCCTGCCTGGCAGCTCCATCTCAAATATCCTTCTACAAATATATCCTCTATCTCTTCTTTTCACGTGTCCAAACCATCTCAATATCTTACTTTGTCTCCAAGACCTGCCCCTCTGATGTGGTCCTTTCTACTCCTGTCCATCCAGACCAAAAATAGGATGGCATTTCAAAAGATACTTTCCTAAAAATAGTTTGATGATGTGAGTGTGTTCTCAGCGGCTAAAACCAGATACGTAACTCCGACAAGCCCATTCCCCACACATCTCAGCACACAGCGTTGGTTTGGAAGGTAGCAAGTTCTTCTGCACGACGTATACCATATAAGCTGTCAGGTTAAGAAAATATTCATACTGTATTATCCTCTTTTTTATGTCTTTCCAATTCTGTGTTACAAGAATGCCAGTGTGAATGCTAAGAGAACCAGGGATAAAATTTGATTTGTGCAAAATAACTGAGAAATGTCTTCATCGGTACGAATCAAGAGAACTGAGAATATCTGATATTGCAAGTGAGTTGTATGTGATTGACAGTTCAAGGAGACATAATTGGTTTTGACACTGCTCCTGTTTCTTCAGTATTAAACCCCTGGATTTAAAATTTTCAATAGAACTTTGGTTTCCAGTTGTGTGCAACACATGCTATTCAAATAACAATTTTGGTTGATTTTATTGAGGAGATAGATCTGTGAGAAGAGAGAAAGACCCCTAAATAACCCTGCATTCATCAATTGTGGCATCATCATCATCATCAACATCATCATCATCAGTAATAATGCATTAAATGAGTTTGAAACAAACACTGTCTGTGGAGAAAGCCCTTGTGTGGATCACATCATAAGAGGGAAAATATTACACTTTGAAAAATGACAAACCAATGGAGCATGAAAGCATGCATTGCCAAACAGCAATTACTGTTTCCTCCCACAGCCCCTGTAGAGAACCTCCACACAGCACACACATGCAGGCAGCTTCACAAATGAAACATCAGCTAGACGGCTAACCGGGGCTCAGTCCAGCCATGTCCGGAGTGGTGTGTGTGAACCCTGAGCTGTTTTGAATAAAGTATTTGAATTTGAATGCAATTGTTCAAACTTGAATCCAGAGAGTCTCCCATTCCAGTCAAACGAGCTCTAGAAAACACCACCATACCCTGAGGGGGGGGTTGAGGTCAGGCTACACACACACACACACACACACACACACTCACACACACACAGACACACAGACACTGCTACTGGAACTCTCATATTGTCTCAGTCCGACAATGCAGCAGCTGGCACAAACAGGGAGATATTTAACAGCCACCAATTGATGCTATGCCACCAGGTGCTACTGTGTGCCTTTCCCATCCTCATTTTATGCATCAGCAGAATTTCGTTTACCTTTATTTTCATAGCTCAAATGCTGGAAAACACCAGGGAGGGGCCGGGGATACCATAAACGCTGATATTAACGCCTGTTCCTGAAATGGGGCAGCTTGAATGGTGTGACATTGTACTTTCACACGGGGCAAAGACAGATAGTCACCCCATATCCTGCTGCCTCTCTCCTCCCTGTTTATGCACACAAAGACACTTCTGTAAACTGCATTGTATGCGTATATTTGCACAGACACACACACACATACAAACACACTCTGATGCAGACACTACTGGGCATCCACATCTGCGTGAGTGTTTCCCAGTGTGTCCCAGTATCTATGTGGGTTGTAAGTACCAGAAATAACACACTTCCATGGGACCTTTTAAATGGACACCATCTGTCTCTATCAGGCAAGGCTTTGGGAAAACTAATGCTTCGGCTCAGATGCTTCTCACCAGCGACCGTCTGAAATGAACTGGCATCATTACTCTGGTGGGAGAAACTGCAAGGCAAATTTGAAAGAGAAAAAAATGTTTTTTTTCTCAGACACGAAATACAGACGAAGAGGCGAGAAAATGAAATTTGAGTGCTTTTTCTAGGAGAGGAAGTTCAATTTTTTTTATTTACGGCGTTGGTAGGTGCTGCGTATGAGAGACATTTCTCACATTGTTATGATTTGTCATATTGTCTCAACGCAAACACATTCTGAATGTAGATGCACACACATTTACAAAGAGCAGCACCTGAACAAACTCAACGTCTGCCCAAGCCCTTATTAAGAGCTTATCATTCATTGTAATGGTTCCCCTCTTCACTCCTTTTTCACCGTCGTCTCCACTATTTTCATGTGACACACAACCGACAGGAATACAGCTACAACTGAGGCACCTTTATTGCCTGCCTGTCTGTGTATCCGTCCATCCTTACCTAGGTGGCTGTTCATTAATCAGCCTGTCTGTGTTTCTGTCCTCCTGCCTGTCATTTACACTACATGTCCAACAGCTGTCAGGCTAGCTGTCTGTTTGTGTGTGTGTGTGTGTGAGTGTGTGAGTGTGTGTGTGTGTCTGTGTGTGCGTGCGTGTGCGTGCATGTGTGTGGGTGTCTGTGTGTGTGTGTGAAACCTCTGCGCCTATGCTGTCAGACACACTGAGACAGACGGAGACGTGATGTGATGGCCACCCTGTCTGATAGCCCCCAGATCCTTCATGCTTTAACAGGTCTTGACTGTGGATGAGCTTCTAAACTGCCTGCTACAATAAGGGACACGTCCGAGAGAATGGGTTTGACCCCGCAGGTCATCTCGCAGATTAAGCCTGTTGCAGACAGCGGTGGACAGACCTGCTGCCTATTCTCACATCAATATCACAGACACACACACACATACAGTAGTTCATCCCATCACATACTGATGCGTTTGTGAAGGATGGAAGGATGGAAGGGAGTCTGCCGACGTGAAAGTAATAATTTTCCTGCAAGACACTTGTGTGTCTGCGTGTGTGTACTTGTGTTTTGTGTCATCTAAAGCACATGCAGACCTCACACACACAGACAACAAGAAGACACCCTTGGGTTTTCTCCTGACTTTAAGCCTTCCTAATCCCTGAAAAAGATTTGCAACAGTTTGACGTAATCCTTTCGCATTTCAACCCTTCTCACTCCCAAATGCCTCCTCTGCCACGGCTACGCAAACAATGCACATCTGATAACTTGATGTAATTAGTGCCATTAAAGAGTCTCCAGCAATGGAATGGTTTGTTCATTTTTAACACTGCGTGTTACAAACAGATTAGTAATTTTTGTGGTTATTAGCATAATGGCTCATATTGCACAGTGAAGTACAGAAATCTGGGCTGAAAAGCAAATGCAGAACTTTTGTACAAAGTGTAATTTATAACCCTCATTATGGTTCATAATGTGCTATCATATATCAATATAAGTTCTAAATGAAGCTGATATTCAAATGTACTTCATATGACCTTTCTGTAGAGAGCTGCAAGGCCAGGAGTTACATGGCTGGATGTTAATTAACCCTTTAATGCCCTCGCCAAAAAAATACAAAAAAGCTCCAGAATGTGTTTTCCTTGTATGTTCTATTTCTTTGGGTCATTTGCTTATTTAATATCTGACATATGAAATCCCCAAAATCCCCAAATTTAGCCTTAATTTAGTATTAAATGACGAATCATTTTGTCATGCATGGTTAAGACTTGTGCGAAGAAAGAAACTATATCATGAGGCAATTTTGTATTTGATGAGATTTGATTTGCTTCACCAGATATAATGTTTATTAATGCTCCACCTGTTTCTGATTTTGAATCTCGTTCCTGTGTTTATTTCTTATTTGAGTTCCCACACTGCAAAAAACACAAGAAATTTCAAGATCCATGGTGTTTTTTCCCCCCCTCATTTTAATCAGAAGGAAATCCTATTTAAAGAAACATTGATTGAGAATTAATCAAATTAATTTAAAGAAGCCGATCAAAATTCAATTTGAATTTCATTGTTTGTTACTAGCAAAACTTAAATTTGAGCATTCCTGTATAGTTATAAGGCCCATTACACTGTCATATTTTCAAATAAAGATGGTTTTCTAGCTAAGCAAAATGTTCTTACCCCATTGGCAGATTTTCAAAAAGAATTTCAAGACTATTTCATGATAATTTAAGATTATATAGCTTCTTTATAGGATGGCTGCTGTTGCAATGCAGAATTTTTTTTGTTTACTAAAAATCATATCACATAACCCGTGTACCCTGAAATACACTGACCGGCTGTGACATTATAACCACCTGTCTTATCTTATGTAGGTGGTGTGTTTGCCCTCAAAACAGCCCTGAGGCCTATGAAGGTCCCACAGATGCTGGAGGCCAAGTCAACCCCTTGAACTGATGGTTCTGTCCCTCAAAGCATTCCTGGACCATTTCTACAGTGTGTAGGATGTTTTCAGATAACTATTTTACCCCTATTGGATTTTTTTTTGGGTTGTAACAAGTTATATAATTCTGTTAAGTAAGACTTCACATGCTTTAAATACTTTAGATATCCTAGTTATCCTATCGTACGTTGACTTAAAGTGTCATCTACGGCTTCATCCTTGGCCCATTACTCTTTAACATTAACAGCACAAGCTGCCACTGAGTCATATTATAAACAGGTTCACTCAGGTGGTAAACATTTTTTAAGAAATAATGACTCAAAATCTGCTAAACCAAAGGGTGGAGAAGGGCATTAAAGGGTTAATTGCTGCTGAGATTAGTTTGATTTGAGATTACAGAAACGTCAAGGCAGTTTTGATATGTCCTACCTGAAAACGCTCTCTTTACAAAGCAAAAAAAATCAAGTCAGTACATTGACATGTCACAAAAACATGTCTACAACCTAGGATAATTAAATAATCTTTTTCATTTTAATCTCACTAGATAAGATAGTTATGAGCTTTTAAACAAATAATTCAACATATGATTTATGTTTTTTTTATTTTATGTAACCTCAACCTCTACGAGGTGGATCACTGATGAGGGGTGTAATAGTTATACATCCTGAGTGGATGATCGTGCTGATGAGGATAATGAAGATTCTCACTGTTGTGTGTGTTATTTACATTTTTTGTCATGTGACACTCTCTCTTCTCACACCTTCCACAACAGAACTCATCGCACATCGCTTGTCTCGTCTTCACAGATACCTCGCCTTTACCGCTGCTGAAAGCAGCCCTTTCTCAACTTTGAAAGTTTGCGTGTGGGTGTGTGTGTGTGTGTGTGTGTGTGTGTGTGTGCGCAAGTGTGTGTTTGCTTTTAGCCTGGGCCAATTTTCTGGCAGCAGCCGCAGCAGAGCACAGCTGTTTAGATTAATGCAAAATGGGTAAACAGGAAGAGAGGGGATGTCTGCTATTTGTTAATTGGCCATTAAGTAATTAGTCCACAGACAAGAAATTCATAGGTTACATTCATGTTTTTCAAAAGAGAATATTCCTTGGTTCATTTCTCTCCAAGGTATAATGCAGAGTTATATCATTACATCCCCGAAATGTCTGGGATATTATGGAATCGTCATCGCAGCTGCGTCCGCCGATCTTTTGTGTTTGCGCGATAATCCAAAACTATGTCATGGATCATTTTCCAATTTTAGACCGACATAGCCCTTAGTGCAAGGAAGAACTGGAATGTTGTTGTTTTTTAAAGTTCAGTTCTATATTTCAGATGGTAAGGAGAGCTTTATGTATAAAATTGTGAGGTTATAAACGTTGGTCCAATTTAGTCCAAATTCTATTCGACTGGAGGAGATCTATCTTGTGTACATTGTGATTTACTCTAATAGTACCTATTTTATGCACTAGGGGGAGCTTTTATGAAAAAAATAGTTTCTCAGACATACCTCAATAACTTTCATGGAAGATAAAAGTAACATTCAAATGTTTTACGCCGATAGACTTTTGTGCAAGGAAGAACTGCATTTATTTTTTCAAAGGTTTTTGTATATTTCTGACACAAGGGGGAGCTTTATCTCCAAAACTCCAAAAAGATTCTTAACCCTTTTTAGTCTGACAAGTTGGTGCATATTAATCAAGCCCAGGACATCCATCTTGTGTACATGGTGTTTTACTCAAATAATTCATATTTTACTCAATAGGCGGAGCTTTTTACGAAACATTTGTTCAATTGAGGCCAAATTTGGTGCATATGAATGAAACATGTCACGCATTACTCTAATACTTCATATTTGACTCATTAGTGGGAGTTTTTTACGAAAAATGTCCTTTTCGGACATAATTTCCAAATCATTGGTCGGATTTTGTTGCTTATGAATTGAATCAAGGAGATTCTATTATATATTGTGTTTTACCATAAAAGTACATATTTTACTCACATGTTTACATATACACTTACGTTCAGGGATAACAGTATAGATATAGTTTTGAAGCTGTTATCCTATGTATTTTCAGCAGACTGAATAACCAAATTCATCACTGTATCGTTCCAAGGCTGTACACCAAGGCTTGAAGACCAAATCCATCCACCCAAGGCTCATTTAAAGGAAGTCCACATATGTCAATTTGTGCATCCCTCTCAGCCTTCACAATTTTAGTGACGTGTCAGGGATTATTCATCTCAGGAGAAAAAACCAAAAAGCATCTCATTTGTTCTTTTTCGAATCAACACAAGATACTTATAGTTGTTCATGAATAAGTGTAATATTATGGTACATTTACACTTATAGTTTGACTCCAGTGTGCATGTGCTTTGAACCATAGCAGGAATTTCATATACATTTTGCAGACATTCATTAATAACATCAAACCCCATACAAGCACACCACATATGTAAAAGGTCAAAAAGCTTTTCTGACATATTTATAAAATATCCTGTTTTCTTGCTGCAGTTATTCAGATACAGATACCAATACTGCTGCTAGTAGTAGTAGTACTAGTAGCTCACTAGTGCTAGTAGTAGTAGTACTAGTGATAGGGACAGGAATAGTTGCTGGAATTCTTTGCTGACCAGACCCCCACATTTAGCGACCACATGGCCTGACATTCATGGGACGCATACTACGATGCATATGAATGAATTGAGACACATATTTGGTCGTGTAAGTACATAAGAGATTAACATCGGTTAATATGCTTAATTTGCTCCATCAACATCATGAGGTTCACTGTTGTTATAACCGGTTTCACATAAGAATGCATAACGGCACATATATTACTGCTTTTTGGTCTCTGCAGTATACTTTGATGAAGAAAAATTAACATTCAACATTTGATTTGTGTTTAGTGAATATCTTTTATTTGAAATAATTTAAAAATCATGTGACATAATATGGAAGCCCTCTGCTGACGGCAGGATCTCTCTCCCATTCAAACATCGGGCCATCAGTGAGGCTCGATGGTGCTCTCTGTCATTGTTCATCCCAAAGATATAACATGGGACCTGGTAAGTCCATTCACGCTGTTCTACACTGGGAACCTGTTTCCTATCTTACCAATATGTTTATCTGATTGAATGAGCCACTTGTGAGGTAATTATTTAAAATGTTTGTGTCATCATAATTTTTATGTGATTTTTCTACATATAATTTAATAAGTTTTAATATACTTAATGTAGTTCAACAGTATGTTTAGAGCAGCAGGGCATGTACAGTCAATATTTTATTCTAATAAAAACCATTCTGTCTTGATAGTATGACATTTTCCGGGCACTGGGGTTAACCAGCGTGGGCAATAGAAAGCCTAAATGGTAGAAAAACAGAGCCCATTCTTAGTTCTGTGCTCATATATCAAGCAGACACACACTCCTTTTCCACACGCTGAACCCGTCTGCAGGTGGGAAGATGATTACTCACCTGAAAACACCAGTTGGACAGCAGCAAAAGGAGGGCATTTAACTCGTAAACTTTAATGGTGGCTCCGCAGGAAGATGAGTAGAGAGAAGGAACACACTCGCGGTTCACTGTGCAAACTGAAAACAGATGGAAATTGGTTATTCTGGTGATTTTAGAATGCACTGCAGGCCTGCTAGACAAGTAAACATCAATTCATTTCCCACAGATATATGGTGAAATGAAGCATTTAGACGTGTGCGTTTTTCTCCAAATCAACTCATATTTCAACTGAAAAGAACAACACGGAAACAATTATGTTACCGTAGGTCCGATAAAACCTAACAACGGGCTCAGTGTAAGATTCTGTCAGTAACTAGGCCGACAGCAAGAGCAAAGGCTGGAAAAAGCCTTAACCTCCTGTGGTGAACATAAAATCCACCAGAATGAACTCCTCAAATTAAATATGAATTAATGTACGATTTTAAATATGAATTAATGTCAGTGAAAAAGCTCCCCCTGGTGAGTAAATTATGAACTATTAAAGTAAAATATAATACACTATATATAAGATAGATCTCCTCAAGCTGATTTATATGCACCGAATTTTGATTTAACTGGATCAATGGTTAGGAAGTTATATCAGAAAAACAGTTTTCCCCCTAGTGAGTAAGATATATACAGATATATATAGATAGATGTCCTTACTTTGTATCTACTAAATTTGTACTAAATCGGTTGAATGGTTGGGAAGTAAATGAAGATCTCCCTAGTGAGAATATGATCAGGCCGCCAGTGAATATTTTGTCCTCAAATTTGATATGAGCGAAGCAGGAATAATGTGCAAGTGTAAGGATCTGAAGGACTTTGATACGATGGCCAGATGATTTGGTCAGAGCAGAAGACGACCAAAGCTGCAAATCTTGTTGGATCCTCCTGCTCTGTGCTGCTTAGTACCTACTACAGCAGTCTAAGGAGAGACAGCTGTTGAACTGGTGACAGGACCATGGGCACCCGAGACTCATTTTTTGAGAAGTCAAGGCTAGTCTTGTTTTCCAATCCAACAGACGTATTACTAAGAGAAATTGCTGAAAAAATTGATGCTGTTTCTTGTAGTAGCAAGGTATCAGAACAGACACTTTATCAGAGATTTTTTGGTGGCAGAAAGGGAAAAGGGGGATTAGCCTGCTGGTTTTAATGTAATGGTTGATTGGATAATGTGAGTATGTAATCATGATAATAGACAGAGTGGCCATCAGAATCAGGCTATTAGCAATGGTCTCACCTGATTTGGTTTATGAAATTCTTCTAAATGGAACGAGTCATCTGAAGGTAAACCCTAATGCATCGGTACACAGTATGACACATCCTCCATTCCTCTGGTGAGACCAGATTATTGTATATGATGATGTTCATCCTTCATAGGACGATACATGATGAAAGATAAACATGACCCCCGGTGTCACTGGGTGTAAAATGTAAGAGGAGGGCAGGCCAGTCCAATACTAGCTCTAAATTGTGTGTTGCAGCGTCGACAGAGGATTCGCCGGTGTGGGCTCAGTTGAGATTTGATGTTCATTCTGATTTGTCTGGAGGCCTTAAGAATGAGAAGGCCCAGAAGCTGATAGGTGTTTGGCTTCGATCTGGTATACATATCCTGCCTAACGCAAATGTGCCGGAGTTCTACATGACTGCTCTCCATCTACTGTAGTAGTTTTGTTGAGACGCTTGTGCTCCAGACAAGATAACCACCTTAAACAACAGGTTACCATGGAAACAAACGCATATTAAATTTGAAAAATATGAAATTTGAAAATTCAAAATACCAAAATGCATGAATACACCCATTTAATTTTCTGTGAGGCTAATTTGCGGGATATGCTAAAAAATAGGTTTAATGAATTTATATTTTAGTATTCAATATTGATTATATGTACCATATCAGCATTATCCACTTTACCAAACTAGCTTACTAATAATACATAGTCCCCCCCCCCCCCCCCTTCCCAATGCTGTTCTGCTCCTATGCTAAGTGTAACTGTGTCTGTCTGGTGTAATGGTGTCTGCTATAGATGGCAGCAGCATCATCTGTCTGTATCCGTGTATGGCCAATACATCCTCATTAATGACTTATTTCATGGCACATTAATTTAAATGATTTTAGGGAATGCAACATTAGCACATCTCCCAGCTCATAAGTCTTTCTCGCAGAGTGATATTCGGCCATTTAATTTCTTGAAACTCACTGAAGCTATGCTTGATATTTAACCATTGTACTGGTTAGATACATGACAGGGACACAATAACCATTTTCCACCTATTTTTCAACAATTCTGATATTAGAGCCGTTTGAAATTTGTTTTGAGATTAGCCTTCATCCTTTGTGTTGAGGATTTTTTGTCTGTCTGACCACTAGTTTAAAAACAAAGTCTTATGAACAGATTATAGCATATAGCAAATTAAACATGAATTGAATTGATTACTCGAGTACAGTCCACTCAAATCTTGAGCACTCAGTTTTTGTTTTGTTTTCGAAATGACCTTGTACGATTTCACCTGCTCATATTTCTTCCGCTTACATCATCGGTTTGATGATTGTTTCCTTTTCATGTAAAGGCTGGCGCTTCATTTTCTCTGTGAAGTGCGACATAGTAAACCTGCAGTGTTTCCATTGGATAGCTTTAATCCTTCCACCGTTTTTGATGTATTGCTTAGCTTTGCATCATTGCCCTTGTCAAAATCTGCAATCTATAAGGAATTTTCTCTTTCTGCTAAAGTCTCTCCATCCATTTCAGTCTTCCCAAAAAAAATCTTTCTCACTAATTTTTCTTCCTCCTATTTTTTTTTTGCATGTCTCCTGTGCAGAAACCTGGGCTCCCCTCCTCTTTATGGTTTACTGTGAGCTGCGTTTTCCCTCTGACTCATTCTCACTCTCTGCAGGTTAACTGCACTAAAGCAGCTCTCCTGTCCTTCAAGGGGCAACCCCCATTTTTTATTGAGAGTAATGTATCTTTTCATTGTCTGTCACCTGCATTCAGTCAGCTGGCTCCCAACAACACCCCCACACACAAAACACACAAGCACGCACGCACGCACGCACGCACGCACGCACACACGCACAAACACACACACACACACACACACATACACACACACACACACACACACACACACACCTTCAGTAAATACACAACGGACAACTGGCTCATAGTAGCTCCACCCTCTCTGTTGAAGAAGAAAGTGGCGGGGCTTCCGACCATCTCTGTTTGACTTTGTTCCCTCTGTCGACTGACTCGGTCACTTTTCATCGCATACCCACGCCTCTGCCGCCCATCATGGACAAACAGTGACAGCTGTGGTAGCAGGACACAGCAGTGAAGATGGACTTGAACCCCTTAACACTCCATCAGACACTGTCACACACCACAGCTGACTTCTGGCCCCTCCACACACTCACAGATACAGTACATGTACATACAGGACACACAAAAACCACATATACATACAATACACACACGCATACAGTATCATCATCATCATAAAAATGATAATCTTAGGTTAGTCAGAGGAGGTTGCCTTAATAATGCAGCTTTGGCCATTTAGACATCTTCTCATCATGCAATGCGGTTTCTAAGAATGTTTACATAAATTATACACTGGAAAAAATTCCAATTCGAATAATTAAAAAAATCAAAATGAGCATTTTTAACTGTATTGTAGTCATTTTAGAAAGTTTTGTGTACAATTGGTTTTCTCACTCCTTTATTTGCAAGATCACACTATATCTCTTTTCTTCGATTTGTTTTTAGTGTAATATGTGCAATTTTGTAAGTTTTTTCTTGTTGTTTTTTTTAATCCTATCTCCTTAACCACCTCTTAGATTTCCCCCCATCCCCTGATTTTGAATCAAGATTAGAAACTAATGTTTAAGCATTTTCAGAAGAAATGTATCTTTAAGTTAGGTGGAATTACTAAATTTGAGCTTTTGAGATATTTTCAAGATTAGTGACCAAACAAGATGTTCAACTGCCTAAAAAGAAGTCCCTGTATCTCAGTGAAAGGTTACCTGTTCAGTGATTGTGTCTTAAATCAAGTGCTATAGGATACTTTGACCAGAATTGATTAAAATGACTCTTGGTAAGCTATTCAGTTATTGCACTGTATAAATAATGAAATTCTAGAAAGTGCTGTAATCTTGTAGTATCTTCTCCCAGGTTGCATTGCATTTTACAGCAAATATGAAATGAATGCAGATTATATCTATGAATATCTCTCAACTAAATAATTTCTGGAAGTAGTAGGACTGCATTCGCACTTAGGAGAAGCTGTAGCTAAGGAGATACAGTGGCCGTCCCAAAAGCAGAAGGTTGGCGGTTCAATCTCCCGTCTCCCTTTGCAGTCTACATGTTGTAGGGCTTTTGAGCAAGACTCTCACTGCTCACCGCTGGCTTTCTGAGATGAGTTATATGTGCAGAAAACTGGTCACAATCCTGTACTATGTGTATAAAACTGTCAATAACAAGTGATAATAAAGAGTTAATATTATTCTTTTTTTTTTACCATAAATTTACATCAAGGTTTCACCGTGCATAGATAGATCTAGAAGATCATGGCTGTTTTTGTCATCATTAAAATCTAATCACTCGATGAAAAAGGAGTAACTGCATGTTTTTACCCTGGTGAGTGATTTATTTGGACATTTTATGATCAATAGTTTGTGAAGTGTGGTATTATAGACTTATAACGCCACATTTTATGATAAAAATTACAACACATAAAAGCAAAAATGTAAATGGAAGGTTTCCGCAGCGACTATCTGCCTCATTATAGCATCCATGAGGGCGGATCATGGGAGGATTATGGGATGTAATTAAGAGGGTTATTTAATGTTTGCTGTCATTTGTGAGGGGAGGGTCCTCATAAAATAAAAGCGACACTCATAGCCGACGCACATTTAAGCTCATGATTACACATTACTTTGTGAGTATAGCAGACCTGTGCGTACGCTGTGCTTGTGTTAATTTTTGACGCATGCACCCGCGCACGATCACACACAAGAATAAACAGGGCATCACGGAAAGAGAGAACTAATAAAAGCAATACGCCAGCATTTAATCCACAAATCATGATATTTATTGGACAACTTTGAATAATAACCAGAACTTACAAAGCTTAGTATATTTATAAAAACCAGCAGCAGCATTTAGCTTGAATAACGATCCTATTGTTTTTCTCCAAACTAGAAAGACCTGTATTTTAATTAAATTGGGTTTAAGGACTTAAACTGGCCGATATTGGAGAGACCAAATCATTATTTTCTCATTAAAGCATAAAGCTGCAATTCGGCTTTCTTGTAAAAGAAGGCTTATAAATTTCCTAAAACATCTGTGAACTATAGTTTGTTGTTCCTCCTATAGAAGAAAATCACTCATTTTGAAGTATTTTCACTAATGCATTTCTCATCAATGAAACAAACAATAAACATGAAATAAAAACAAAATAAAATGAGTTTAAATATAACAATCAGATAAAACAATAAGATCATATCAGATCCCTCAGTCAAAAATGCTTAATGATAAAACTGAGATTTACATAGAGATACTGAGTTTGACTGGATCCTATCGGTGCTCTGGATGCTGGTTTAAAACCTGGCCGCAGCATTATGAATGAGCTGGAGTCTGTGAATATTTTGCTTGCTGATTCCGGTATAAAGTGTTTTACAGTAATCAAGCCCTGATGAAATGAAGGCATGGAGCACCTTTACTAAATCAGCATAAGAGAGAAAAGACCTCATCTTAATTAGGTTGTTCACTTGGCTTAGGCAGGACTTCAACACTTTAGTCGCCCCAACATTAAAGACAGGCCCGAGTCAAACACAACAAGAAGGCTACGGGCCTCATTCTGGATGTTGGTATATTGGTAATAACGGATATATATATATATATATATATATATATATATATATATATATATATATATATATATATATATATACATGATAAAATATAATATAATATGATATAATATAATATAATAAAATATAATATAATATAATATAATATAATATAATATAATATAATATAATATAATATAATATAATATAATATAATATATTATAACATAATAAGGAATAAGGAAAATGTCACCAAGTGTAATTTATAATGCGCTGTTGTGATTTCAATAGTTTCTTGGAAACAATAGAATCAGAGCAATGGCAGATGTTAGAAACAGGAAAAGGTGAAGCTAAGACCCCTGTAAATGATGCTAATAATGGAGATTTTTCATTTTAAAATGTTCAAATAGTCCATCTTAGTTCTTCTGTGAACAATAACAAATAACAGAATATAAGCATTTAAAAAAAACAATATTAGCTGTATTGATTTTCTTTTTTAATTAATGATTTCTATTAAATTAGAAAAATGAATAAGCTGTTTGGAGTTGCAACATCACAATGTGGCTATTACTGCCTCTGTTCCTTTCATTCCTTTGATGTTTCTTTTGGGGAGGGGCAGGGGGCTCAGCAGAGGGACAGAGACGCTGAAGTGGAAGGTGCAGGACAAGACCGGCTACAGAGTATTTTAGAGATATTCACAGAGTTTGCTCGAGTTGTCTGTAGATTAAGAGGTAGGCAATAACTCAGACATTAATTTTTGGAATAAGCTTGAATTACCCTTAAACCTAAGGTACTGGTGTGCCTTGGCCGAGGTTTGTGCTTTTTCTCGTTTAATGTTTAATCATATCTTAACTGTGTGAGCCCCTTTGACGTATTTGATTTGAAAAGTGCTGTGTGAATGAAGAAAATTAAATAATGAAATAAAATAATAATAATGAGGAACAAATAAACAAGGGCAAGAGAGACGGCGAAAATAGAGGAGAGTGTATGTAATGTAAGGAGGATATCTTGCATTTCATGTCAAATATACAAACGGGATCTGACTCTGAAACGTGTCCCTTTGATGTCACTTACGATGAGTGAGGTCACATCACAGCCACCCAAAATGAACATAAGAGGAGCCTCGGAGAGACACACGTGGGTGGAATGAGGGATGAGAGAGGGATTTCTGTGTCAGTTGTTTTCTCTATGCTCAGTCAGCCTGTTATTCTGCCTGTCAAGACACATGCATCTACACGACATCATTTCTCTGCATTCAAACCAAATCTCTTCTCCAGCTGCAGTGTTTGTCTGATACCACGAATCCGGCTGTCACATTTATTAACTGAATAGATCTAAAAATGTTCATCATCCCAAAGGAAAAGGTTGTACTTCTATATGTGTTTGTCAGTGTTTGAGTCGGTAACAAGAAGAATGCAATTAACTTGCCAGGGCATCTCTGGAGAGATGGTAACACTTTGCGATTCGTTATCAACATAAATTAAAGGAATCCAGCCTGAGGCAAAGTTAGACACCGACAGTCTCTGACACCTCCACAGCTCTCCCATCATGACAAAGGAGGATGAGTGAACCGATATTTTTTCTGATCATTGATATGCTCTCTATGTTACGTACTGTAAAAAAAAAAAAGTATTGGAGTCCCTCCTGTATTCTTCTATTTTTGTGTGTCGGATCTTGAACAAAATTTTGCTTTAAAACAAAACTGCGAAATCTTTTATCCTTTTATTTAATAAGGAAAAAGGATTACCCGAAACCTGAATCGCAAAAATGGAAAAAGTGATCACCAGCCTGAACTTTATATCTGTTTAGGCCTTCCTTAGTAGCAACAATTAATTATAATGTTCTTTTCCTGGAAAACTGTGTTTGGTTTACACCCCAGCCTTCCAAACAATTCATGTTTCCACTGATCAGTTAACAGAATATTCTCTGGAAAGATCTGAGGGTCATCAAGATGTTGAGAACCTTTTTCTGCGTTAGCAGTGCCGTTCTCTTCGCCACTCTCCTATGATGCCATTTTTTTTACACAGGATAAGTTGGTATTGTATAACATTTTTTTAAGTCCAGTAGATACAGTTATAATTTATAACCTAAATCTTTATATTAAACTTTGTTTAATGTTGTAATGTTTTGATTTTGTTCGAAGACAGAATTTATTATGAGATAAACCCACAAAGAGAAAGAAACCTTGACGACTACCTTATACTTTTTCTTAACACTGTATGTCGATGCATGACTATTTACATCCCTACTGCTGTTAATATCCTGTTCTATTTAAAAAAGAAACTAGGCTAGAATCACCTTTTGATAGATCCCCTGGATCTTTCTTTTGGAAACATTTGTCGATGACTCCGAGATGATCTTGAAACAATTAATAGAGCAAAGACTTCCTTGGCAGTGAGTTTAATCTCATTAACTACAGTACATAGTGTTTTTAAGCCTTGTTGTTTGTCTGTGCATTCAGCCTGGTCTAGACAATATGCCGTTTATTTCACAAGTAGGAGCATGACAAGCTGTTTAGGGGATCTTGGGGGAAATCTGATGCTGCAATATGGCAGGGATTACAGATAAGCCTCCTTCCATAGCGCAAAGCCAAACAAGGGAGAGTTGGTCCGCAGCCTGCAGGCATTCACTGCCGTTATTGACACAAAGTTTCCGCCCAGTGCGTCATATTTAGACATGTTTGTACAGAAAAATGGCTCAGGGGTTATTTTTTTTGGAGTATATTCATTTGATTTGACTTTTTTGATGAGATGCCTACTATGTCTATCTATTGGGGTAAGAAGTCTCTTTAGCAAAAATGCCCATGTAAACCATTAATTATGTTTAGAAAAAAGAGATCAGAAACAGTGTTTCTGTTTACGGCAGTGTGATATATTCTGATGTTATGTCTGCTGTCCTACTGTGTTAAAACATACTAACTTAACTTACAAGGTTAGAACTTAATCTTGTATAAGTTTTTCATTTTTCATCAAACTGAAGTTCCTCAAAGTGTTCTTTCCAACGTCCAATGATATCCTCAGTAAAGGTAAGCAGATCTCCTGTCTGGCTGTTCATAGCCTGAGCCAAGCTCTGCTTTCCTTTCCTGAGCCGTCGAAAAGTTTGCCAGAAATAGTTTGGGGCCAAACAAAAATCATTCTCCATTGCTTCCCCAAACTCCTCGCACACCCGGATTTTTGATTCTGCGACTTCCAAAGCAGAGGCCCTTCTAGTTAGGACCTCCATTTTGGAGGTTGGTTTTGGTTGTCTGCTGCTTCAGTAGATCCAAGTCTGAGGGCCTCCTTCTTCAGCTTAACGCCCTCCTTCAACGCTGGTGAAGGAGGGCTGTCCACCGCCGACAGGCATTGATAACCTTTTGGCCACAGCTGCCTCCACAATGAAGTACTTGAACATGGCCCACTCGGATTCCATGCACCCAACCTCCCCCAGAATATGTTGGAGGTTCCTCTGGAGGTATGCGCTGAAGACCAGACAGGCAGGTGATTCCACTAGATGTTCCCAGTCCACACCAACAACTCGTCTGGGTTTAACATGTTTGTCCTGCAGCCTCCTTCGCCATCTGATCCAACTCATCACCAGGTGGTGACCAGTGGTAAGCCCTCCTCCTCTCTTCACCAGAGTGTTCAAGACATACTGCCGCAGATCTGATGATACAACCACAAAGGTGTTGACTGCCACCAAGTACACTTGTGAACCATTTTACGCTCGAACATGGTTTTTGTTATGGACAGTCCATGACTAGCACAGAAGTCCAAAAACAAAGCACCATTTTGGTTTAGATCAGGCAGACCGTTTCTCTTAATCACACCCTTTCATGTTTCTCCATTGTTGCCGGATACTCTGAACTATTGTTTTGGTGCGTGGGCACCGTCAACTGTCAGAGCCTTCTCCCTTGCAATCTTCAGTTGCATGGAGGCGGCCCTCTTGTTCTCCAGGGAAAACTCCAACCCAGAGGCACTCAGACGGGGACTTTTCCGACACGAGCTCGACGCCTCTCACCATGGGCAACTCCGGAGAAGGATAAAGTTCGGCCATTCTCCAGGATTTTGGGGATATGTTGCAATACGTGAATTCATTCTATTACCAAAGCCAAGAATTTTCTTTGCTTTACAAATAAAATAGCTTTGGTTTGAAGCTTTTGAGTGTTTTTGAAGATGTCTCATTTATCCAATGAAGTTTTAATTTAAGGTGCATACTTTTCCTGAGGCCTCCATACTTTTGCACCTTTAGTGCCGGGTCACTGAGACCTCATTCAACTTACACTTCGTGGGAAAATAAACAAACATGCAAGTAACATTCTCTTAATTTGCCAAAATTGTGTCAATTTTCCAATTCCAAAAACAGAAATGTATCAAAATTACCTAATCACCCAGGAATAAAATTTGGCATCAGTACACACGGTGAGCATCGATGAGACTAATTTACTAAACATACCCTCCAGTCTCATAATTACATGTAATTTTACCAGCATAATTAACTAATTTAATTACCACTCCTCAAGAGCATCAATTATTGATATTACAGAGCATTCAGATGGCAGGCAGAGCTCTCGACGTGGCACACATTCAGAGGGTGGTAAACACATGCTGGCTCACTGAGAGTCTTGGCCAGTTTCCTGCTCGCACTCAGCGACAAAGCAAAGGAGGTAGAGACAGACAGAAGGAGAGAGAGAGATAGAAAAAGGAAGAGTAATAGCATGTGTGAGGGAAAAAGAGAGACAGAGCATGCCATCACATCTTTCAGCTGTTAATTAGAGCTCTGCTGCAGTCTCATGAGGCATTTCAGAGGTGGACAAATGAAGCTTTTTGGCCTCAGACGTCTGGAAGTCAGCCCAGACGTGTTATCATTCAGGCTACTGTTTGTGTGAGAAAAATATAATAGGGTCTGAGAGGCAGAAAATATGCTTACATACATATACATGCCTTTCTCAATCACTGCCTATTTACAGCAAATCATACAGAGCTTTCCCTTTTTGGAAAACTTCCCAGCTATTGACATATTAGACCTGGTTGTTCATTATTCATCCTCAATGGAACTAGACAACGTATGAAAATGGGTGCTTATATGTTTGATCCACGTCCAATTGGCCCTGTTTTTCATTTTAATGAACTACTCCAGCCGGCTTTCCTTTTCAAGTAGAGTGAAGCAGGTACACACAACACTGTAATGACAAACTTTTTTTATTGGCTTATTTTATATTCTTGCCGGTTTATATGTATGATATCCATACTTAAACTGGAATGCCTCTGTATTGAGTGCATGCCTCTGCCAAGGCCCAGCACTCCTACACGCCTTTCCCATGCCACACACTTCCACACACAAGTTTTGTGGCGGTCAGTTTCAAAGTTTTTAAGGAAAATGTTGTAAACCACCCATCATAGAACGTAAAAGAAAAGATTCCTTAATTTTAATTCTTCAGAATGTAAATTTCCTGGGCAATGCACCATCCTTCCACTAACTTGGTGTGTAAATCCATTCAGAAGATTTGTGCATCATCTGGATAAACCAATAGTAAAATGTAAACATAACCTCCAGGGTTAATCTATCTATCTATCTATCTATCTATCTATCTATCTATCTATCTATCTATCTATCTATCTATCTATCTATCTATCTATCTATCTATCTATCTATCTATCTATCTATCTATCTATCTATCTATCTATCTATCTATCTATCTATCTATCTATCTATCTATCTATCTATCTATCTATCTATCTATCTATCTATTTATCTATCTATCTAGATAGATTTTTGACCCATTTGTCTGTCTGTCCAATATTAATTTCAGCTGCTGCCCTTCTCTGTTGTTCAGCATGTGGCCTCACACTACCACCCATGTGATCCATTAGTACCCTTGCAGACCTGGAGTGCAAAGCATTCAGTGGCAGTGCTTGAAAATGCTGCATAACAAAAAAAAAAGAAAAAGAAATAATACAATAGCATGAAACAGTTGCCTTTAAAAGAGGACAACATAAGCTGTCCACTTGCCCATTGCTAGTTTTCATAACTCTGGCGATGATGATATTACTTATACTGCATGCATGATGCTATCAACAACTTCATTAAGTCTATTCAAAGCCATATTTAATTACAATAATTGTAAGCTAAATCATTTAATACAAAGACAATTTTTCAGCAAAAAAATAAACAGAATGAACCCAAGAGTGGCAGTGATGCCTCCACCAAATAGAAATAGTCTGACAATTCTTTTAGACTGTTTGGCCCTGCACCACCCCTCACCAAAGTCTTATTATGCTCATTATTGTACTGTGCTAGACCATCATGAATCATCTATGTCTGATTATTTTTATCTCGATTGGCCTGTTTTATATTTTAATATATTCAAAAAAAATGGGACATACAATTCCATTATTTGTCACTGTATCTTGATCCAATTGTAAATTGTAAATCGAATAAAGGGTGGAGTCACTAATAAAAGTTATTGGTTTCTTTAACAGTACAGATAGGGACTTTTTCTATTATTCTACTTTTCTAAACATTGCGTGGAAATATCTACCTTGGGGACCTACGTGCATAAAAATGACCCCTTTGGGTTTGATGTGTTTGTGACATTTGAACTATATGTCTTTGGTGTGCTGTGTTTAGAGGATATGGCTGTTTTGGTAGAGAATTGTGATCTATTGGGTACTCTCTAGTATTCTCATGAGATTTGTGAAGAACCGGTAAAATATAGGCGATCACTAGACTTACCCCCAACAATGGATCTCGCCTTTTTGACCCATTTGTGACTTTTTAAACCAAAGCAATGTTGACTCTGTTCCGACTGCACCACAGTCAACCCAATTAGGCTGGCTGGCCTGTACTTGAAGTGGTGAAGCGAGGCACATGGAGGGTGAAAATGAAGTGTCTGACATCCCTCATGTGTGTGTGTGGGTCTGTGTGTATGTGGGTGTCTCCACCTTTGTTAGAAGGAGAGAGTGACACAAGTCAGAGAGGAAGTGCTTGTGTAAAAAGGAAGAATGTGCAGCCATATGTGTGATCGTGTTTCATATGGACGAAAGCATACTGCATACATTCACTGATGTCTGTGTGTGTGTATGTGTGTGTGTGTTTGTTCACTCACGTACAACTTTAAGTGAGTGCCCTGAACGTCTCCTCTTTAATTATATTCATAACAGCAATCTGAATGTGCAGGGCCCATGATGAATGTGCCACCCAAGTGTGACTTGCTCCTAATAGGATTCTGGGATACGCCAGCAGTCGACAACAGGGCCCTGAGTGGCAGACAACGCCCCACACCGCCGTGTCATGCTCTCACACAAACATTTGCACACAAAAATACACGATCACATATACACGATATATGAAATTCACACTTTCTTCTCACTCCATTACAGCCTCGTCAATTTTCCCTCCTATAACATTGTAGTCCACCTAAGCTTCAGTGCATGATTGATAGATTCAGAGTCTCACTCTCTGATTATATATATGTTGTTGTCCGCTGTGTAGAAAATATAACCTTGTGAGGTGTTTCTAATGTTTTACAAACCTATTCCAATACACACAGGGAAAATGTTATTGTTACAATTGCTGGAAACAACGTAGAAATAAAGCACTTTTGCATTTTTTGCTTCATATATATTCATTCATATATATTCATATTCATATAATATTTTTACCGTACACTTCTTCTTCTATTAAAAAAAACGTAACCACAAATCACAAAATACGCTACTGTTAGAAATCCTGAACATGATAAATTAGTTTGTTAATCATGACAATGAGTTACTCTTAAGAAGAAAAAACAAAACAAGGTGAAGTGCAGCAGAATTGCAGACAAGGAGAACTTCATTTCCTCTCCTGGTTGGGTCTGAGGGCAGGCAGAATTTTCTACTGCTCTTCCCACCAAAGCAAAATGACCCACCGAAACATTACTGCAGATGGTTCCACAAAGCACCAGTCCGTCTTCCTCTTCTTCTTTCGCCTCTCCCTTTAGGGGTCACCACTGCGGATCATCTCTCATGTTGCACATATTGATTTGGCATAGGCTTTTTGGCCGGATGCTCTTCCTGACACACAACTCCCCATGTATCCGGGTTTGAGACCGGCACCAGAATTACACTGGCTTGTGACTATCATACGGCCTATTTTCCCATCACGCGAGAACAAGACACCAATATATATAAATAATAAATATTTCCATTGAGGCAGCAAACTAACCTCAATTCGAAGGGAGTAATCCGATGTTTTCCAGCAGAGAGCAACGGCCTCAGCGTCTGAGGTGCTGAGTGTCATGCCCGTAAATCATGAGATAGAAATGAAAAGGTTTGATTGGCTGAGTTTTAAATGTGTTTAATTAAATGTAAAGCTAAAGATGGATGACTGTCTGAAAAAGTTGATTACATTTAGATCAATTTAAAGAGAATATACAAGAAATTACAAGATATTTGACATGGATGCCCCACTGGGAAAACTCAATACATGCTGATATAGATCAGCCATAGCCTGTATTAAAGGTGAATGATAGCAGACTAACATGCATCAAATCACTCAGGTTGAAAATTTCAGTAAATTGTAAAACAGTAGGATTGTGCGAGTTGGGGGGTTTGTTGTTGTATTGTTGTAAATCCTTTTCTTTATCCATTGTTTAGGAGAGTTCACAACCCTGTTAAGCAGTAAACATATAAATATTAAAAAAAAGATTTTTGGACTTATAAACTTGACAAGAATTTTCATCAGCATCAAAGTGTGCTGATGAAAACATTTGCATTTTCCATTTGATCCAAACCAAATTTTGAAGCGGGAAGCCTCAACAGGATCGAATTCCCGATCGAACAGCCGTACTTAATTCTGACAAGAAGAGGTGGACTTGAACCAGACGAAACTGATCCAGGGTTTGTTTGATGATTTTTATTTTTTAACCAGTTACAGAAAGGTACTACTGGCTGCAAATGAGCAAAACAATTAAGAAGTAGGAAGAAGTTAAAAATTAGCCAAGGTAACAAATGGAAGGAGGAATTGATGATTTATTCTAATAAGTTTGTTTCAGGCTTTCAGATTCGAGTGCATGCTTAAAGTAATTCATTGTTGATCACTTTTTTTTAATACGATTTAAAAACCATTCAAAATAATAATTGAGGCAAATTAAACTATAAAGAAATATCAAAATATCCAAATGAAACTGGATGCACATTATGTCTTCCTCTTTACCGCGACTCTGAAGGGCAGAGATTTCATTAGGGGCAACTGGCTGTCAGTTCCTTATTCGAGATTAGCATATTTATTATCATATTCAGAATGAGGAATACATTGTCCCTTTGTATAGGTTCAATTCTATATGCATATAATACAAACCTTATCAAATATGCAAGCATATTTTGTGCTCAGTACTTGATTAACATAAGAAATCGTTTCTACCTTCAGGTTCAATTAGGAGGCTTCACCTATTCAGATACGTAGCAATGAGATCTGAGACTTGAGGTGGATGTAGGGCACAAGACATATAGTGAAAGGTATTTCCTCTGGGATTCCATTTCTTTGGTGAGTTTGGCACAGTAGACCTATTCTCATAAACACACCACTTCACACCCATCCGTCAGAGTGTCAGCTTGGTTTCTTCCCTCCTGCATCCCATGAACACCAGTGGGTGGAGGCAGACTGCAGTTGCCCTGAGTGGTTTTGACATACGGCCCTGTAGCGTATATATATCACATATATCCATCCTGTGACTGACATCAAAGCTGCGGCTGTGTGATGTGTTGGCCGTCTTGGATGGTCCCAGATGAGAAAGGGGGGGGCAACAGAAGGTGTGCACACATACATGCATACATGGACTTGCACACACACACGCAGGCAGGGTGCTGGACAGCCTATCAGGCCCCCAGCAGGCCCCTCAACAGGGCTCTGATGGGCTTTGGCATTGATAGACCATCTGTAACTGTGTCACGTTGGATTACAGTGAGCGGGAGAGAATCACAAAAGAGGGAAGAAGAAGAGAGAAGGAGGGAGGGAAGAGGAGAGAGAGGAAGAGTAAAATGAGATGGGGGAGGCCGAAGGATCAAACCTGCTCCTCCACCAAGAGAGCCTCTCACTGTCTTTCTCCTAAAGACAGCTCCTTATCCTGGAAGAAAAGACTTAATCCCTACCCCCCCTCCAAATTTGCCATCTCCCTCATCTCCTTCCTTGTCGTCCTCTTGCTGCGCCTGCCTCAGTCTCTCTCTCTCTCTCTGTCTCTCTCTGTCTCTCTCTCTCTCTCTCTCTCTCTCTCTCTCTCTCTCTCTCTCTCTCGCTGAGGGACAGTGGTGTCTCAGTTGTAAGGCTTTGTGTTCCTCCTGGGAACCTGCCTAAGAGATTGATCTGCACAACGTGAGGAGCACAAAGACCTTGGGGTTTATGCGCCACAGAGCCAGCCATGTATCAAGATGTATCCGGCGTGGGAGTAGCCATACCTGTCTTATCACATCACAGCTAAACGGACCGATGATGGAGGGAAGAGGGAGAGCAGACAGAGGCGAGTAGAGGAGGGGGGTTCGATATATTAGACACCAATTGAATAATAGTGAAAAGACAATTTATTCATGTTGTGATTCTTGCAAGGCTTTAGAGTAGTTTTCCTACAAGATCGATGCTCTGAAAGTCTTTGCTGTATAGGAAACAGAAAATGGCCTACTTACTTCTAAACACATGTATGTACCGTACCAAATATAGATGAGTGCATTCCATTACAAACAAGATATCTGAGTGGATGCCTGGATACAATATTTATTCATGGTGTAATAAATGTCCTGATGGGGGGCAAAGAGAGGACATAAAACGCACTTCCTGGAATTGAATCAAGAATGCTGATCCAGCTTCATTAACAACATTCTGTCCAAGTCAAATTGGAGCCTTATAAACACATTTGTAAAATACAGGTTTGTTACAGAGATATATTTACTGGCTAATATACCTAATTAAGTTGTAAAAGATTTGTTACAGCTCTTTCGAAAAAAGATTTGGATTCCTGCGAGACATGTTCAAAAAAGAAATGAATCAAAAAAGAATAGCTTTCCTTTCCTATAATTGATTAAACTATTGTGGTTTATTCAAGTAATACGTTACAAATTCATTGTGTGGCATCCATCCAGCTACTCTGGTTTGAAGTACATCTGAATTGAACGTCATTGTGAATTAGGTCATAAATGGTTTTCTGTCTCTAAGTGTTGGCCCTGTAATAACCGACGCCTTCTGTCCAGGATGTCAACGTCTCTCACCCAATGTCAGCTGGGATAGGCTCCTGCCGTACCTGAAAACACATTGTAATAACACCTGTGTATTTTTAACTTGTGTCAGATTCTTCACGGTGGACTGTTACTGTACTACCCATAACAAATTATGTAAATTGTGTGCATAATGGCCACTAGAGTCAAAATAATAGGGTTTTATGATCTGTGTCCTGTCATCCACACCTTTTGAAGCATGCTCTGTTTTAATGTCCTGCTATTCTTGGCTGCGGCTGTCAACGAGATACTTACTCATCTCATTCTTTAGTATTGCGACACGATTTCATTGTTAGTCCGTCATCATTTGGTTGACTATTTAAATGGTTCACTGCGTCTAGAAGTGCACCTTCTAACCCCCCATTACCACACAGTTATTATAGTTCCACCAACTTCATTTCATCAACCTTTAATCTCAAGAGAGTCATTGGCCACCACCGCCACTGTCTGACTCCATTGGAATTTTATCTTGCTACTTCTCAGGCAGGATGTCCTTTTATCATAATATCCTTGAAGAGACTGAGAGACAAAGACTTTGTAGAGGCTTATTTTCACATATCCACAATCTTCTTTAATTCCTTTCACTCGTTCCTAAAATGATATGAATCTCCATAGGAAGCCCGAAATAATAATATATAAATAAGGAAAGAATATGAATAATTGTTCTTTTACCAAATGCTTGGCCATTTGAATTCATTTTAGATTAATTTAAGACCATTTTTTTTTGGACGAAATGGCTCATGCGTTTATTTTTATTTCATAGAACAGTGCCGTACCCAAAGGCCCTTAATCTGGTTTTAACCCTAATCTCACACACTCACACACACTTAAAGGTAGTCATACAAACTTTACATACCTCTACTCATGATGTAAATATTAAAATATGTCAGAATATCTCAAAATGTTTGGACGTGACAGCTGGTATGGTTATCTACATAAATGCAAAGCAAGACACTCTTTTATTTAATGAGGGTAGCGATAAGACGCATCATTTCAGCCAATATTAAAAGCTGTGCGAACAGTTTCATGAGGCTGGTCTTTTATTAAAATCTACATTGAACTGTGGAAAACAAGCTACTCTGTCTGTTGTTTGTTCCACTTTCGTGTATTATTCTGCCTCCATATTTGATCTTATAGTTACATCTCTTCCTTTCACAATAAGGTTCTTGGTAACTTCTGCTATTTGATTTATGGGTGAAGTTAGTTGGCAGAATATCTCTTTGAATTCTCCACAGATTTTAATGGAAGCTTGTGGCCTATGGAATGTGAATGTTGTGATTAGATTATGAGACATCTCCCGGAATTTTTTTGCATCCCGTTCTTGTAGAGTTTCAATTATTATCACAATCACAAGCATCACTTTGACAACTTGAAAACTGAAATGTCTCTTCAGTTTCAGGAAGCAGCACTTCACGGCACTTTGACTGGAGCACAACACCTTGGTTCTAAATCTAAATGTTCTCTTAGCAGCCTGTATGTTGCAGCTCGCCCACACAGTGTGGGAAAAATAATAAAATAAACACCCTGAGGCTCTGCCATGGCCTTTCAGCAGTCGTGAAAGAGGGCACTCCTTTTTCTCTATTTCTGCTTTTCCATTAATGCACACGGAAACATACACACTTGATGTCGGGCCCACTGCATCGTTGAGATCCTGTCTCAGGCTCCAATGTGTGCTGATGTATCTAAGAATCCTATTTTGCTGTTCTATTGTGTGAGTGGAGATAGAGTCCCATTGCTGAGAGCACAAGGTCACCGAACACATCAGCACAAAGGGCCAGACTCTCTGTCTGCGTGCAAAAGTGTGCTCCCCCACTATCTTCCTATCTCCCTCCCTCTCACACTCATACACACACACACTCACACACTCACACACTCACACACTCACACACGTACACACACACAATCTCTGCCGCAGTCACTCTCTCGTATTCATTTACCATACAAGCTATGAGCAGAGAGCTCCTTGAAAGCCCTGACCTCAAATACGCTGAAATAACCACAATAGCCTCCCTAGCTGCAAAATATCAGGCCGCTCAATCTGGACTCATTGACGAAGAGCTTTTATTTATCAGGATGTGCAGAGTGGAGAGAGTTGATCACATCCGGAGATATTGGATCATGGACTCTGGCGTTATACAGAGACAGACACAGAAAGGGAGAACCAACACCACCCCCAAAGCAAAGATGCGTATTTTTGCTGAAAATGCTTTAAAAAAAAACAAATAAAAGGTTTAATCAAACTTCACACCTCTAGCAGCATATAGCATGAACATTTTACATCAAATTATATCAGATCATTTATTATTTTAAAATGAGAACTTCTAACAACTGGCAGGTTCCTCACAGTATTTTGCAGTTATAAGAACTCAAGATAATTAAAACCGTCTTTCATCTTTTTAATTTGATTTAATTTTTTTTTCTTTTCGGGGGGGGGGCTTGGGGTCACACTTACAACATGAAATTTTACCTGATATCAACCAGAGTTGCTTTGTGGTTTTGACTCAGATGGGCGCTGACCTACACATCTACTGCTGTGGAAGAGGTTTCAGATCCTGACTGTATCTTGTCAGTTCACCTGAGGATTTTTTTCCCTTCACTTTTTCATTTCTGCTTTTTAGCTTTATTTAGATTTAAAACCGTTCTACTACAGTTCTACTACTTTATTGACTTAAATACTAAATTTGCCTCATTCAATTGATGTTCTAGATCTGTGTCTCAATATTTTTTTAGTCACAGCACCCTTTCAGGGTATGTCACCCTAGACAAAATGTATTTAAAGACATTTACATAAACTCGGCATCCCTTTGACAGCAAATGCAAACACACTGGCACACGTAGAAAGCACACTTCATCTTCACTGGCTTTTGTTGGTTTTGTCACTTTTGAGCAAATAAAATACCTTCCAAATTTCTGGCAAGTGATTGAATAGTTATAGTCAGGCATCTTTTAAATTAGTTTGAATTTCAAAACACACAGCGAGAAGGCATGATGGATCCCTGTAGAGATTTAACCCCACTGTAAAGAGCTGCCACCTTTTCTTTGTCTTGCTTCAGGTCTCTACTGCACTCACTGTTGTGATGCTCCTGGATGATGAAGTCAGTTCCCCTGATCAAACTCCTTAAATTGAATGTAAGGTTTGGTCCACATTATTTTTCATAAATAGGATCCCCCTAGTGAGTAAAAGAAAAACTCTAAGAGCAAAACACAATTCACACAATGTAGATCTCATCCAGTCGATTCATATGCATAAAATTTGACAAAATCGGATCAACGGTTGAGATATTATGCCGGAGAAACTTTTGGAGATAAAGCTCCCCCTAGTGACAGAATCATACAGCCCAATTTCCCTGAAATCAATCTAGATATTCCCGGTTTGACGCAATTCAAAAAAATGTCTGTGACTCCACCAGACACGCCACAGCGAATCCCCGCAGCGGCTTGAGCCCCCTTTTGCCAATAATAGGCCCCTAGTCTATTTTTGATGGAAGGCGAGTCAATTTCAACAGAGCAGATGGAATCGGACAGGAAGTCAGGAACTGAAACAACAGAGCATCAGGTCAAATTTCAAAATAAAGTAACCAAATCTGCCAAATCTGACCAAGTCAAAAAAAACAGTCAGGCGTCTACGCCCCGCTTCTGAGACACTCCCGCTGTGGACTCAAGGTGGAGCAGAACCAGAGGGCTACTGCAAAATCATCAGGACGCAACCGCAACGTTCCCAGTGGAATCGAGTTGCGAGTTCCATCATTTAGAAAGTTTTATCCATGAAATAGTTTTTGAGTTCTGTCTAAGAAACAGTGTTTGGCGTAAGAAAAATCTCCCCCTAATGTATAAAATATGAGCTATTAAAGTAAAATGTGATATACATATATATATTATATTATATTATATATATGTATATATATATAATAATAAATAATAATAATACATTTAATTTATAATGCACTTTACATTTGGATCAAATCTCAAAGTGCTAATATATAGCTAATATATATTGTATATATATATACAAGATAGATCTCATCATGTAGATACACTTGGAACAAGTTTAGACTAAATCGGACCAAAGGTTGAGAAATGCTGGCTCAAAAGCGTTGTGGAGATAAAGCTCCTCCTAGTGTCAGAAATATACAACTAAGCTTTCCCAAGCTTAGCGAATAACATTTGAAAATGAAAAGTGATATAGTTCTTGCGTTCTATCCGGGAAACTTTTTTTCAGAAAAAAGCCCCCTGTTTATTAAATATGAACTATTAGAGGAAAGGAGTATATTTACGAGATAGCTGTTCTCGGGTTTATTCATAGGCACCACATTTGGACGAAATTGGACCAACAGCTGAGAAATTATAGCCTGACAATTTTGGAAATAAAGCTTCCTCTAGTGTCAGAAATATAAAACCGACAATCCAGTTCTTCCTCGCACTAAGGGCCATGTGGGTAAAAAATGTATATCATGGATCAAAATGATCCAAGATATAAATTCTTTTGAGTTTTGAGTTATCGCGCTAACCCAAAGAAACTGCGACCGAGCATTCCATAATAGCCCCGACTTTTCTGGGACATAATAAGTTGCTGCTCAACTCCTTTTTGAATATATTTAAATAATTTTAGGATGTCAGCAAGGTTGGAATATTTTAAGTTAGACCCTTGATGAAGCCAAAAAGAGCCCAAGCATGCCTGGGTTCAGGTCTGACTTTCAAGGGAAATTACCTGTACAAGTTTTATCCACACACATAGATGCCCAAGCTTTCTGTCTCATTAGTCAAATAGAGCAGCCATCATCATGTTCTTCTGATGACCTGCGATGTCTCTATCATTACCATACAGCATGCATCATTACCATTAATGATCTGCAAAGTTAAAGCCTTCTCTCTTTAAGGAGTTTGATGCTTTACAAAGGACATACTTAAATCAAAAGCACTTTCAGAGCCTCTTCTAAACTATATATAGCTTCTCTATGGAATCTGTTTTCTATCTGCTATTTTCAAATAGATCATCCCTGAGAATGCTCTGAGCACAGAAATCCCTAGTGAAAGAAGTCATCGCTGGCCTGGATCCTGAAACAGACATAAACAATCTGCAGTATGAGGGCCAACACCAGGGAGAAATTGATAGTAGTAACACCAGGGACAAAATACAGCCGGCTTTTACCAACTACAGTCCGGCACATTTCAGAAAAAATATGCTAACAGTGTCAGATAGGTGTTAAGAGTTTTATTCCATTAATCTACAGAAGTCTTCTTGGCAGCTAACTGTGTGTGTGTGTGTGTGTGTGTGTGTGTGTGTGTGTGTGTGTGTGTGTGTGTGTGTGTGTGTGTGTGTGTGTGTGTGTGTGTGTGTGTGTGTGTGTGTGTGTGTGTGTGTGTGTGTGTGTGTGTTACAGCACTGCAGCAAAGTACATAAATATTGTAGTGGGTTCTTAACCATTCTCTAGAGTCTCCTCTTTGCAACTGGAAGTGAATAATACATTACGGAGATGCTGGAAAGATAGTGCTTTATTACAGTTTTGATGTATAATATGAGTTGTTTACCCCTGAAACTGTTGAGGGGGGGGAACGCAGCTACTTATAGAGGACAACTTTATGGGTCATTCTGTCTTTTTGTTCTCTTTCGACACATATTTAATTATTCAGATTCTCCCACGTGAAGGAAATTGCTTTTTAACTCACAGAACTAGCCCACATCAATAACATTGGATCAACATCTGTTGCTTTTTTGAACGTGGCATTTTTATTTTTATTTCAGTTTTTTTTCATAGGTGTTTCCTGGGTGATATAAATAGTTTTTGTTCCACTGAACATAAGATCAAATGGAACTAAAAACAGAATCAAACCAGCAAGTGGATACAACACAAACCGTGTTTTTCTAAAGGCAGAAATATTGTGCAACATAAATTCCCTTGTTTATGAAGAAAATTCATGGTTTTTGGATGCCCTGATTGTCTACAAACAGATCAAAAAAGCAATAAAGTCTCCGAAAACCTTCAGCTTCTTCTCTTGCGATAATCTTAATAGTAATGCGATATGCTGTAAATAATTAATACAAAAACATACAGTGTTGCGGGTTTGTTTTAGTAACTTTTCTGATCATAGCAAACCACTCAAGTTCTGCAGTTTTCTAATCTCCAAGCCTTTATTTATTATTATGCAAAAATCCCACTTCCCCTCCACACACAAACACACACACACCCACACACATAAAATGTGACATTGCATTAAAGCATGGCAACGGTTTCCTCTCACAATTATCAGAGAGGAAAATAAATGTTGTTGGAAATAAGCTCAGAAAATAGTGCAGCCTTGTGACTTGAAATTGACTGGGGGTAGTTCCGGAGATATACTGCTGAGAGCCCTGACTCTCTGCTCTCACGATGTGCAGGCTCTTTCATCTGGTAAACAAATGTCTGAGATCTAAAGGCTTTCTCATAGTTGTTATGCTAACCTTGGAGAGCCAAACCACTCCATTAGCATTTGAAGGAGCTAAATATTAGCTAAGAAAGAGAGCGCTCCCATTTAAAGGCATGAGAAAAAGTCCACTGCCTTTGGTACCTAACCATCTGTGCTGGCTCCTCTCCCTGCACTGCAAACACAACTTCAGGAGCCGCCTAAAGCTCAGGGTACTGACGAGGCATGCTATGAGCCCTGCCTCTGAAAATAAGCCTTTCTTATGTCGCACCTCTTATTTCAGAGCCTCTTTCCATCCAAATTAATCTGTTAAGGACTCAAACAACAAAGGCAACTTTCAATGACAAGTACATTTTTCATTTTTGTGACTCTCAAGGTTCCGGTCTGGAAGTTTTGCTAAAGCAACTACTAGTGTGGTGAAATGAGGAAGAAAACTGTCCAACTCCAAAGAACTTCAAACATTTTAGAATTATAGGAATCACTAAAAACAAAAAAGGCTTTAGAAACGGCAATTGAAATAGTTTATTGTCAGAAAACTTAGAGCAGACAAACTGGAGGCTGAGGTTAAGCCTATCCTCACAGCGAGGGGATATAATATAACTTACTATATAACTTCATTTTTTATTCTGATTCTTCACTCAACTAAGATTTCTGTAAATAAACATCCAATCATTATTTACAGACCTTCGCTGAAAGGATTTAAAAGACAGAAACATCATCATCATACCAAGCTAACCAGATGGAGAAGAAGTCGGTCATGATGCCACCATAGAAGGATTTAATAAAATGATACTGGATACCCAATATCTAACCACCAGGCATACGGACACTTTTGGTCCTCCTGACTTAAGATACCTCGTCAACTATTCACACGAGTTGTGACCTTATAGAATCTTGTGATTACATGTGATATTGCATTTAAGCTATGTGACAGGTGCCAGTGTTTTATCAGAAGATGTGCGTCTGTCGGCTGTTCAAGGCAGTTATTTTTGTTACTGTGATGCTTTAAATCAAGCAACAGCTTTATAATAGCTAACGCTTACTGCCAGTATGAGAGAGAGAAGGCGAGCACAAGACATCCGTACCGGTTCTTCAGTGGTATTAGTCTGGGAAAAGTTACTTAACATTCATTTTTTAGTATGGCTGGGTTGTTTGTTAAACTCACCAGAGTTTAACAAAGTTTAACAAAGAGTTTAAGTCCAATTAAATTACAAAACAAGGGAATTAAATTAATTATAAAATAAACTGGAATTCTAAAACAAATGGAATTAAATCATTAGGGTAATTCTCCTGTCATACCGACGTCATCCAAAGTAACGTCCGAAGCACAAACTCATTACGCTATTCATCCTGAACACCCAGATCCACACCATGGTTAGCAACACTTGACAGTGGTCTTCCTCCGATTACATCATTCATCGCTGCAAAAAAACGGATGTGGGTCGATCGGATACATTTTATATCGTGTGGGATTTGTCCATGTAATTGGCATCTTTTAATTTGCTATCAACTGCCAGTTTTTCTGGACTTGTTTGTAGAGTTTATTTTTCATTCATTATTTCCTTCTTTTCCCCCATAATGTTAAATTTGTTGAGACTTTCTTTTAAAAACAAAAACTCCCTGTGGTACAATTCTTCCTGCAACTCGCCATCTTGTACACACTCTATGTCATAACACTTGGCAGGAACAGACAGAACACAGCAAAAAAATAATCTTGTCCGCTGATTACAAAGTACAATTGTTTGATTTAATGGATTTATCAAATGGTTTCCACTAACCTCTTAAACCAACTCAAAGGTCAGTTGGTTTGGGTGGTTGTGTTCTGAATAACTTGTTTGTACAGCATATTTCTATTCTGATTGGGATTTTGAAATGATTCTCAACAGAATACTGGAAACTTAGCTAATGATAGCTTTTGTGACATCTGCGTCACCACCAACCACAACATCAGGTTGTGACACCTGCTGTAATTCAAACTGAAATGGACACACTAGTAGTGAATGTATACATGCTCACAACCAGACTGTGGAAGCTGATAAACGGAAAAGTTGTTTCCATCTAGTTATTTTGGTTTTTCCTGTGCTTTGGATGCATGCTAGAAAAACAAAATGCAATACAATTTTGAATCTGACTGCTTCCATTCATGTCACATGACCTAAGTAAATATGTATCATGTGTTAAGGTGAAATGTGTGTAAAATATGATTCATGTGTTCACACAGCTCTGAAACAAAATGAGTTTTTCTCAAGACTAAGATTGAAAATCCGACTTCACTCACTTCAGTGTAGCGATGTGAACATAGTCCAGTAGTGCTCAAATAGACCCATAATAACTACTAAAACTCCTTTGCAGAAGGAGGGAGGTCGAATGACGCCTGGCTACAGGAATCTACGAAACTGACCTTGTGGTAGAAATCCTCTTCTTAACAGTTATTTTGATGGTGGATTTATCTTCTGACCATTTCTCTTTGCAAATAACTTAACTGTATCAATGGTTTCCCAGAATAAAAAAAAATAAAAAAATTGCAAACTCTACAAAGCCAGACTTATTCAATTACTCATTTCATGAAACCAACAATTCGAAATCACAGACATCGGAGAGAAGTGAGAAAAAATGTAATACTGTAAGAGGAAGAAATCCTTTATTTATCACATACATTCAAACACAGAAATTATTATTTTCATTTGATCCATCCCTGAGGGAACAGTGGCTAGCCCCTTTGAAGCGCCCGGGGAGCTAGGGTCTCACTCTTGCTCAAGGACCCCTACGACAAGTAGACCGATCCGGCTACCTTCGGATCTTCTGATTGGGAGTCGGCCGCTCTACCCCCTGATCTACAGCCGCCCCCAACAGTGTCTCATTAACGACACATCACTCTTTAAGGTGAAAGAGGGACTTTTTCTCTTTTAAAAAAAAAAAGTTCTGCATTCAGAAGACATGAAAATTATTCTCATACACACAGATCCGAGAAACAACTGAAAACTCAGTAATATGTTTGCCTGGTTAGAAGTTGGTGGCGAAATATTTCGCAATCGATACCTTTGCTAGAGAAGCGTTAAGAAACTCAACTGAGTCGGCACCACAAACAAAAGGAGATAATCCGACATTGTTTATATCGTTGCTCTGTCTGTGCAATGCTATTCGGATGAAATGGTAACAGCAACGAATGAAGTGAGTCTGTAATGTCACTGTTATCAAAGAGTTGCGTTTTGTCGGTTTATCATCACTGGAGCTAAAATACTTACTTGATTCACCATGGCAACCAGTGGGCGGAAACAGCTGCAAACTCGAAGGATGGAAAATTTCAGATTATATCTCACTTTGGTTTTAAAGATATTTATATAATCAGTTAGTGGCTCTTTTTTAAGTAGCTTTAATATCAAATATTCCCAAATGTTGTAGGAGAAGCTTCTGTTTTTAAAAAAAAAGAAAAAGAAAAAAGAGCAACGCAAAAACTTTGCTCGGGTGTGAGAGACGTGTGAGATGATTGAGATGTTTGCTTTGAAAACTTCCTTCAGATAAATCATAGTAGAAAAGCATAGACAATCTGGATCTCAGGCTTTCCCAGCTTCAATCTATTAACGTCACAAATGATTGAAGGCCACGTCCCGTCTGACAGCTCCGCTTCAGGCTCAGAAGGGGGAGGAGTCAGGAACAACCTCGGGCTTCCCTGAAGTAAATCTGCCAGCGAGCGGGTTAGATTCACAGAATAAGTTACTTTGGTAACTGACTAAGAGCTCAATTTATCCTGCTTTCTGGAGGGGGAAACCCAGAGTTTCCCTCATCTCAGGCTTAACCAACTAGGAGTGACCTGAAATACCCCCCCCGTTTTCAAAAGTTTACATTTTTCGACTCCAAAAAACACTGTTGCCATTTTAACAAAAAGTCAAACAAAAGTTTGCAATTATATGCCGAAATGAAGCTGCCTTGATCATTTGCCATCCTGTGCATCGAAACCTCCAGAAAATGTGCCAAATAGTCCATAAAATCTTAAGTCAATTACGTTATAAAACAACGTAATTAAATTATTTGGGTCTCATAATCTTGTTTATGTATAATTGCTGGCTCAAGAGGCCGAGAGCATTAGACCTACAATGATTTCTCCTAGTGCATCCAATGCACAAAGTGACTGCGGACGCCATGGGCAGTATGACTGGTCCATTTAGCAGAGAAGATTGGATCTAAGCGAGCCACGTTTTTACTATATAAAGGGTTAACTTGATAGCGGGCAACGCCTTACCAGCTAAAAGCTGTTCTTTTTCTTTTTTGAATTGCAATTTTAACAGCCATAAACTGCACTTCCTATTTTATGGCTACTATTAATTAATTATTTAAAAATGCGTGAAAGCCTGGCGACTGATGACATGGGCTGCTGAGCGATCCTCACGATGCCCTGTACACGAATGACGCCCAACAAACCTTGAATTTGGACTGACAGTCGTGCGGCTCAAATCGGGTTGCACAGCGGTCTCAAATCATACTCCCAGCTCTTTCTGAAAACCGTGCGTGTAAGCAGCCTCTCAATTCCCTCTGATCAAATTGATTGACACATAAATTATGGCTCCTCCCCCATTGTAAGAACTTGGTTTGTACTTCCTTTACAGGTAGTAAGGCTGATTAATTCTGAGAGCGCAGGTACAGAGGCGAGAAGTGTGTTGCGAATTTCTTGGTGCCTGCAGCACTGTGTTGAAACTATGTTTTCAGGGTTGTATGTGTGTGATCCGGCTGGCTTATTGTCATGGTAATGTGGTAATTAGCTACTGCATTCTTTGCCTTTTTTCTAAGAAATAGCGCTGCAGCCAGAGGCTGGTGGTCAAGGGCTGATTCCATGGCAAGGATGCGTGCTGGGCCACAGCACCCTGAGGGAGGTGAGGACACCCAGCCGACCCACCGCTGCGCTGGAAGGCACACCTGTTACACTTTCCCAGGGGTGTGGAGGTGGAGAGAGCACAAACACCCTGCAGCACAAAGAACACACGCATACACTCACAACTCACACAGAGGAAGGCAGCAACAGCAGCCGCCCACACGGCACACACTAAAGGGCACGAAACCTTCATTCAGACTCTATCTCACATTCCAACGCCACAAGTGAATCTGACCTCCACCCCCCACAAGCACACACACACACACACACATACACACACACACGCACATACACACACACACGAAACACACATAACAGTTGTTTTCCTGTAAAGATTCCTAATTGAATGAAAAGGGGGGAGGGTTGGTTCACTGTGGAGATAGACAGAGGGAAAGAACGCAATGCAGTCAGAAAGGAGAGGAATTAGGGTGTAACTAAACAATGCAGTTATTTTAGAGATGTTTCTGGGATCATTATGGTGTTCATGGTAAAAATGTGAAAAAGAAGGGCGAGGCCTCCTGTTCGCATTATGGAGAGGAGCCAAAAAGAATCCCATCCCTTTCTGCGAAGGTGACCTTTCATAAGACTGCATGAGCACCATATTCACTGAGAACGCAGGAGGCTGGGAGCAGGGAATGTTAAAATCTCACTAATGATTCAAACTGTATATCCAAAAAAATGGAGCTAGATGTTGGGCTGACGAAACGAAAACAAACCTCGTGATCGAACGATTTCATTCGAGGTGTCCAGGTGTGTCGTTGAACGGTGGGGTAATGTAGTTGGGTTGTGAATTTTCGGGTAGTGAAATGAAAGCTGAATGACAGCGGCGAGAGAGAACACATTTAACATCTTAACAATTGGATCAAAGGAGAATGTGACTGAGGTTGTGATCGAATAAAGACCATTATGCTAAACTTTAAAGACGTTTATGTCTGTATACTTATTTAATTTTGTTCCTATATTTGTACATTTTCAGAAACCTAAGAGATAAAAATGAAACATATGCAACAGAGCAGATCATAGAGTAGGGGGTAGTGTAAACTTAATTCATGCAAGACATGACATCATAATTGACTCTTCATTCCCCTCTTATGCATGGATCAATGTCAACGTAAATAACGCACGGATGTACAGGTACGTTAGCGCTGAAACATTTGAAAGACAGATGTTTATCTAGTTCTGTGTATACAGTAGGTGGAGTGCCGAAGCCTAACATAGCTGCAACACATGCACAAAGAGATAATCTTAATTAATGAACTCTCTCTGCTCAGGTTCATTGAGTACACTCACAAAAAGCTGCTTTTGTATTGCTTTTAAGATAACTTAAACTACTCAGTACAGCATGGCATGATGGGAAATGTATAGCATCACTGTGATATATACTTATAGACTTCAAATTATATTGTAGCAGAATGCTAGAGAGCATCACGCGTTCCTTCTTTGACAACTTGACAGATGTTCAGGAAACCTGGTGGGATGCCCAGTTTGTTTTGGAATGGATGCCGACAAAGGGGCGGGGTCAGGAATTTCATTTGGCTTTCTATAATATCCTGAATAAGGGATGATTCTTTAATTTGGATGTTTCAATGTACAACATTTGCAGCATTATGACTATGCACACAGTACCTGATGGAGACTGATGATTGGTAGAGTTCTCCATGTGACAGGAAGAGTTAATTCAATTTTGAAGGTGGTCCACGTGATGGGTGCAGTCAAATTTGAACTCTTTTTGTCAGTTACACATAAACTACTTGACTTATTACCATGAAACTCTTCTGAAGGCTGGGGCATGTGTCATGGAAGATATTAACAAATTTGGGAGCTGTAAAGTGAAAAACATTGTCTTCAGTGAAATATTGTTTTTCCCAAGTAACAATCAAATTGATAATGATACTGATGTATTCCCAAATTATTTGGGTAGGTTTTCATGGTTAATGGGTCTTGATATGAAGGTCAAACAATCATTGGACTATTATGTTTAGAAGTAATACAATCATGGGGGAACTGAGCTGCCTTAGCGATGGTTTGCGCTCCCTTACTACTGCCTAGGTTTTGTTGTGAAAAGCTGTATATTCTGTTCCGTAAATATTACAGGTCACTTACCTCTCTCTCTTGTTTATGTGTAATTACTAGCTCAAAAGGTTGCCTAGCGTGAACCCCCACAGGATTCCTCCCAGTGCATCCCATGGTCTGAATGACCGCCGCTGTGATCACCGTATTTGTGGATATCTATTATCAGTCTAAATTCAGTTATCAACCTAGCATGTAATAGCACAAAAGATTTGCATTTTATCTCATGCAATGTTTTAAAGACAATATTGTATTCGGCTGACCGTTTAATGGAATTCAAAAGAGGCAGAAGAAAAAAAGAGCGAGAAGATGGTGAGAGACGTTTGATCCTACTGCTCTCAGCACTTCTTTTTTTTTTGTTTTTCCCCTACTGCCTTGCTCTTTCTCCCCATCCTCTCTCTCAATAACATTCCAGTCAGTGGCCTGCAGTTGGATCATAGAGATTCAGGGTCTCTGCTGGCGTCCGGGGTCGCCGAAAAGAAAGACAAGGAGCAGATGGTGGTCTTTGTCATTCCCTCCTCTTTTCAGCCTCCTGGCAAGCTTCACCACCTCTCTCTCTGCACCACAGCAGCACTGGGCGTCTGAATAGGCCCCAACGCAATGCAAGCAGCCTCATAGGTATGGACCTCTGCAACCAGATGGTGAGATTATTTGGAGCAATTAATTCTTTGAGAGAATCAGTGGGAACATGTTTGCAGCAGAGATTTGGGGGAGCTCAGTTGAATGTGTTGAATGACATTCTTCCTTAAAGTCCCTCAAAAAAAAGTGTAGAAGGGGTTGGGAGGTGGATAGCTGTGGTGGGAGGGTCCAGGAAGAACAGAGTTGAAAGGAAGGATTTTTATAAAGGCAAGAAAAGCGCGCAAAGTATGAGGCTGACTATGGGAACTTTTCTTGATGAAAAGGGACATTGGGTCTATGTTGGGATTTACGCATTTCATAGCAAAATATACTGGCAAATAAATGACCAAAGTAGGTAACCGTCTAGTGTTACAAAATAACTATAAATATTTAATTCGTAATTACACCATATTCTTAAGTGAAAGTCACAGCTAGAAAAATTCTTTATTACATCATCAACAGTCCACCATGTCAACTGATCTGCTGTCCAAAGCGATCAATCAACAGATCAGTCAAGCTGTCCATCACTTGCTAGCTTTTCAGATCTGACAGTCCATTGGGCTAAGTAGACGAGCATTAACATGAGGGCTGTCAGCCATCAACATACTGCATCATGGACCTCCTAATGACCCTGAAGGTCACAGGGTCGAGCCTCTCATTAACTCTGACACTGGTGTCATCACAAGTCCTTTCTCTGGACACTTTCTTTGAGGAATGAAGCTCATTCTTCTCTCAATCCTCTCATTCCCCCTTGTGTGGATTAAACATCCCCGTGACGACCAGTGGAACTGAAATTACCTAAGATTTATCTAGAAGTAGAAAGATCGGAGTTCAATCAGGTTAACTGAATGTCTTAAATTAACTCTATTTCAGTCAGAACAGATAAGCAATAAGAGTCAGAAGTAAAGATTATTGTTTATTGCGGCTGATAATATGTGAAAATTAAAGCAAAATCAAAAAGTATTTGTTGCTTAGGGGGATTGTGATTGATGGGCATCTGTCCCGGGCAACAGTAAAATAAATTCCACCTTGGTGGTTGAGACCAATGAGGATGATGGGACCATGAATCTGGTGAGACTGCAAAGATTGTGATGGGGAGGTGGGAGGGTGCACATAACAGCAGTATCTACGAACTACCATAGAGATGATGTGAATTCTTGACAGACCCAGACCAGCGGAAAGTTGTGGCTGAGCGTGCAAAAGAGTTCTGAATGGTAGGATATTATGAGAATAAACAACGGTTGACAAGGGGAAAGTCTTCTAGGCCGGAATTAATTTATTAAACCCTCCCCGTGTCTGTTCTCGCTTTGCACTCAATCAGCTGACTGAGAGCAATCACATTTACATTTAAACCAATCACGTTTCCTTACAACCTTTATGAGCCAATCAATTAACCGCAGTGAAAATTAGTCAATAAGTATTCTGAACTAGTTTCAATGTCAGGTCAATGTAACCCTCCCCCACCTCATTCCCCATCACCGGTAGCCCTTTCCAGGTCAACTGAGCCTGCTCCACATCTCACCCATCTTCATCTTCACCACCAGTTTTCACCATCGTCATCACCATCATCACCTTTGATTGTGATGACAGTGACAATTATAGAATCTGATCACTCTTCACTTCAACTTTGTTCATTAAAGTGTTCATTATACAGTTAAATGGTTCCTCTCAGTGTTGCACCGTTATTTGGGATGTTTTCGAGCTTATTTCCATGCTGTTTTAATTGTAATAATAATAATAATAATAATAATAATAATAATTATAATACATTTAATTTATAACACACTTTATATTTGGATCAAATCTCAAAGTGCTACAAAGTAAAAGAAGATAAAGCATCAATAAAAAAATACAATAATAATTATATAAAATTATGACATTAAAGCAGCAATGTTGGAAATTTTAAAGTCCTTTTTTAAATGTGTCAGTCGTCTGTGGAGCCCTCAGATGGTCAGGGAGGGCATTCCACAGACGAGGGGCAGCAGAACAGAAGACCCGATCACCCATGGTGCTGAGCTTAGTCCGGGGAAGGAGGAGGCCGTATGAGTGGGTAGAACGGAGGGATCGTGTTGAGGTCAGTGGGGTGAGTAGTTCTTTTAGGTAGGGGGGTGCATTGCCATGGATGCAATTGTAATGTTTTGGCGTATTTCACTGCTGTAACTGTTCAAGTCTGAATCAAGAATTCAAGAATTCTGACTTGAATGAAGAATATCAGAGTGTTCTTTTAGCATTGCTTTCCTGCGAGACCCACATAAAAAGAAAACTTTATTTAAGTAAATTTTACTCAAGTCAATTATTGTTACTAATGTTAAAGTTATTCTTGAAGCAAGTAAATCTTTCCTGATACGCTCTTGTGGTGGTCCGAGGGAGGATTGTGTATAAGGATTTTGAATGAGACCAACAATGGCAGCTGGGGAAGTTTACATCCTGGACTATAACTAATTATTAATAACCTTGAGTTCACAATAGAAAAGGCTGAAATATTTCTACGCTGAATGGACCATTCAATGTTTCCATGTCAAAGTCATTTTATTATTAAAACTGGAAGGTAAAGGAAAAGTCTTTTGCAGTTAAAAGAATAACACTAACGCTGACACTAGTCCTAACCATGTTCTGGTAATTGTGCTGATCATACATATTATGTTTCATTTTCTCCTTTATTTCTTTTATTAATATTTTTAGATTTCTCTACCGAACGACTAAACTAGGCCACTTATCATTTACAATTAGCTTAATAGTTAAAAAAGCTCTCATTAAGAGCAAATTTTTCACTGCTGAGATAACATTAAGGTCCTACTATCTCTTAATGTGCCTTATGCTGAAGTTTTATTATCACACTATATGGATCATGGTGGGGGTGGGGTCTCTGACTGCTGTTCAGCATGTAGACAAGTTAACAATAAATCTCATGGAAACGCTGTTCAGCTCCTCGGTTTTGATGTGGTTTCCTTTGCTCTTTAAACTTTAATGGAGAAAGGATGAGTCTCATCTAATGCATTTCATTTGCTGACGTCACCAAAAAAAGGAAAATGATATCTATATACCTATTTATTTATTTCTATACATATATAAAGGACATATAAGTCCAAAGTAGTGGTTCCCCAATGTTTGTTTCACTGCAAATATTATACTGTACTATTGTACTACTTTAACTTTGTGCAAAAACAAATGAAGGTTTCATTGTTTGATATTGATTTTACATGTCAAAAATACTTAATGTGCAATCTGTTTTACTTGCAATGATAAATGAAGGTGCAAACAGAATGTGAAAATGTATTGTATTTGATGTTTAATGTTTTCACTCTTATTAGTATAGTAGTAATAGTATTATAAGCTCTTTTTACTGCTCTTTTGCACTGATGAAGACTGCACTTTCAATTTGGTTGCATATATACAATGACAATGAAGATATTGAATTGAATTGATGTAGTATTTCCACTTGACTTTTGATGCTGTCTTTCTTCGATTGGTTTTGAATTTCTTTAGTTTGAATCAGGTGTTTAAATGGAGCATTTTCCTTTCGTATAGGTGTGAACCCATCTAGTTAAAATATGGCATGAAAAAATACCTATGGAGGCTTGCACAGCACATATGGGCAAAAAATGAACAGACTCTGGGTAAGAACTTTATCCAATTGTGATGATGCTCTCACGGATTTTAAACAGAAGGGTATTTAAGGAAAGTTGTTCTTTTTGTGGGTCAAATCTACAATTTCCAGGTTAATTCCGGTACAACTTCAATTAAAGTTTCACCCAGTGTCTACTCGGGTCTAAATGCATGAGCCAAACATAAAAAGAGATATTGCACCACGGTTTACCAGAGAGATGGGGGCTGCAGGTTCTGAGCTGGCAGTAGAGACAACAAACATGGCAACAGCTGCACAACAGGATGCAACAAAGGTGCACCTGTTGTCACTCACACACACAGACCATCACAAAGAGAACAGCACACACATTCAGACTGCCTGTACCTCCATGCCCATAGGTCTCTCCAACGTTTGGAGTGAAAACAGGGCACGGAAAACTTTCAGGAGCATCCAAAAAGCCAGGTCAGGACTGTTGGATGTGGTCACGATGGGAAATGAGGAAGTGGTAACAGCAGCTGGGGAATTGTGAAAATGTCCCAGCGGTGATGGCAAGAAAACTGTGAATTATGCTGTTAGATTGCTTCTGACCTAAATGAGTGTGGCCCAGAACACTTCTCCACTTTTAGCACAGTTAATATGAGAATAGATCATGGCTACTAAACACAAACCCCACAGGTGGAGCAGCACACGGTACATCTGTCTGCAGGGATAAGAGTCCAAGTGGAGTCTCTTTCCTTTTATCTCTATTTCTGGCACTTTTTTTTTTTTACGTCACAGCGAAAAAAGTTAAAAGAAGTAAATGTAGCTGCAGCAGACAATCACTCTTCTTATTATTTACTGTAACTTATCTCTCTCAGGTATCTGTCATGATGCATTAGTCTGTATTTGCAAGTAGGTGTGCATGCATGTGTGTGGATGGTTACTCAGGTTGCACAGTGTAAACAGTGGATGCACCTGTGTAAATGACACACAGAGAGATGTTGTGTTTTACTGGGAGGCCATCAGGGAATCGGGCATGTTGTGCAAACTGTGTCACCTGGAGAGATCGAAAAAAAAACTGTGGCACTGCCCGTCACAACCACAGCCGACACAGATAGATCTGGGCTCAGAATGTACCAGTAGTTCTCCTGAGAAAGAAAGACACTATCTACTGTTCTTGCAAACGTTAGACACACTTAGAGAGCTTAAAGACTGTTGTGTCAACACTTAGAGACCAGAGGAAACGGCACCACCCAGTACAGTCAGAGGGAATAACAGAAAGCCAATTCACCTGTTGGCTATCATTTACAGGTTATTTTACACAGATTGGACTCACTTGCTGCTACGGTTTATGACTTGTGTATCATACATTAATATTAGCCAAGGTCATGGCTGTGTTTTATGGTCACAACCTCCATCTTTTTGTTTGTAACTGCATGTGCTGATGGAGTGGGGTGATTAGCCGCGTACACCCTCACTTTCACTATCTTTTGGCCGTGGAAGGATGTGGGAGGACCCAGAGGGAACGCAGGCAGATACAGGGAGAAAATGCAAAGTCCATGCCGAAAGACACCTGGTCCTCAGTTGGGTTTAAACCCAGAGCCTGTGAAGCCTGTGTGGTCAGTTCCTGCTGTACAGATATTCACTACTCATTTTAAATGAACCTGTGGCCCAAGCATTCAAAGGTTTTGTATTATCAGTAAAACTTGTTTTTTACAATCTAAAACAAGTGAAAATGTCTTATTTGACTAAGCTTATTTGACAGAGCAGAGATGTCAAAATTATATATATATAATTATATATAAGTTTAAATCAAATTACCGTCTTTGTGTTTATTACATCATGTCTGAACTGACAGGGTTTACCTGATAAGTTCAGTATTCAAACTAAATGTGTTTTTTTTCTTTGTTAGAATACTGACATTAAGTCATGCACACACTTATCTTCACAGTATAACAAAAATGCAACATTATTCATTACCCTATTATTTAAGCTAATATTGGAGGTGGTTATTGTTGTTGGTTGCCATCAAAACATGTTCAAAGAAATGAGATTATGTTTAACATCAGGAGGGAATAAGAGATGTTGGGCCACCTCTTTCGCCTGAGACCGTTTCATCAAAATCAACCACAGTTTACGGAAAACAGTTGCACCAATGTGGCCATCATGCAGGTTCCACTTTGTGCAAGATTGCTCCACAAAGGTCTGGGTGAAATACCAATTAACTTTCTTTGCTTTTCCTGGCAAAACTCCATCTGTGCAAGAGAGAAAACTGGTTAAGTTAGTAGTTTGGTTTCCACATCTTGTAGCCACAACAAACAGATTCACGTATTGGGCTTATCTAGTAATGAGTCTCTAGTTACTGAGCTCCGGCCCCCTGTCAGCACTGCTATAAACCTTTAGGGAAGTTGTGCCAGAAGGGCCACAATTAGAGAAGTACACGCAGAGGAAGCATGAGAAAATAAACACAAAGACAGGCGGACGATGAGATAGCAGGCATGTTTCCTCCTTTGTGCTGACCGAATTTGAATTATTGCTTGCGTTAAACTCGAGGTCGATCTAAACCATCATATCATTGACTGGGTCCAGCTGTAGAGACGAACAGGAATAGAATATAAAAAAAGGTTCGTGAGCAAAAAGAGTCAAAGTGCATCTTGTTTACATCCGTGCTTACACTCAGAAGTCACACACAGGACACTCTGTAATCAAGGCTGTTCCTTGAACCATAGTCAAGCAAGAATATTTAACATACAAAAGAAAATGAGGTCATAAGAATGCCCGGTCAGAGCGTCCTCCGAAAATACAGCATGTGATTCAAGTAAGTGGGTGAACAGTGGTACGTAGCTCTTCCATGTATTTAGAAAATCTACTGAAACACATTAAAAAAAGAAAAGCTGAGTGGTGCAGAAATCATTTGAGCATAGAGATGTTTACTGATACAGCACTCCTGATTATTTTTCTGAACTCCTTTGTTAAAAGGAAAGAGTTGGAAGAGGTAATTACACTGGTGTGTGATGTGAATAAAATCATAACTCAAAATGTTTTGAGCAGATTTTGAGAAAATGTGGTAATGTGGGCACCGGGGAGGGAAATAGATGAATAGACATTGGGGCTTATCCAGAAGATTGTTTGGATTTTTTTCACAAATCTTTCTATGTTTACGCCATGACCCTCCCTACTCTGACTAAGACTGGCTTTGCATGATGTTGATGTTTCACATGTACTTGAACTTATTTCAGTTAGGGGTTACGCAAGAAGAAGAATGGATTGATGGCGTCATCATAATTGAATACCTTAATTCGTTTGGCAGAGGTATGCAACTCTGATTGCCCTCTCGTTCTCAAATTATAATAGGAAGATTTGTCTTTATACTCTATGAAGGAAGGACTCCAGCCAAGTGTGGACTATGAATGTCTATGAGGTTAACTTTTTGTAAGCGGGTTACCTGAGGCTGCTTGAGCTCTGAGCTTTCTGAAGCCCCTGACGTTCCCACTTTTATAAGATAATATATTCTGTATTAGTCCCACAACAGCGATATTTGCGGTGATACAGTAGCACAGTGGTTAGTAAAATGGAAAAAAGCATCAAGAGAAACAGGAGAATTGAATAGCATGCAATATCAATAAGATGAGATATAAAATAAATAGATATAGTAACAATTTGCAAGGAGTTGGAACCTTTTCATATGGTAATGAAATGTGATTGGACAATTCTCAACACTGTCGCGTTGACACCCATAATGTCTGTAACTGCGGATACGTGACTGTCATTCCTGCTCCTTAGCTGCTCACCGCTCTTTGAAGACGTTTTTCCTTTAACTGATTACATTAAAACACAAATAACTAAACTTGTACTCCTTACATTTTACATACAAGTAGCTAGTAGATTATATTTATTTAGAATCCCTGTGATCTCAACATCGAGACAGTAGGAATTTAAAACAGACAATACACATATGAAGACTGAATATGTATGTCTATAAATATATGTTATATATATAATAATATATATTATAAAATGTATTATAGATAGATAGATAGATAGATAGATAGATACATAGATAGATAGATAGATAGATAGATAGATAGATAGATAGATAGATAGATAGATAGATAGATAGATAGATAGATAGATAGATAGATAGATAGATAGATAGATAGATAGATAGATAGATAGATAGATAGATAGACAATATCATAATATCTAGTGTCATTCTTTAATTACATTACTTTCATTACACTTGAGTGAAGAATGTATCCTTTTGCCACTTCTTCCTGGCAGCCGATCTGTCACAAGTCAAGCACAAAAGTTCATAAAGCCTTTTTTCTTCTTTGTATTTTTGCATTTTGTTCTCAGATTTTCAAGTAAAATGTAATTAGAGGGAAATCAGATCTCCCCACGGTACAATTCTTACTCAATTACATAAATTTTAGCTCAGCTAACAGGAAAATAATGACGCACAAGGCACCCTATGTTGTCTGTGGACACCGAGGCTAAACGTGATTTATAGGGCACAGCAATTCTATTCAAATTAGGCAAAAAACGTACATGATTAAAAGATTATGAAAAGATCGGTGACCTGACTTTGGTTTCATACAGGGGAAAGTTGTGTGTGAGACCCATCGCTTATCCAGACCTTCACGGACCGTAGGACTCTTTTTCTTTATAAAACCATCACATCAGGGTGAGACACCAAGTGCATGAACGGCAGTGTTTGACACCCGGAGAATGAGAGTGGGTTTTTTGAAATGACAAATTTACTATGTGGTTGAAGTGCCATTAAACCAAGAAGGAGAAGTCGAAATGACGTGATTAAAGGAGTGTCAATCAAACCTCCAGTAATGAAGGACCATATGGAAAATGGGATGGAAGTATGACGCTTTTGGGTTTTAGTGTAATTCCGTTAGGAGCACTCTCATCACAGATTACAGCATTTATTGGAAATGGAAATACCATTACCCTGATGGCTCCAGTCCCATGAAACACTCTAGAGTAGCAGTATGCTAAACCAAAACAGGGACCACAATGCAGGAAATCTATCGAGGGTACACAAGTGTGAGCCCAAAGAAAGACAGGAAACATAGTTTTAAATTCATTGACAGAAATTTGGCACGGAAAAAGGTTCGCCAGCCGAATATGAGAGTGGCACCATTTTCCCATGCTGGTTCTTGCTGAAATTGAACATCTATTGAAATTAAAACTACAAAAAATGTTTTGGGAAGATGCCAGTTAAGCAATGTTCATGGTGGCATAGTGGCTAGCACTGATGCATCACAGCAATAGTTGTGGTTTTCTAATAGACCAAAAGACCTGGGGAAGTTCTGTGGAGAGTTTGAATTATCTGCATGGGTTCTGTTGTGGGTGCTCCGGCATCCTCTCTCAATTGTAGATGAGAATGTTGTATTTTCTCTTTGTGTTGACCCTGGGATGATCTGGTAACAGAGCTGCACTCTGCCCCTCACCCAGTGTAATGTGGGATTGGGTCCAACTCCCGGGACCAGACGATGAAGTGCACACATTTTCATCAAGTTACTCGATACAAAACAGGTTCTGGTACCAGTATTGATTCAATTTCTTTACTCAAGTAAAAGTGAAAAAGTAAAAACTCTCAGCAAAAGTGAAAAAAATTCCTTTGAGGGATATTCAACTGACTATATTTATGCAAACCTAACTTCTATAGTTGCTCTACACAATGCAATGAAATTATTAATGGAGAAACAAGCAAAAAAAACAAGCCAACCTTATTCAGGATTTCAGAAAGATGCTGGAGTTGTCATTTGATTTTAGTTAAATTTGAAAACCTCATGATGGTTGGACATTAGCCATTAGGGGACTGGCTTCTCTTACTCTCTCTCTAAGACGTATCCTGGGCGCTCCCTCTGAGGCTGTCATTCCTAATCCTGTCCATGCTCGTCATTTCCAAAGAACATCCAACCTCCTTACTGTTGGTTTAGAGCGGGTTTAGAGATCTCTAACTTTCAGAACCACCATCTCTAAACCATTCAGAGGAGCTCCTCTCACTACCATCTTGTAAACCAATCAATGTTCTACCAAAATTCAACTGTGTGGAGGATGATGTTCAGCCAACATTGGGTTTTGATATCAATAGAACTTTAATTTCCAACAAAAATCTTACATCTGGTAAATACCAGAGTCCAATATGTTTCAGAAAGTACATTGTCTATTCTGCAAAGTGAGAGAAAATCAATCCCATCGCGCCTTTCCTTGGTGGTTGATTTTTTTGCATATTTGTTGTGAATGGTGCATCCGAAGCTAGTTTCTTACTGTCTCCTCTAAAATCAGCTGCCCACTGCTCCTCAGAGTCGGGTTAAATGCGGAGAATGAATTTGACAATGTTGTCGTGTACGTACTTTGTTGCAACATGATAAATTTTGTAAGTAAGAATTATCAAAAATAAGCAACCAGAAATAATGAGCGAGTTTTTAAAATGCAAGGAGTTGAAAGTCGAGACATGTGTGTTGAGATTTATGTAACAAGAAAATGGCAAAAAAAAACAAAAAACAACAACTTATTAAGAAACTATGAAAAATAAATGCCTGGAAAATGTACAGACGTCTGAAAACTCTACTGACGTACAGTGAGGAAGTATTTGGACTTTATTTTATTTCCTACTTCTGCCTGCAACCCTTCAAATTGCTCTTTACGACATGCCTCAATACAGCAATCTCTGTTTCAATTTTAGTTTTAGTTCAAAACATTTCTGTGGAATCTGCAAATAAATTATTTTATATGGAAAAAATATTCTGAAACTATTCTTGGCAGCAAATCTTTTCTCAGCCCATTAGAGTTCAGTGATGGAGCCAACTTCTAGAAACGTAGTCTCTGTGTAGAATCTCCAACTTTGTGTTTTATTATGTGCATACATGGTCAAAATGAAGCATTTGTGAGTCATTGCTTAGCTGGACTCTCACAGGCCTACTCTGTCATCAGTTAGGCAAGAGTTCATGCACTACATTGCTAGTGGAGAGGGAACCATCACAGACTCATACCACTGACCCCTTTGAAGGTGTCCCTGAACCAAACATTGTTGCACACATTACTGAACGGAGCCGTCACTTCCCATGGCAACGGGAAACGTCGAAAGAGAAAGAGGAAGACAGAGAGAAAAGGAAAACAACCATTTAAAGCCATTTAAGCCTTTCAATATTCATGACAGAGAGAGAGTCTGTGGCGGTTCCCATAAAGTTTGGGACATTAAACCTCCAAAGACACACAGATGAGGAGGGTGTCATCTCTGCTAGAGGCAGACCACAGGGCCCCCTATGCATTCTGGGGCAATAGCATTTGGGTCGCGGGCTCCATTGCTGCTGCTCTGCTGCTGAGTGTGAAAAGAAAGGAAGAAAGAGGAGAGGAGAGAAGAGGAGAGGAGAGGAGAGTGAATGAAGGAGCTCCCCGTGTGCGGCTCCGATCTGTCTACCAACAGCTCTACTGGAGGCTGGAGGCAGCAAGGTGGGGAGGCTTCTCTGAGAGCGGAGGAATGTAAAGGAGGCACAATATCACACAGCTGGAATAAGAAAATTGGAAGAGGTGCTGCCAAATTGTCCAGATCTGTCTTCCCAAGAGCTGTGGGCAGACTATGGGAATGAAAATGATTTCCTAATGAGAAATAATTCAAATAGAAAGGAACTCAAGAAGTTCTATTATTAAATCGTCTGCGACAAGGCATAAGTCAAATTTACAGAAATAATATTAATAATAGAGTTTATTGTGTCAGAGTCTAGTTAAACAACTTCGTATTTCCAAGTACTAAAATAATACAATAATATGACATACTATTTTTGGTTAGCTTTTTTTGAGGGGTTAAAATGGTTTCCAGGTTTTTCTCATCCAAGCAGGTGGTTCTGCTCGGGTTCCTGTCAATAGGATGATCAATTGAAGAGAGGCTGCGCGCAATTACGCATCAGTGACTGTGGCACTAAATCAGTGACCCAATCAGCGGGGAAACGTGTCGATATACAACTTCTAGATCTGGAGCTCTGCTTCTCATAGGGCTGGATTGAGATACTTGAGATTTTGTTTTTCTTTGTACGATGATGGTAATGCGCAATTGACTGCTTTTCGTCTCTCCTTCTCTCTCTCTCTCTAACACACACACGCACACCCACGTAGACACGCACACACGGCTCCTGGCACCAGTACCGTGCACAGAATGAGACACGCCTTTTCTTGCTCCGTGGAGGGGTCGGTGGGCAGCGGGCTGCCGGTGATTGACCAGCTTCTCTCCATGATCTGTCAGCCGGCTGGCTTGGCGCCTCCCCTCTCTTGTATAAATGTGGAGAATCTATTCATTTCTCTCACACCAAGCCTGCAGGAGGAAGAGGAACTGTTCCACAGGATTTGTTAGACTCTTATTCTCTGGTTGATCTAAAGAAGCGTGTTGGTGTTTTCGGCGCCTCCGTGAAATCTTCAGCTACCAGTTGTGTCTTTATTTGTTTTTCGCTGCTTCTCTCCGAGCCGTTGGTTATCTAAGATGAAGGCTGTGACTCCAGTCCGCCCCCAGGACTCCTCCTTCTCCGGCAGCGGCGAGCTCTCCCTGCACGATCTGTCCAAGCAGAGCTGCAACATCGCCCGGTGCAGGATGGAGGAGGAGGACCTGTTCTGCCTGCAGTACGACATGGACGACTGCTACAGCCGACTCAAGCGCCTCGTGCCCACCATTCCGCAGGATAAGAAAGTCAGCAAAGTGGAGATCCTCCAGCATGTCATTGACTACATCCTGGACCTGCAGCTGGCCCTGGAGACGCACCCGTCTCTCCAAAGACACACCGGGACTTGCCCCACTCCTCCAACCTCCAATCCCAGCCGGACACCGCTGACGGTGCTCAACGTTGACCACCATCAGGTAAGAATTAACAGTCCTCCTCCTCCTCCTCCTTCCTCTTCTCCTTCCTCCCCGAGCCAGACTGAGACAAAGCGCGTCATGTGTCATTGTCCTTTTAATGTTAGGGAAAGAAGAGAGAAAATGCTGCACATCTCACAGCACAACAGTTAAAAACCGTGCGCAAAATACGCATTAGGTGCTGGCTAGATTGCGCACTTGATTGCAGGCTTTATGATTTGCATGATAATGACAGTGTCTGTCAGAGGCCCTCCTTATCCCAGGATTGTGAAGTACCTCAGTCTGCATCCCACTCCACTGCGCACAATAAGGCTAATTTGTTATTCAATAGGCTATAAGACAATTTATTATGGGTGATACAGCCTGATAATTTTCTGCTGCTCCGCTGTGTTTCATTCTCTATACAGGGTTTAAGGGCTTGGCCTTTTATTTTATTCATTTCCTTGTCATGATCCATATGAGCTAAAGTGTTAACGTGATTGTTCTTTCTTCAATTTTTTTTTGTAGAGGACATCAATAGTCAAAAAGCCGGAGGACTCTATTTTATGCCGCTGAGACATCAAGCACTGCATCGGTAAGTTGAATTCATTCTAAATTCAGACAATATTTTAAATGTTTCTTTTATTTTATGTTTACAATGAGAAGTTTGGTTGCTGCCTTATTCTCACAGATATGACACCAGTGGTCACTGAGGCATGCCCATTAACTTGATTATTGCATCCTGTATGTGGTGTAAATTCTCTAGAGTGCTCTGGGGAGGCCAGTAGATGTCAGAGAAAAGAATAATTGAGGAACATTAAATTGGCACCGACCACAGAGGCAGCTGTGCTTTGCGCAATAACTGTCACTGGTGTAGTAATCTGGGAAGAGGAGAGGGTTAAAACCTCAGCGTGTCCTCTCTTTCATTTTTACACACATGCTCCTTCCTTCCTCTCTCTCCTCTCTCCCCTCTGGCCTTAAAGTTAGATTTACAGATTGGGATTCAAACACACCTGAATCATGCTAAAACCACATACCTGGTGTTTCTTATAGTCAGACTCGCTTACAGTCTTTCCGGGAACGCTGGCTGCCTCCCTACAGCCCGAGGAGCTGTGTGGTTGTTGTTTGACCTGGTTTGTTTTGGGTTGTTGATCAAGCATGGCCTCTGTTTTGTCGCTGGCGCCAGTCAGTCTGGAGCTGTGTAGCTCACCCCCCCTGCTGCTATTCATCCCCTCCACAGGTGTGCAGGCAGCACAGAGCCGCTCCAAAGCCAGCAAAGCTTCGCCAGGGACTCACACCCAACTGGAGGCACAATCACAAGGGATTTCAAAACCGCTGGGAGGAATTCAACCCAAATAAAATCACTATTCATAAGCTTCGATGGTTCCATTGAATGAGGAACCAGTAAATAGACATGTCCTTATCCTTCGTCCACTTTACATTGCTCTTACTTCTTGTCACTTGAAATCTTGAGAATCTGGAAACCACACAGTGAGAAGTTTCTGCTGGAAACCCAGCGCTTGTGAATTGTGCTGAAAGAATAACTAAAAACGGCTCCAGTTTAAAGCTTTACTAAACTGAGAAAATCATTGTACATGTTTTGGACATCTATTGTTTAAAATAGATGATTTGTGTTGAACAGGGATGTCATCTCTGGAACCTTAAAATGTTTGATATTGTAAAGAAAAACAATTCTGATTGGTGATAATTAAGATTGTACATATAGAGAGACAACTGTTCTATAAAAAAAATATGTGAAAGGAAGACTAATATGCTCAAAATAGGCTATTGTAATTATAAGATATTTTTATTAAAATCTTTTCTGTCGTTATGTAAATATTGTGTTTCCACTTTTAAGTCTTCAGTAAATGAACGTGGTTCTTCTCTGCCGATATTGTCCTCACATGATGATATCAGTTAACTCTTTGTTTTTGGACTAGTTAATATGTAGCATGTCAGACTCATTGCAGAGATGTTGAATGTGCACTGAAGCAGCCCTCCCTGTGTAGATATGTGCTGGAGATCAACACACTTTCTTTTATCATTTGTCCTGCTAAGCTTTCTCTTGAATTGTTTTGTACTCATTAACTATGACTACATTGACCTTCACAGGTCGGCGCTATGATCTTTTTTAAAAAAAAAAAACAACAACTCCTGATTTGTTTCTGTTACATTGCACTCTTGTTAAAAATTGAACCGGAGATTTCAGCACTTCTGACAGTGTTTATAATGTAATAACTTAAAGGAAAAAAAAAAAATCACTGCAAAACAATGTCTCTGTTCTATTTGTGCAGTCAGAGCTTCTCCTTGAGAAGTTAATGATTGACAAAGTGAAATCATTAAACTTTGGTTATGAATTGATGAAATATGTGAACATTAACAGACTCTCTATTCAGACAGGCAATGTCTTTAAGTAAATATGAAATTATTTCCCTGCTGGACATTCTGCAGGCATAATTAATGTAAAGAGAAAAAAAAAAAGACCTTTATTTTACATGACATGAACACCGACTTTACCTCACCACCCTCCTGCCAATGTGAGAGGGCACCTGTACATTACTGTCAGCTGCACTGTTGGACTTGACCTTCACTGGCTTGTGAGGCGTTGTCAAAACAATTAAAAGTTTCCAGGAAGAATTGTGTCGTCTCAAGTTTTGTCTCTCAAGGGCCATCTTTTATGGTTTAGTGCTTTTGGTGCCAACATGAAATAATGAAGAGAAAGAGGCAGGTGCGCGGTAAGAAGACTCAACTAAACCTGAAGCAGTATGTGGGTCTCATGGGAAATAAGGGACGGATAAAGATGCTGGAATGTTGCAGATCTCATCTCGGGCCTTTTAAAACGGTTTTTCAGGATGAAGCTTTTTATTTAGTGCGGTTTATTAATTCTATCTCAAAGATTTACCCAGCTTGAGCATGACAGCAGAAACCCAAGCAGCAGCTAAGAGACCACGTTCATATCAAAGTTATGAGCCAGGTGTCAGTCATTTTAAACACTAGATAAAACATCCCAGTGTAAATGCACACGATAACTGAAATATTTTTGCTTCGATTATTTAAATTCTTAATTCTTATCCTATCAACTAATAAATGCTTAGAATTGAAATACAAAATTTGCAGTATTCCGGTAAAAATACATTTCTAATTCTTTAAGATGTGTGGTTTTAGATTAATATTTTCACCAGAGAGAGCTTTGGACACTTCTTTTCTTGATTAAAAATTGATAAAAAGTTCTCCATTTGCTTATAAAAATCTAAAAATAATCAGGGTATAATCTTAAAATTTTTCATTAATCCAAGTCCAACTAAGGAGATAAAGAGATAATGCTTTTTTAAATATTTCACTGAATATAAATATACACCATAAAGAAAAAATCTTATGTTAGCATGTGCAAATATGTAACGAACATTTAATATCAGGTGCAACAATGAAATAATCATTCATCTCAAGGCCTCATCACTTGTTAGTGGAACATTCAAGCAAAAACAGCTGCAACATTTAAATCACTCAAGTGTTTGAGTTTCCGTTTCCCCCACATATTTTTTTTTTTGCTTTTCAAAGAAAAGGCTCTGAAATAATAATTATTATTCGTTGCAGTGAGTGCGGAATGCAAAACACCATACAAAATCATTTGAATCAATTTAAACGTATTAATTCAAATAATCTAAACATAAATAATATTTATTTAAAGCAGAAGATACTCAAGTGCTTATTGTAAAGGTATCTTGGTTGAATTATGTTCAAAATAGCATCGATTAATACATTTGCATTTCAGGGTCACCTTCTCAGTGAAACTGAGGTGAGGCAGGGACACGGATATGTGGTGAGCAAAGCTGGATCAGAACGCAGAACATTGTTTCTGTAAAGAAATTGATAAGAACCACACCACTGTGGTGAGCAGTTTAAGAGAGAAACGCAAACATATATTTAAAATGAATTACCTTTCCCACAATAATGAAAAAGCCAAAAACATATTATAGTTTGTGAGAGATCGATTTGATGTAGTTATCCTCAACACGAAACCCATAATATTAAATGAAATTATTAGACATTGAAAAGCCTCAAACTGCTATAATAACGTTCTGAATGCAGAGTTATAAATATTAAAAATAATTCTCAGGCTTTACATTTGTGAACGTATCTAAATTCAACATGAAGGAAATGAGTCAATGGAACAAACTGAACAACATTACTGAAAGAAAGTGAATTGAAATAACACCATCTAATGCAGAGTTGATCTAATTAATGGAAATGAGTGACTCCGAATGTTTTAGAAGTTATTGGAACTTTTATTTAGGGACACTGTTTTACAGTTTCCCCTCCTTCTTTCTCATGGAGCTGCAGCTTTTCTTGCAGACACATTGACCCTAGTTTAGCTGTCCCCACATCAACCTGTTGAATGTCGGCTGAAGCTCCTGTTTGGCACCGGCCGGCCCGGTGACAGGGATGTCATGCAGTTGGCTGCAAACACCAAAAGGACGCCCGACGCAGCCTTTGCCAGTGAAACCATGCGGGCCACCTGTGAGTGTTTATAGTCCAAAGCCCTTGACAAGGACTGTCCCTATGAGCCGTGTGAGTGATAAGGATTAATAAAAAAAAATAACACCGTCCAGAAGCACAGGTGGCCGCCTTTACACTTACATGACTAGAAATAAACTGTTTCTCAGAGAGCGAGCACAACACGAAGTCAAACCAAGCTTCAGCAGTCGTGACTGCACAGCTGGCCAAAGCATCACCAATGAATTCTGACCAGAAAACTCTAGTTTTCTAGAGATGAGTTCAGGAATACAGTGGAGCTAACCCAGGCTGACACTTGAGTATGTCACATAGGAGTTCACCCACTTTTCCCCCCCAATGCTCTGATTTATAACATACATCATCCCTTTTTCAGGCTTTGTCTTGGCTATACTAAACTACTGTTTTTGGAAAATCATTTTAGGCACACTTTTAAACCTCTTTGCTTCTTTGTTGTCTGGCTGCACACTTGCAGGCTGTTTACACAGACCATGCATCAACATTTACACTAAGAAAATATATATCTTCCAGTGTTTCCTGACACACATTTATGTCATGCTAGAGTTATATTTATAAATGAAGAATATAAACATATTTACTTCATCCTGTTATCCATAAGACATTTTTCCTCAAAGATGCGGTGCAATTGAAGGTGGACACAGGACAGAAGCTTTCTATTACAGCACCATGATGTGTGGGTCTAATTCTCTTTTCATCAGTGCCTAAACTGCGGCCATCCCCAGACGCACTTTTCATCTCTACTCATATTTTATGTTGCTGCAGCCGTAAGTTAGCTCACAGTTCACACTGGCTCACCATCAGCGAAAACAGTGGTGACTCCGCCTACATCTCTCGACCATTAGCACTAAATGATTGTCCAAACAATCAGTTGGGAGGCAATGATGCAGCGGCCGGATGAAAGGTGTGTGGGACATCGTCAGATTTTTCTGCATTTGTTTTTTTTTCACACACTTTGAAAAATGTATGTCGAAATCATGGTTAATAATTGTCAAAGAGAAAAAGATAAGAAATTGAACAGTGTATATCCGAAGAAAAAGGTTCACAACTTACATTAAATCTGTCAATATGCGAAAAATTCATTGTGAGAATTTTTACTTTTGATGAAATTAATGGGAAAATACCCTAATTTCACTACCACGTAATAATTGCCCTTAAAGCACTCGTAATAGTTTGTTTAAATGTTAGATTTTGCTTAAATGTACATTTAAATAAACATTATTAAACCCTTTGCCATTCAAAAGAACAAACATTCATATAAATAGAAATATGATATGAAAAATATAGTCAGTAATTGCTAAATATAAATAGAAAATATTTATGCGTCTTCAAAGGTTTAAAGGTTTAACTCTTAGTATGGTTTAAGCCATGGAAACTAAAATATAACTTGAGAGATGCACCTCTTGAAGAAAGTCAAGTGGTTGAACCCGCTGAACCTATGATCTAATACCTGCGGCTGTGAAAAATATAGTGGCAAAGTACAGGACATAATGACAAGCTGGAATTTCACAGTTGAAAACATTTTTCTATTTATACTTTTATCAATAGGCTACGCAGTTTTCCATTCCATTTCCATTTTGTAACTTAAATAACTGGATATTTAGACATATATTTTACTCTAAAATCAGCAATATTTAACAAAAATCTAACATATAACTCTTTTCAAATTTAGTAAATGCACAGTAAAATCATTTCAGCGACAAAGCATGTTGTACAGTATATTTGTGTTTTATGGTTTTTTACTGCAAACAAATAACAGCTTTCTTGAGAAATTTACAGTTCCAAAAAATTTATAGCATAATTTCTTGTACTGCCAGTTTGTAACGGTAAATTACACAGAACATTTTTTTTTTTTAACCACTGGCCTTCCTCTGCCATGTGCTCCTTGTGTCAGATCATGGGAAAGCGTAGCATCCTGTTTGATAGGGCGGTCCAAACCACATTGGTTAACCTGTTTTCCACCCTTGAGCTGCAGCCGAGGGAGCCAACACACCAGCCATGTGACCCGGTCGCTTGGAAATGTCATTATGAGCACAGAATCATTATTATCAAAACAAGGGATTGGTCTGTCTGCAAGGGGAGTCTCTTGTTTGCACAGGTGTGAGGGTGTGTGCAATCATTCATAACTTTCATTTGTGTGCATACTTTGTCTTAAAACGCTCGCCCTGCAGGAGATTACAGCATAACATGAAAATTACCGCAGCGATTTTGCAATTTGTGTGACTCACTCGTTCTGAGTACATCAACGATGTTTAATTTATCCTCCTCTCGAAGGTAAAACTATCACTTGTTGGGTCAAAAAAGAAACACGCATGTTGCGGGAAACACACCAGCGCCTAATTCCACACATTTGTACAACACGCCGTGACACAAACATGCGAAACAAGGACGCTCGCCATTGTCCCTGCCTTGAATTAACCTTCTGCATATGCTAAACTGCAATAACAGGTTTGGCTGCCGTGTCTCGCCTCCCTCTCTCCCTGATTTAACTCCAAATTACAATGTTCCACGGGGGCCTATATCCCCGCGTGTTAATCACTGCTCTTCCTGGCTTACAAAGAAATATATGGCGGGTGCTTGCAGAGGAACAGTGGAGGACAAAAACGTTCTCGCTCTTGGACACTACTTGATTACAGACTAATTGGTCTAGAGTGATTAAATATCTCATGCTCCTCACTAATTGCAGCTATTTAAGGCAGCTATTAGCTTAAAATGCCTGCCACCAACAGCCGTTTACTCATAAACAAAATGTGAGCTGCAGCAATTCACCTGCACGGCACAGATTGGAAAACGAGGTAGACTCGGCTACAGAGAGACATCGCAGAGTCTCTTAAATATTTTAACTCTTATTTTGTCGAGTGGGCACATTCTTCTTTTAAACCACACATCACAAAAAATTGGTTTCTATCCTTTTCTCTTTCCAGCTCCAGTTCAAATAAGGGACAGACGTACATTTTTATTGAGGACTAATTTTTTTTCCACACTCATATCAAGATTAATATCAGTGTTTAATTACTTCTTCATTTTTGCTGTGTGTGTATTTATACATGAAAGGAAAACATGAAGAAACAATACCATTCACTCCATGCGAGGTGGAAGGACGCTCACAAACAAACAGTCAATATGGTCATGTGACTTGAGCCTGGAGCCGTCATCAAACACAATCACATCAGAGTGAACGTTTCTCCACCCACCAGTTTAGCTTTAGCCAGGGTTTCTGTCAGGCAGACAACAAACAACGACACGGGTGAATGAGAGGAAAACGGAAGAAGATGCAGCAAGTGGGGGCGAATGGCGATATACAGCGGGAAAAGCAGAGAGGAGGGAGAGCTTGGCATCACTTGTGCCCACCGCAGCTCCCAGGAGACGGGCAATGAATTACAGAAATGAGAACCCAAACAAATGCCAAGCTTTTCCAAAGAGCTGCGAGAATAGCTGTGGCCCCCTGGAGAACACGGTGATTAGAGAACCAGGGGTCTGCCAAACCCCTTAAAGGGTCTGTGTTAGTCTCTCTCGAGCCGTGTGTGGGTGGAGGGGTGGCACTGGGAGGAAAGCCATGTCACAGAACATGACCCTGAGGTGCAGCCATCAGACAGCCAATATGGCAAGTTAAATACCACCGCTGCATCAGAGCGGAAGAGCTCCAACTGCCTCCAATCAAACAGGTTTCTCTTCACCTAATGAGCTTAATTAACGAGGCTTAGTTTGCAATGAAAGAGGGAATGGTGGGCCACATTTTCAGAGTGATACAGAATCTCTCTTACGAGAGCGAGAGGTCTGCAGCTAAAGGTAGTTGATGAAGCAGGAGTGTTTACTGATCTAGAAGAGGGCAAGATAGGCTGAAACACATACAGCTGTAGGGTTTTAAGTGCCTTTTATTAAATATGTATAACGCATATGTTATAACCTTGTTTCGATACAGTATATATGCCTCGTATTTTAGGTTAAAAAAAAAAGAAAAATGAAAAAATATGTGGTCATACAGGATGTATATGTAATAAATATGCAATGACATGGCAGCGCCTGTGTTTCCCCTGAACGTGTGCTTTAAACGGCTGCTTTTGGTCGTTGTCTAATGTTCTTCTGTACTTAAATGTTGTTTTTATTTAATTCCTTCAAGGAGCATCAGCAGTAGTATTCTACTTCAAACACAATAAAGATTTCCTGTTCCGTTCCTCCTTTCCTAAGGCCAAAAAGGTGCTCTACATTATTTATAAAACCAAGATGACAAAAAGCTATTTGCTTAATTCTTTGTTATGAAAATCAAAACAACAACATGACATGAAAAGCAGGTTAAAGTAAGTCAATTTGGTTTATTAGTATAGCCCATTTCAAATGCAACGCATTATTTCCAAGAGTCCTGCAAAACATAAGACAAATAAAACCAAGAGAATTAATGAAAGCAGTTAAGACATAAAAAGAAAACATTAAAGATATTAAGAATGATTAAAAACAACCAAGCCTTAAAACATATTTACACAAAATAATTGGGAGACATTACATAAAGGCTTAGAGAGGTTCTCACAGAAAAGAAAGATTTTAAAAGAATTGGGTCTAGACTGGAATTTTATAGTGAGAACCGACTTGTATTTGATAAATATTTGATGTGATGTCTGAGACCTGATCTGGAGAACGGGATCATTCCAACGTTTGGGGGCTGCCACTGAGAAGGCCTCGTCCAACATTAGTGGAAGAGCAAAAAGCTGCTGGTCCACTGCCCTCAGCAAGTGACATGGAAAATAAAGGGAAGCATGTCCAACTGATTAGTCAGTGATAAGGTGATGTGAAAAGATAGATACTGTGACTGGAGTATCATTTAAGGCTGTAGGAAGTATTAAAGGATAGATAGATAGATAGATAGATAGATAGATAGATAGATAGATAGATAGATAGATAGATAGATAGATAGATAGATAGATAGATAGATAGATAGATAGATAGATAGATAGATAGATAGATAGATAGATAGATAGATAGATAGGCAGGCAGGCAGACAGACAGACAGACAGACAGACAGACAGACAGACAGACAGATAGATAGCAGTGGCTGGATGGATGGATAGAGGGATGGATGGTGGGATAACTGGGAAACCAAATAGGGATTTCATTTGAGCGACTGCCTGAGGGGAAACTACATCAAACCAAACACAAATCACATTTGGGTCTCAGATGACAAATGGATGCTCTCAATAAATACATTACTGTTATTGTATTTGAAAATGGAAAAATTCATTTTATTCATAGCAGTGCAATTTCATTGCACTGCTATGTTTCAGTGTCTTGTGGATTGCAGCTGCAGATATACATTTTGATATGGATTATGTACGATTTCATTAGAAAACCAGCAGTTGACACTCACTGCATTCTAAATGTGTCTTTTATCTGCCTGAGCCTTGGTGCTGAGGCTCAGCTGACCACAGAGACAGGAAACATGGTAGAAATGCCTTAAAACCGTGACTGTTCAAGAGATGATTAGCCTAAAAAGCCCTTCCTTGGATATTTTATTGTTGTTGTCCATAAATGCACCACCTTTGGGTGTTTCCCTTGTGTATAATAAACCGGTGTTCATCACTGAACTAAATATCCACCTCTACAGAACCACTGAAAAAAATACCTACGACAAGACACATCTCTTCTGGAGTGTAAGATGTAGTAATACTCCGCACCCTTACAACAGCAACGTACATAAAAGAACCCGTAGTGAAGCAATACAGAGTATTGCATGCAAACTGTTGGGCTGCAAGAGCCTCTGACGTGTTACTCTGGAACCTCGTGGTTCAAGAAGCTGACAAACATAGTACCCCTGATGACAATTCAAGCATCTCCATCCAGCCATCCATCCATTTTCTGCAAACACTTAACCTGTTGGGCCTCAGGGAGGGCTAGAGCCAACTGTCAATGGGTAGTAGGTGGGGTACATGTTCTCCTGGTGTCTGCATGGGTTCTCTCCGGGAACTTGGGCCTCCTCCGACAGTCCACAAACATGCAACAAAGGTGACTCGGCTAATCCGAATTGCCCTTAGGAGTGGATGTGAGAGTGAATAGTTGTTCACTCCTCCAGGGTGTACCCCGACTCTCACGCAATATCAGCTGGGATATGCTCCAGCCCCCGCAACCCCAAACAGGACAAGCTTGTACAGATAATGAATCAATAAATAAATGAAGAAGTTGTTGAAGAGGAAGAAGTCCAATTGGTGAATGTTGCTGATCATGGCATGGATCTGGGTTTTCCGGAAGAATCATGTTATGTAGACTTTCTGCTTTTAACATTACCTCAAATGATGGACCCTGGAAACCAAAAGGACTTTCTGGGTTCTGAACATATACTTAATTCGGTCTTCACATGAGACGTGACAGGATTGATTGTTATAAGAAATAAGCAATGGTAAAAGTACCAAAAAATATTTAATAGAAAAAAGGTAGTCCCAAGAATTGAACCTCGTTTGCCAGCATAGGAGCCTACAGGCGTAACCACCAGACCATCCACTGTTATCACTGGACCAGAATAAGTGTTTTTATTCATTTCACAACCTGACTGCTCTCTGTATTTTTCCTGGGGAAGTCTATTGAATTTCTATCGGGACTTTGAAATTTAGAAAAAAAGACTTACTGGTGTTCCATGAGAGTTGACATGGATGTGTGCACCAAGGTACATGACGTTTTGATGACACCATAATCAAGATAATTAATGGGTTAAATTTAGTGGATCTTAAACATGAAACTCTGCAGTGGAGCAGATTTTGTCCGCAGCACAAAATTACAATAGTTATTTCATTGCTGGATGAAATATTCTGGTCAATGTGTTTGAATACAAGTACCAATATTACACTGCTTATATATTCCACTACAAATAAAAGTCCTGCTTTCAAAGCCTTAAGTATGAAAGTATGATCAGAACTAGAAGAAAGCAATCAGAGATCATAAACCTCCAACAAGGGCGAAAACCTACATACTTTGTTTCTTCCCCTCTTATTCTCTTCACGTGTTCAGCACGTTGTTTTATTCTCTGCTTAACACTGCTAGACTTTGAGCGCAGCATTATCTTAAAAGACATCGTTTCGTCATTGTTTCGTCCATTTCCTGTTCCACTCAAGCATAAACACATCAAAGGAACAAGGCTTAAAATAGCGCCCAATGTTTCGGAAAAACTATGGAGATTTTTCCATTAATGTCTGAGTTATTGCAAGCCTCTGGATCTACTCTGAATAGTATTACTCAAATACTCTGTGGCAGGTCGTCTCAAAATGAAATGGGAAATGGGAAATGTTATTGTGAGTGGAAGATGGCTCAGCCTGTAGAGCTGATTTCCTGTATCTGAAGGTTGATGGTTGGATCCCCTGCCCCTGCAGTCCACATGTCGAAGTGTCCTTGAGCAAGATACGGAACCCCAAGTTGCTCCCAACAGCTGTGTTCAAGATGGTGTGAATGGTTACCGCTGTGGATGAGCAGGTGGCGCCTTGCATGGTAGCCTCTATCAACAATGTATGAATGTATGAAAATTTGTGTGAATGTTTGTGTGATTTGGGGAAGGCTGACTTGTGCTGTAAAAGTTTGAGTGGTTGAGCAGACTAGAAAAGCACTATATGAGCATAATCCATTTACCATATGTATAGACATTTATATATACACATACATAGGTACATACATATGTAGACATATACCCATATGTAAATAAGATACAAAATGTAAAATAGAAAATACACATGTACATTAAATAAGGGAATGAAAGAATAAAGTGCAGGCAAATATAAAGAAAAGGAAAGAGTCCGATCTCCAAAGATATATATGAATAAAAATTAAAGAAGTCCAGGTGCAGATGTGCAATTGCGCAAAGAAGCGGAAACACACATGGTTTGCAGTCAGAGGATGAATGATTGGTTGTAGAGTTCCGGGTTTCAGACACGACACAGTTTCACAGTGATTTGTTGTAGAGTCTGACTGTTTCAAGAAATGGCCTTAATCTACAAGTAGTTTACTACCATCGCTGTTCTACAAGAAGCATGTAAAAGTCCACTCCTTTCGTTTTATGACACTTTCCAGGTAATCCAAGATGGTTTTAAAATTGCTTATTTAAAACTTAGATTTTGGGAGTTGAGTAAACCCCCATTTAAATGTTTAAATGTTTTAATAATTAATCATTTAAACATTTAAATTCAATACAGTGGAGTTATTTTCAGTGGACTGGGAGGGCATAAAATATTGTGCTCTGGAAAGTTACTATTAACTAAAGTTGCGAGAAAAGTTTAATGGAGTATAATATAGAATGCATTACTCTAAGATGTAGAGGAGTAGAAGTATAAATAGCATAAATGTAATAATTCAAGTAAAGTACCCAAGCTTAATGTGTACTAAATAAATGTACTAAGTTGCTCACCTTTGCTCTGTTCAAGCCTTTGGAACTTAGTTTTATTGCCACCTGCATTGGAAGTTTCAACACATCAGCACAGCGCCTCAATGACATCTCGCTTAAGATCATAAACCGCTTGTGTGGCGCTCCCTCCACCCAGGGCCAAATAATATGACTAACTCGCATGACTGTAATGTTCTGTGCAAATCGGTTGAGTGGTTTTTGAAGAGCTGACTTCACCCTTCCCTCTGAATCTGCCCTTTGGATTGTGAGTACATTCGGTGCTCCACAGGGGACAATTCTAACCCCCTTCCTCTCCCCAACTACACCACTTCAGATATGCATCCGAGACATCTCACCTCCAAAATTTATCGAACAAATATTGCAAGCTGGTGCAAAACCAACCATTGCCAGCTCCCCGGGCTCCTGTTTACAATCCAGGGCGAGGGCATTGAGGTAGTTAACACCTTAAAATACTTTAGTGTGCGCTTGAACAACAAGCTGTGGTGGGAGGATAATGTGGACCAGCTATACAGGAAGGGCCAGAGCCATCACTCTTTCCTGAGGAGGCTGAGGTCCTTTGGAGTGAGAGGACATTTGCTGATGACCTTTCATCAGACTGCAGTGTTGAGTGTCTTTTTCTATGCTGTGGTGTGCTGGAGCTGCAGCATCACAGACAAGGGCTGAATAAGGTCATGGGGAAGGCTGGCTGAGTCCAGTTGAAACTGGACCAGTGGAGAATGCTGACTAAGGTGATAGATGTCACCGAGAATCTATCCAACCACGTTGTCTTATCTTACATTATCTTATCTTATCTTATCTTATCTTATCTTATCTTATCTTATCTTATCTTATCTTATCTTATCTTATCTTATCTTATCTTTTATCTTGTCCTATCTTGTCTTATCTAATATGCACCACAATAAGTTATCTTTCTCTCTTTCTCTGCCTCTCTCTCTCAGTCTCTCTATCTCTCTATCTCTCAAAGGTGTTGTGTTTTCATCTATTTTTTTATGTAATTGTTAATTGTGGAATGAAATTTTGTACCTGCAGCATGACTGAGCCAAAGAAAATTTCTCTAAAGGGACATTAAGTTACATTGTATCGTATGAACACTATGGTAGTACGTAAACTGAGTACGGAACTGAATCCATCATCAATCATTTTTGTTCGAAGGGGACAGCATTTGCTTTCATACATTCACAGGTTGTGGAACATTTTACTTTAAAAAGAAGAATTTCACTTCCAATGAACAACACATTTCTGTCTCGCTGTAACTGCCACATTTTCTTTAATCTTTTTTTGGTGAACAGGAGAGGAAAAAAAACTCTCACAGTCTGAGGGAATACTCAGCCCAAACTGGATCAAAATGAAAAGGCTCAGTCTGCGTGTCTGATCCTCCATATGTTTCCATATAGAAATCAAGCCATCGATTAGAGGAATGCTGTCATCTAGTTGGCAGCGATTAGGCTGCTGGCTTTGGCATCCAGTCAACAACTAATTCACATGCTAATGTCTTCCAGATCAGGTCTCGCCCCCAAACTGGTTCCCCATATTGACTTGATTCGCTGATTGGACAGATGGCCACCTTTCAATATCACAGACGTCTGTTTGTGTTTAGGCTCAGGTTGCAGGGTTGTCAAGAGGGGGGAACAGGATTGCCAAGCTTATGAATAAACAACAACAATCATCTAGATAAACAACAACATTATCTGTTGTCTGAACCTTGACGACAATCCATTATGGCCATTACTGTCACATCATGTGCTACAGTTGGCTTTTAATTGCTTTTATTTGCTATTGAGAATGGAGAGTGGGGGCGGTGGAGGTGTGTGTGTGTGTGTGTATGATTGAGGGGGGGGTGGGGGGGGGTGTTCACACACTATATCAGTCTACGCTCTTAATTGATTTGTCCTCATGCTTGCCAAGACCACAGTCAATACAGTCGAGAGTGCTGAAACCCATCAAAGCGGAGCAGCACCGAAGGCCGAGTTACCAGGACAAACAGAAGGAATAAGCAAAAATGAAATAATGCATTTTCCTCACCATCAGCAGTAGACCTGAAATACAGGGCACTAGGACATTATAGGGTACAGTCTTTAGATAAGGTGAATTAGTTATGAAATGAAAATGTTGACTTTCCAATAAAACTGGTTGTCTTTTAACATTCATTTAAACATATTTCCAAATTGAATTGGGTTGGTCTGTCTTTGAACATACACATACAAGCCATAAAATATTAACCACCATCATGCCTATGAATGTCTGGGTCATCTTTTACTGCCAAAACAGTTCTGAACCTTTAAGAAATGGACTCCGCAAGGCCAGTGTCTGGAACAAAGGCATTAGTAGTAGGTCCTTTAGACAATGTAAGTTGTGAGGGGGGAACTCCCACAGAAGATTGGTTTGATCTGGGTAATTCAGAGGCCAAGACAAAACTTAGAAATCTTTGATATGTTTCTCAAACCAATCCAGAATAATTCTGAGTGGCCCATCTTGCTGAACGAGTCCTTTTCTCTTAAGGGAATACCATTTCAATTGAATGGGTGTACTTGGTTTGCAACAATGTTTATGTTGGTAGTACGTGTCAAAGTAACAAACGGCAGGACCAAAGGATTCTCAGTGGAACATGAATGACAAACTAAAGATGTGTCATAATGACCCCACTGACTTGCCTTCTTTCTTGTACCCTTGCTTCCCCAGGTGATTGATGCACCATGCAAATGGTGTAAAAAAAAAAAACGCACAATTCATCGATCATGGCACCTTCTTCATTGTTCCATGTCCCATTTCTGATGCTGCTTTTCTCTGCAGTGGACAGCGGTCAGACTTCTGACCGGTCTGCAGCTACGCTCTCCAATACGCAACGAGCTGCGAGGCACTGTGTATTGTGACGTCTTTTAATCAGAAACAATATTAATCTTTATGAAAATTTCTGCTGCAGCAGCTCCTCCGTGGGCTCAGGCCTTCTCATAACAGAAAACTTCTACCGGTTGGTCTGGTGAGATAGTTGGGTGCTGATTGTTTATCTGTGTAATGAGACATATGGCAAATCTTCACTATGAAACCTCCTCTCTCCTACAGCTCTGGCTGACAGTTAAATACATAAATCTGGTTTCCTGAGTGAGCCCTGTTCTCCGGATGAGCCATCGATCTAATTGTTAAGAAACATTACAACATGTTGTCCTGTTTTTTGAAATTTTGCACCCCTCAAACAGTTTTTTTTCATCGGTAGCCACTACTCCTGACTCTCCTCTTCCTCTTCCACACGTCTCCCCATCAACTCTTACTGCACTCGTTCACGCTCCATTTTTGTGCCTGGTGCAATCCTCCTCAGGAGACTCTCTCTGCGGTGTGAGGAGAATGTCAGTCCTGTGTGTCAGTCTCTCTCTCTTTATCTCTCTCTCTTTCTCTGCGTATAAAGAAATGTCTGCTGTATGTGCTCATTAGATTACAAAAAAGGAATTCTGGGTACTGCCACTGACATTTTCAGCATGAAAGTCTGTGAGCAACTGATGAACAAATTCATGCATGAATACAGGGCAGCACAAATAAACACACACACACATGTACACATGCTTGTGAAATTTATTTTATGACACGATGAAAAACAATAACTTATTTGAAATTTAGTCTGTTTTGGTTTGTCTGAAGCTTTTTGTTGCAGAACAATAAAAATATATATATATATGCTCAAAAGGACATTTTTGCAAAATTACATATTTGCTATTCAATATAAGACTAACTGGCTTGTTTAAAAAGATATATATTTTAGATTTTTTTATTTGTATTTTCTGTCATCAAATATGAAAGCTGTTTTTCTAACAGTGATAACTCTCAAAAACTCTTCAATTTCTACTTACGATCGGTTATCGAGCTTTCAGTCACTCACATGATCTTTCTCATGCAGCTGGAGTTGATCATGGGATGTAATCGTGTCAGCTTCATTTTTTCGGATGTACGTAGTTGTGAATCTTTTACTTTATGCACAGAAAAAGAAGGAATTCCCAGAAAATGAAAGTCTTTTTTACTGGAAATGAGTCATAGTTTTTGTCTCAGGAGGATACTAATTCTGTGCAGCATGTTTTTCCTTTTAAGCTGGATGGTTCTTTTCCGCTTTAGCCAAGAGGGCATGATATCCCTGATTTAAATAAAGTGTTCAAAATTGGACTCAACAGACCAAAGGACGCTCTTCAGCGGAAATTCTGATAAATGATCTGGTAATATGGCGTCTGTGTCACACAGTCATTCTTGACTACATTTATGGGTGACCAGTGACCAGCTGTGTTTACTGAAATGCTTTTTGTTACTTTTGAACCCTCATTGCATCCTTTTCCATAGATATCCACATAACCATAGGTCTCAGTTGTGTGGTCAAATAATAGTTCCTTAAATTTTGTATGATTTACGATCCTTAATTTGCCATTAAAAATCTCTGATATGCTTTTGTCTAGTATTGTAAAAGTGGAACTAAGATTAACAATGGGCAATGACTGGAATAAAAACAACAATCTTTGCACAAAATTCATTCTTATCGTTTTTTTATTCTCCCAATTAAAGTCAGAGGCAAAATCCTTCCGGTCAGCTGTTTCTAACCATCCCAAAACTTTCCCCGTCTTCTGTTGCCCCTATTGCAACTCTTTTAAAACTTCTTGCAGGCATGAAAATCACAATTGATCAATGAGGCTGATGAGGTAAAACTTAAGATATTGTCTTTTTTCTGTTTTAATTTGAAATTAAAGGTGACGTGGGAAAGGATTAGGAAAGTTTATATTCTGCTTAAATAATGTTTAATAGGGCATTCCTACATTTATTAATTGACCTTATTGGGCAAATTTCGTATTTCAATATTTCAGCAATCCATCTGCAACTCAATAGAAAATCAATGCAGCACCTATTCATTAGGATAGAAACGCAATCAGACCTTTCACCATTCCACCCATGCCTCCATACTAACAGTTTTTTACAGAAGCTTGTGGTTGTAGATGTATAGTAGGGAAGCTAAAGACGAGATATTTCTGATGACATCATTAGGTCTTCATCAGATTTGATAAAGCTGTTCCAGCAGTGACCTCCATGAAAAGAATACAGATCACTGAGAGTGAAATAAAAAAGAAACTTGGTGTCTTTTATAATATCTAAAATCTTTTATAATAAAAGTAAAAAGTGAGTATATGGAGGGAATCATGAACACAATGTTGTATGTTGTTGAAGGCGCAGCAATGTATCAGTGCCTGAAAATTAAAGCCAATATACTGCATGTCCTGGCATTCCGTTTTAGTCCTACATGTATGTGAAGATTGAGTCCACTACAAATAGATATTCTTAGTAAGTATTGTTCTGTTTCAAGATGAGCAAGGGCACTCATAAATATGCATTTTGGTGTACAAAAGGAAACAATTTATACCCAATTATTTTGCCGCTGTTCAAAACCAATCAGCACAGAGCCGCAAATGGAAAAACACTGTAATCTCATATGTAATAAAACACTTTGAAATAAGCAGAACAGGTGCATAGGTGAACAAAGATAAATATAGCCTTGCTTGATGAAATAATTTTTCTGTCCTGGATAATAACTCATTATGTTAATCACCAGCCCTATTAATCATTTTCTCATTTGAACTGTCAAGATGTGATTGTCGTACGAGGAGATTGTGGGAAGTACAGCGAAAAGATTCGCCTTTTGCCATTCATCAAAGCCATGTAGGCGGGAAAAAAAAGAATACCAAAATGGAACAAAATGCCTTTGCCCGAGCCATAACTATGAAATGCTTGTATTGAGAAGTAGAGGAGAAAGGAGTGATGATTAACACATTTGCTCCGGTAACACACTCTGGCTGTGAGATCCGGATGGCGCAGACAACAGGGAACATATTAGCAATAGCCAGGAGAGCCAATGCATCTCTGCTTTTGTGCGTGTGCGTGTGTGCGTGTGCGTGTGTGTGTGTGTGTGGCATCAGGTTCATATATTGTGATCGTCTCATTGTGTGAATGCCCTACTGGGGTAGCCAGCTGTTTCTGTGCCCATAAAAAGAAGGCAGGAATGTCTGGTGGGATGGAGGAAGCTGCAGAGACACAGAAAGAGCAGCACACATTCACTTTAGAGGAGCAGATGTAGGACACACACTTCCAAACACACGCACACAAACAAGACCTCCTACAAACGTAGTAAGACGATCAAATACAAAGTCACTAACCGACAATTTCGCACAAAACACTTGCAAAGACACACCAACATTCATACATACCTGCATCCACATGTTTCACAGCACACTGACATCCAGATACAAACACAAAGACACCCACACTAACACACACTAGCAGCAGCAGCAGCAAGGTGGTGGTGGTGTTATCGGTCCATATCTGTGCTTGGAGCCACAGCAGTCTCCAAGGCTGCTATCAGCTCCCCCATTATCTCTGTCTGAGAGTGTGGAGGAGGAGGACAATGATGAATCCTGCCCCCCACCCCCAAACCAGCTCCCGTCATAGCTCCTGTAAGCACACACGCACATATTAACACACACTCACCATACACTCGTTAAGAGGGCGGAAATGAAATGTGTGTCCCCCGAGTAGCCCCAGCAGCAGAGCTTTGCTGCTGCGGCACAAGTTTGGCCATGACAACAGCCATCCAATAATAAATCTGCAGACAGAAAGAGATGGAGGGAGAAAGACACGGCAGGAGCGGGAGTGAACGAATAAGAGAGAGCGATAGAGGGGATGGTGGGGGTGGGAACAGAGGGAGCAGACTGCTGCTGCTGCTCCTACCTCAGGTCTCATTAACTTAATGGTCTCTGTGGATGGTGAAGGGCTGGGCAAGGATGGAGAGGGGGGTCGGGGGATGGTGGGGGGTGGGTACGGTTTGGAGAGGCAGATGTTAAAGATATCTGCAAACCAAATTTATAGTTATATTTTGTTTGTATTGAACTTTTTAGCCAGTGTAGTACATGATTGATGCAAATACTTTAATACTGAAGTTGTAATTTAGCCTCGATCTGGTCCCAAATTAATTATAACTATAATAATAATATTAATAACAATAATAATAATAATAAGAAGAACAAGAGTATTCATATATTTATGACTTCTTTTTCTCCCTTTGTTTAACCATCATTGTTTTTTGTATTCCTGCATTACCGTGTTGACCTCTTGTTCTTCTTCATACATTATCTTCTTGTCTGTTTGTTTGGGAGGATTTAACGTCAGAGAGAGCACATTTCTTTATTTCACAAACATTGATGAAGGGTTTTTCCTGCAAGTTAAATAGACGTGCTCTCTGCGTGTCCGTCTAGCTGTATTTATTTTTAGGCTCATTCTGTGTTTGCATATAGTATTAAATGCGATGTTTTAATAGAGTTGGTGAGATTGTAAAGCGAAAGTAAGGTTTGTGATTGCGGACTAATCCGGTGGAGATGCTGCAACAGCTTCACAGGTCTAATAAATATCTTCTTGGAGCTAAATGTCTCAGTTCTGCATTTAAAAAGTCTTGGTTGACTGCGTTTCTGTTTTAAGTAAAGAAGAACACTGAATTAGGGAAAAATATAGAAAAGGGTAGTGGGAGTGCAGAGAGGAGACCGGCAGAACATCCTGGCTCAGGATTCTTGCATCACCGATTGAGATTGTTCTTTACCAGAGCAAAACAAACAGTTTGTGGGGAAAGTCAGCAATGTACTGGTTTCTTTACGTGCCCTCCATGCAAAAAGGATGGTGTTTTAAATGGTATCAGCTAAAGAAATAAATAAAATGATTTGTTAGTTATAAAAAGTTATACAGAGAAAACTTCACAATTTCAACTCAGACCAACACAAAATATCACCTTTTCTATTTCTATCATCTCAAATGGGGTTGATTATGAGGTCAGTCACGAGGCTGAATGAGAAAATGATCCCTGAGGATCAGTGAGTACCCAAGGAGCAGATTGAGATCCAAGGTCTTGGTCAAGTACCCAATGACACGTAGACTGCCGGGCTTGAACCACCAACCTTTCGGTTTGGGGAAACGCTAGTTTGATTTTTTTGAATGCTGTGTCAATGATTTTGCAATTAACTAAACGTTCATGTCCAGGTAAATGAGTATTTACATGCTGTTAATATTATTTATTTATTTTATTTTTTTGGAAAGAAATAATGACTTAAAAATGTTCAAATGCAAGTTCTTCTGTATAAATACCTGTGTTAACCAGACACTAACCGAAACACTCTCTTAGACCCATCATGAAGAGAAGGATTAAAGAGATCTTTTATAGATACAGGAGTACCTCTCTCCCCTGGTCAGATGAAACAAGTACTTCTTTCCAGCACTGTGCCACAGCAGCACTCATAGTTCTTTTGTACTGGTGTCATAGCCGTCAGTGATGACAGCGTATCAGACGCTATCATGTGGACTGTCCAGCCACTGGCGCCACAGTCTGAGGAGCCTCAGCACCACCCTAGGTCCACCATGGGGCAGCTTAAAGAGAGCAGCAGTCTGGAAATCTAGATGGAGGCTGGGGATAGAGGCCACTCTCTGGCATACCACTGCTTTATATTAATTTAATACCCTTATTGTGTGTGCAGGAGGGAATCAGAGCAAATGAAGTGAAATTCTGGAGACACATCAGCTTGCCACCAGCTGTATTGAAAATGTATTTCCATGACACTATTAATCAGAGGTGTCAAGTAAGTGTAGCGTGTAAAACAACTATTCAGTAATGTGAATTGGGATGGAAAGATCATTCTTCATTTTCTAGCTCAGCTCTGGTCTGAAAATACTAACAGCTGCTGATTTGCAGCATGACAGGGCACAGGCCACAGAAAGAGACAGACACAGACACACTGAAGAACAAGCCAGATGACAGACCTCAAACTATTTGCCATACATCAAATTGCCAACTTCGTGGGTAAAAGGGACGATGCAGAGATGAATGAAGTGGAAGGGAGCTGACGTAGGTGCATATGGGGACAAACGGGGACAGACGTGACTGAGGCCGCCGCACCCAGCAGAAAACGGAAAGAAAAAGTATAGTTTATTAGAAAAGTACAGTTAAATAATTTGTTGTCTCTGTTAAAAGCACCTTGATCACTGCTGTGTGCGTCTAGAGGGAGAAGCATCTTTAGAGAATTGCTTATTTGCCATTACAGCAACTCGCCACATTCAACTTTAGAAATTTCCCACATAAGGTTTATGTGGGAAGTGTTTATGCGACAAAAGCAAACAAAAACACACAGGCACACACTTCCTCTGCCTCTCACACATACTCGCTTAAAGTCATACTGCAGGGACCATCTGACAAGGCCAAAGCGATGTTGGTTTCAGGGGACCGTGAATCGGTCCCTCCACAGATGGGCCGGGGCCTTGCACCCTCTCCCTAATGTTCCATTCTGCAGCTGTGTGAGATTAGCTAGGTACCATCAATGCTAATTTGTGCTGATACAACCAGAACTTTTATTGAGACGAGGGAAAACGGATATAAAACACACACACACACAGCCTGGGTATGTAGGATGTCTCCTTGACTCCGCTGCAGACGCTGCATTCAAGCTGTATTCTGCACTGAGGTCAATGGGGACTTTTATATACATTATTATTAATGATTGTTCTAACTTGTTTTACTACATTAGGGTTATTTCTAAGAATTTCCACAAGCATATATTCAAGCTTGGTTGAATGCTGTTGGGGGCTGCTGCATAGGTCTAGTTTCACTATGTTGTGCTGTGTATGACTACAAATTTGTTGAGTTTAAAGGCACGTTAGTGTGTTTCAGACTTTTCTTGCCTGATTTAAGAATTGACTTCAAGCAACAATTTTTGGCCCAATTTATATTTTTTCTGCTAATTTCGAGACAATCGGATAATGATTTAAGAAGATTTGGCGTCTTTCTAGTATGGCTGTTATGCAATGTGTTGCTTCAGATGAAACTCATGCATCCTTTTTGCAAATAAATACTGGCTGCATCCTGTGTAACAAAGCTGTATGCCTGAAAATATCTCCGGAAAAGAGAGGGCTGCACAGTATGTTTCATGTTTTTGTCATCTTGAATAGTAAAATGTAATTTATTTTGTGTCATGGCAGAATTCTAGCAAAGTAATTTTACATGCAAGTCATCTGTTTACAGCTGTTTGCGTGTGATACATTTATTCATTTGCTTTCCAGCTCTGTTTCTTACCGAGTTTGTTCCACTGTAATAACCCACTGAAACACACAGACAAACACATCTCACATATGGCTTACCCTAATATGGTGACTGACTGAATACATAATTTATCATATGCATAATGTCTCCGAGCTAGATAAGTAATATACAGTGTAATGTCATTGGCTCGCACACTGCAGTAAGAATAATGGGGAGGGTTTTTTTTTCACTTTATGAAATACTATTCATCACAACAGAGACAAACAAATTTGATTTCAGCGGTGGATTATGCACTGGCGGTGACTGATATTTTTTTCATGCAAAACTAATAAAGAGGCATCATGTGATTGCTTTGATTTAATTATCGGGCGGCAAATATACTAAATAATAAAAGTGTACTAGTAGCTCATGACTGCATCATGTAATCCACATTCTTTGGGTATCTACACAACCCGCCTTATGACTTGAGATACACAATGTTACGAGGTAAATTATATAATTTTATGTCTTGGACTGATGCAGATGGTTATTTAGCAGTTTATACCATCCATTTTGTGTTGTCACTTATTCTGGGAAGGATCGGCATATGCCAGCTGACATTGGGTAGGAAGCGGGAAGCACCCTGGACAAGTTGCCAGTTCATCAAAGAGCTCTCACACAGAGACAGACAACCATTCATGCTATTACACCTATAGTATTACACATGGGATCCCTCCCACTCAAAACGAGGCCTGCATGAGGACTTCCTCTTCTCGACTCCAAACAGCCTCACCTATATTGAGTTTTCGTAGGTGTTTGCCATGGGTCTTTTGAATAACCTTCAATACAAATGTCAGTTTCTTACTATTCATGGTAAGAATAAACTGTTAATGGGTGAGAATTGATTTAAATTGATAATATTTCATTAAAAAAAAATTTTAGTTCTTATAATGTGCAAATATTTGTAGGATTTAAAGGCTACATTGAAAATTTATTTAAAATGTGTTGCGTTCTTTGTTTAGAAACTGTGGCAATCGTCATGACAACCAACAGTCATCATTTCTGACTAGACAAACTGGACAGTTGATTGCAACTACCGTTTGCTGGAGTTTTGTAGCTCAAGTTGAAACCTTAATCCTTTGATCCTTTGGGGGGGCGCTGGGGGCACGAGGGGCAGAACAGAGATGCTGAAGTGGAATGCGATGGAGTGTATTTGTGAGATACTCAGAGAGTTTGTTGGAGTTGTCAGTAGAGGCAGGCAATAACTCAGACATTAATGGAGAAATCTGAAGTTTCTCCTAAACCTAGGATATTGTTGTGCCTTGGCGGAGGTTTGCGATCTCTGAGTGCTTTTTCTAGATATTTTATTTTATTTTATTATGAATACTGCGAAACACGTAACATTACCAAAATTGAATCACCTCTACCTTCAAAAAGCTACCACTGGGTAAAATTACATTGTTAATCCGTCATGTAGTTTTTCCCATAATCTTGCTCACCAACAAACAGACATACAAAAACAAACAAACAAACAAACAGACAACTGAACAAACAGACATACAGTAGTGAAAACATGTATGTGTTTGAGTGTACTTAATGAGGTATACTGAATAAGTATCAATTTCATTTTTATTTTTTTGTGAGACTGTCAAATACATTTTCCTTCATACAGCAGTAACTCTGACAGGCTGCAGATGGTTAAAATGGTTCATTCTTTCAGATTCAGTGCTTAGTGATATATTTCTGATAACGGGGTCAGACAACAGGCAGAAGAGACTTTGGTCCAAGGAAGTCTTTCATAGCTTTTTACATCCTGCCCAGTCTTTTTTTTTCTGTCTAAGGACTACCTGTCATCAAATCCAGAATAAGTTTAATTCAACTCAGTATTGATCAAAGTTATTTGCAAACAATTGCATTCTGTATTTATTTACATTTACATATATATTCCACCTATGTACAAAATTATTAACTCTGTATTTCAAACACAGAACACATGTGTTCATGTGTGGTATTGCTACATTCATAGGATGGCAAACAGTCTAAGGTTTCCACATCTGTACATTTTAACATAATAATGGATTGGGTTGTTTTAGTTTTCCCATTTGACCCTTTTCTTCCCCACTGTGTGTGTGGACATTTGATGTATCTTGATTGAATGATGTACAACTCTGTTTTCTCTGCAACTGTAAGCTCTTGAAAACAAATACGTTTGAAATGGAAAAATGGGATCTACACATTTGGAAAAAAAAGTATTCTCACACCATCTAAATATTGAATGTTTTAATTCAGGTGTATTTTAATAGCTGAGGGTGAGTGGGGATGTCTTCCTGGCCTGCCCTCCTCAGAATGCAACTGACTTGATTTGAGACACAGCATTAGTGTGGTCATGAATACGCTGTAATATCTACGGTTTTATCTGATTAGTTTTCTAATTCTGTCACGTCAGACAATTCGCTCAGACAACGAGACAGTAATGGTACAATAGACCACATTAGCCATTAGCCTCATTTGTTCCAGAGCAGAAGCTGGGTCCTGCATAAAGACTCTCTCACTCTCTCTTTCTCTGCCTCTCTCCTGCTCTCTCTCTCTCTCTCTCTCTCTCTCTCTCTCTCTCTCTCTCTCTCTCTCTCTCTCTCTCTCTCTCTCTCTCTCTCTCTCTCTCTCTTCTAAGATCTGATGCCAAATCTGCATCAGATGCGCCGTGTGTTTGTCTAATGACAACCTGCTGCCTGGCACAGTTACATATAGACACAACAGAGAAATCTGATTAACCACTCTGCCACGCTCTGCACTGCTGCCTTTCATGAACTATGTACCCATATGTGTGTAAATGCTCTCCAGAGCTTTGCAATTGCCTCTAAAAAGGAAATAAATTACTCTCTTCTATTGTTTTTGTAGCTTTATCATAGAAGCTACATTAGTGCAGTGATTGAATTGAATTGAATTGATTTGGAACACTTGTCAGTACACATGCATTTTATTGTGACTGTGATTTTTTCTTTGTTTCTTTTTTTATTCAGATTGATCAAAACAGAAAAGTCCTCAACTTCTATACTTTGGATGCAAATACACTTGTTCAGAGTTGTAAGGCTGGTGTGTCCTCTCCATCCCCTCCGATTCTGCACCTGTGTCCATATCCGATTTCAACAAGTTTCATAACGGTTACATGAAAAGAAATCTCTCTTTGTTCATTATGTGAATTACTGTATCTCCATTTCCTGTAATTTTCCTCTTCATTCCAAACAAATTGCCGTTGTTGCTGTGAGCATAAAAGACATTACGTCGTGCATGCGTAATGATTCTTTCCGGCAAACATTAAAGTGAATGTCACTTCCAGATTGTATTAAAATTGGTAGTTTTACATGAAAATTATACATCATTATTATTTATAGATTTAAAAAAAACATGATTCATCTAAAGTGACTGAACCAATTTATCCACGGACTTATGTCCAATCAATGTTCAAGCCAAGAAGAAATGAGACAATTATAAATGTTCCATAAAGGTTTGTATGAATCTGTTTTCACAGGCGCTTTTGCAAACAGGGAACAAGAGTGAACACATGATTCTCCTTCTTTCTCCCTTCCTCTCCCCCAAATTTCACTCCCTCACTCTCGTATTTTACAATCATGTCAATTTGCTCTCCCAGAGGTTTTCCTCCCCAGTCTGACACAAGCACATAGTGTGTGAGCATTCATCAGAGCTGTTTAACCTTCGCAACGCCCCGGACTGGAAAACAGCCAGAGAAACGTCACGGAGGCAGCCAGTTGTCTGACTATCATGCCCCTACGCTCTCTCTCTCCCCCCTTTCACCGACGAACACATCAGACAGGGAGCAGGCCTTGTTGATGAGGAGAAATTCACTAATTGTTTGATTATACAGATCTTCATGATAATGAATTGCTACTCTACGGTTCGGGAACATGGTGTGCAACCCGAATTACCACCCCAACGCTCAAGCTGTGAAAGTTGATTACTCATTAGTGGGTGACAGAGTGGCAAAAACGACCCGAGCACCCCCTTAAAAGTATCCTCCTGTTTTTAGTACTGTATGTACATATAATTGGCGTACAGTACACTTGCAATTTCAACCTTTACACCAGCTTTTAAAATATACCAGCATTCAGTATTACTAGCTAATATCTGTCTCAAAGTCTGGAGGTTACATCCACAAATGTTACTGAAATACAGATGATCAAATCATATAACTTCTCATTACGTTTACCGACTCATTGCTAATTCAGAAATTTGTATGAAAGCTTTATGAAAATCTGAATCTCCAAATTGAAGAACCCTGGAAGTTCACAGTAGTTCAAATACCTCATTTGTGTACTTAGGTATTTGACGGGTTCCTATGAAAATTGTTTTACTTTTAATCCCTACATCTGAACTTTTCTACTCCTCATATTTTTGAAACAGGCCTGTTAATTTAGTAGATTATTTTTATTTCGCATAATCACTGCTTCTCTGACAATAAAAATAATTTCAAAGTAAATTAAGGCATATCACCCACAAAAAAACTGTTTGATGTTGGTGTGTTTTTTTCTCCACTTGTGTTCTACATGTGACTCTTTCACCTGGAAAACATAGTCTGGGAATGTCGGTAAAAGAAGAGAATCATAAATCTTTTAGATAAGTATTATATCTTATATTATATGAGGTTCAAAAAGGTCCCAATTAACAGCATTTAAGTCAAATATGAGACTATACTGTATCTCTATTTGCATATTATATCTCACCCAGTTTGTAAGAGCCTGTTGGGTTTAGTTAAACATCTCAGTCAACCGTAAGTGTGTTAAATTAATGATGAAACATTAATATCTACGTAAACTAGATATGAGTCATTTTTCTTAGTATCGATCCAAACATATCGCGGTGCACGACCACTATGAAGAATAACTGTGGCCAAATCCTGCGAGTGGGTAGTCTTTCTGACCGAACTTCACTAGTTTCAGCCCACTTAATTATATAATGTATAATTAGTGATTTATATATTTTAAGTAACATTCACTACATATTATAACTCTGTCTCTGCCTTTTCATATACATCCTGTTCAGGTTTCTCCCGCAGCACCCAGCAAAGCCAAGAGCTTCTCAGTTCAAGGACTGGAAAGTGATTGATTTGCGGCCGTTAATTGCCGCCCTTAAACATTTCAACACTACTGTGTCTTCATTAGGGACGAATTGGATAAAGGCATGTGGAAAGCACATAGTTCTTAAATAGTCAATGTAATACAGGTGTACAGTTTTCACCAGATAATTGGTTGAGAATTCCAAATCCATTGGATAACCACTACGTTCCAATCACACAATGATGCACAAGCACACAATACAACTGCTTAACGTAGCTGTAAACAAGGAAGGATTAAAACTATTTATATAATCACCTCATATGTTCCTCAGAAGATGAAATGCAAGCTTGTCTATGCAAGAAACTTCATCTGAAACTTTAAAGTAATAGTGTTATCCCCAATGACGTCAGTTGTCCACTTATCTGGAAGTTATTGGTTCCATCCCCCACCACTGCAGTCCACATGTGGAATAGTCATTGAGCAAGATGCTGAACCCCAAGTTGCTCCTAATGGCTGTTCATTAGGTGTGTGAATGATGGCGTGAATGGTTGTTGCTCATGATGAGCATGTGGCGCCTTGCAAGGCAGCCTCTATCATCACTCATGAATGTTTGTGTGATTTGGTGAATGATGGCTCACGATGCAAAGCACTTTGAGTGGTCGATCGGACTAGAGAATCACTAAACAGAAAAATAGTCCAATTGAATTATTCCCAAATTATTCACAGCAGATTTGTCCCTCTCCTCAGCAATACCGTCCAACTCATCTTGCGTAATCCCAAGAAAGAAAGATGAGCTGAATAATCTCTCCAGTGAATTCTGGGTCTATCCTGGGGTCTCATCCTCGTCGGACACGCCTGTTCAGTCCAATTGCATATGCTATACTGTAAAAAAAAAATTTTGTATACAGTGATGGAGTTAAATATTTAAATACAGCACTTTGTGTAATAAATCAGACACTGATGACACAGCACTGTATTTCAAAAATATTTAGCCCTAATCAGTGATTAAAATCCTTCAAAATCAGTGTATTATTGGAAAATGTTGTGTAGATCACATGATGAGTTTGGACAATGTGGAATACTCCTTCAGACAAACCTGTGATTTTGGTCTCATTGAATTAAAATCAGACCATGACTCCATGAAGTTATACAATGTGCAGTTTTGTAATTCCCACTGCATCTCAGCAAATCTTATTTTTGCTTTGACTGACAAACGTCTCCGCTCATGTGCATGAATGATTCATCCACTCCAGAAGAATAACTGAGCTCCTAATTCACACGGTATCTGCTGCAGAGCTGAAACACCTGCATCAATCCACTGATATGACACTGTGATGAAATATCCTCATCTTTGGCCAACAGCCAGCTCCGAGACAACAAGTGCTTTGTCTGGGAAATTTGTGTTTACAAGCAAACTGCCCTGCTGCTACCTGTCCGAAGCCAACAGTGACACATTACGATTTATTCCCATATGCAAAACATTATGTCTGTGAACAGTTACTAATCTGTCAGCCAGCTCATTGGCATCTGTCTAAATTGTTGATGCCGGTGAATCTATTTAATTTATGTTTTAATTTTATTGTGGTGGTCATAGGCTCATGCAATAGTTACCCGCTGAGAAGACTCCATCTTCTGACGTGCTCAAATAATTTCTTGCGCAAGCTCATTATCTGCAGTGTAACACTTCAGATTAGTAGTTGAAAGTTCAGATCTCACCAATTCAAATGAAATGTAATCAACTGGTTCTCATTCAAAATGAAAGTTGCTCACGTTGTGTTCCAATGCTGAGCTGCTCTGAGACCCTCCCCATTTTTTAGTCCTGGTGGATAAAGCTTGCATACAAGCAAGATATTATTCTGATCCAATCCTATGTGTACTATTGTCATGAATCCTAGCCACATGAGTGAAAAGGGCCGGGCTTCTCTGGTGTCAGAAGCTGCACTGTCTTAACGAACCAGGCTGGATGCAACTGGAAGTCCGAACCGTCACCGTCTTTTCAAAGCTTTAATAGCATCAAATTCCGGAATTAGTTGAGAATAGACATTATGATAGGGGATGTCCATTGATGACCAAAATAAAGATAAGGCATTCTGTCGGGTTATGCACCCATCCATTATCTGTTACTCCTCTGGATATTTATTGTTGAACAAGTCCTTTGTGAATAGACGGCAGCTCTAGAATATTTATTCAGTGTCCAAAAAACTTTTTGGACAACAAAGGAAATGCGAAGACATTACATACAATAGGAAATCATTTAAATCAGCTGTGAGCGAGAAAACATTTTTCTCATTGGTGACAAATAATTATTACAATAATAATAATAATACTTTTTATTTATAGGGCACTTTTCAGAAATACTCAATGTCGAAATTTCCCAAGATGTCAGGGTCCAGTCCTGGTTTCTTGATTAAGGGGTTAACAGAGGCTAATTTGAGGGTTTGAGGGACAGAACCAGAGCTAGAGCTATGAGTAGGGAGATAACTGGAAAACAGTCCTTGGCAAGAGAAGATGGGTTGGGATCCAGGATACAAGTGAAGCTTTTCAGGCCAGATCTGTATTTGGAAAGATCAATGGGAGTGACCTGGGAGAACTGAGAGAGAGGCAGAGTGGTGAAGGGCAAGGATTGATGTGGGGGGATTGAGATGGTGGGGGTGGTTGTGGTCAGCCTGCTGTTAATGGTGTCAATTTTGTCTTGAAAGTAGAAGAGGAAAGTGTTGCACTTCTGGACCTTGAGGAATACGGGGGGTTTTCACTGGGTTTGAGGAGTTTGTTGACATTGGAGAAGAGGGCCTTCTGGTTGTTGGAGCTGGAGTGTATGAGTTGTGAGTAGTAGGTGGACCACGCAGCTTTGAACCAGGCACATCTTTAAACTGTTGGAGGGGAGCGGAGTGACTTGGGGGGGAACTGTTAAACTGGTTTATTGTAGAGTCTTTCGAGCTGTCGTTTCCAAGGTTTCCTCTGTTGAATTTCAGGGAAATACCAGGGAGCCTAGTGTCTGAATGAGACTGTTTTGGTTTTCAGGGGGTCAATAGTAATCAACAGTAGTAAACAGGATCAGAGGGATCATCAGACATGGGGGGGGGGAGGCGAGAGCCATCGTGTTGTGAGGTGAGGCTGAAAGAGCAGAGGAGTAGATGGATTTGATGTGTCTGAGTGATATTTTGCATTTCTCTTTTGAGATAGGGATGGGGAGGCTCATGTCCATGATTATTGCCAGGTGGTCAGAGATGTTGAGGTTGTTGCCGAAGAGTTGGGAGTCGCGATATGGGATGGCAGTGACCAGGGGGCGGTACCAGGGGCAATATTTTCAAAAGACTGAGCCGGAGGGATGGAAATGGATGTCAGTTAAATGTCCTTTCTGTAAACAGCAGCTACACCACCACCCCACCCATCAGCACGAGGATGATCAATATAAGTGTATCCTGAGGGGGTTGCGGGGTTGGGTGAGAAATAGTCCATAGGTCTATGGCAGGTTTCAGTAATACATAGGAAATCCAAGTTATTGGCAGTTATGTATTCACTGAGAACGAGGCCTTTATATCTAAATAAAGCATTTTCAGATGACGCTGTACTCAACATAATAACTGAATAAACATTGTAATGGCACTGCGAAGGAACATATATGAGGCAGTAATATTTTGAGTTTGTCATGTAAAATAGCTAACCCCTCTGGAATCTGAGGTGTGGCTTGTGTTAGGGTTGACCCTCTACCTTTATATGCTGCATTTCCAAAGTTCAACATTTCAATGTTTGCTGTCATTCTTTGCAACCGAACATTGCCTCTATGTCTCTAATTCGTCATTTCAACATCGTGTATTACCGTTCTGAACCCAAAAACATGCAGAGTTACAATAGCCAGTGTGATATTAGGATCCAAAGACTTAAACGTATAAACTTAAAATGAATAATTGCGCATAATTCAATTGATATTAACTTGCTGGACCATTTTTGTATGTAAGTTTGTAAATACATGTATTAATGCGTGTTTTGTGTGTGAGTTTGTGGGCGAGTTTCTGTGGGTGTTTGTGTTTGTGTGTGTGTGCGTGTGTAAGAGAGAAAGAGAGACAGAGAGAGAGTGAGAGAGAGAGAGGGACTGCTGCAATAAGACAAAATTTAATGAGGTTTGAAGGCTGAAGCGGTGGCCTCGTCTTTGTCTCTGTCCTCTACCACCCTGCCTCCTGCCCATGCCTTTATTGAAGGGATAATGCCGCAAGGGTCTTTAAGTGTGCAGCTGCAGAATAAAGACAAGAGCGAGAGAGGTAGAGGGACGTAGAGAAAGAGTATTTTGAGTGGTGAGATGGCAGAGAAAGGAGAAACAGGATGAATTAATGTTGATAAGAGGTTTAGAAATGAGAGGATCTAAGCAAGGCATGCAGGTACAAATAAATAGATAGATGTATTGATAATGACAGGAGGCATAAAGAGAGAAAGCGTCGGCCATGGAGATGAAGGATAAGGCCATGAAAGAAACTGAAACAGAAATAGCGGGAGAGCTGCAGAGAATGAATAAGAGGAGGAAGTCAAAATGAAAGTTGCAGCGATAAGGAAGAGGAGGAAGACAGATAGAAGTGATTTAGCACCGGAAAAGCTTCTGTAACAGGTTAATTGTTAGAGCAAGGAAAGTTACGAAAATGTACTGACACAGATCACTCATTAAGACAGAGTTTGCTGTGACATTAAGATATTTTAATACAAACTTTGAGACGATTAAAAATGGAATGTTGTCAGAAGTCAAATAAATCATTCACATTTTTCACCTTCATATCTCTATCTGTATATTTATTTTAAATGTAATTTGTCAGGAGAGACCAGTGCCTGAAGATAATAGTTTATGCTGAAGATAATATGTACACCTTAATCTGTCACTGTCATGATGGGAATCTTACAACATAACATAAATCATAAGTCTGGACACTGATGGTTGTGGTGGCTGATGACTCTTGACTCTGATGACTTTTGATGAATCTGCAATGACTGGGTTGCAATACCAACATCATCAGGAGAAGACTAGAGATAGAGACTAGAGATCATAATTAAAAGAATATAATCTAGATTATAAAATAAAAATGAATTGCTATTGAATAGATGTTACCAGCTGTTGAGAACAGCCGATACTGATAACAGCCGATACTGATAAAAGCTGATACTGAAAGCCCGGACACAGCGGGGAATACAGAGGGTTCATGGAAGAGAGGTGTGAATTAAACAAACTGAACTTTTTCCAGAGCTTCATTCTTCTATCATTACACTGCGCTAGTAGAGGATGGGTTCAACACATTTTCTAAAAAAAAATTTTGGGAGCATAATCACAAGCACAGAGGAATGTGGACGTTCAAAAAGAAGCATTCAGCTGACTTCTGAAGATAAATTTCACTCATGTGGACACTGTTCTTGAAAACAATTGTACAACAATGAAAAAAATATAAAAAATATCCCCTTTCTTATGTAAAAAATAACTCTAAATATTTGTGGTAGTTTGCTTTTTAAATTTCATACAAAATTCTAAAATCAGAACATAATCTGTTAAAAGTGTAATTTCCCATTATTTAATTTGTAGCTTTTTGTATAAGGAATTATAACAATAATAGAAATGTTTTTTATATGTAATAGTTTGAAAGAAAATATTATCGGTTTTAGATTAATTTAAACTTTACATTCAAATCTCATCCAGTGGGTGGTTTTTTTAGCATAATATGTAGTCTTTTGAAAGATTATCCACAATGACAGAACACTGCTAGACAGCAGTAAAGAGATAGACAACTCATAATTGTAAGACAAAAGAAGAAAGAGAGAAGAAACAACAAGCCATAAAAACCCTCAGATATAAATTTGAGACTATACCAAAACGGTGATTATGTCCAGCTACAGGCTAAAATTGCTTTGTCAATTGATATGTTTAAAACTGACGCGGTGAGTACAAATGGAAAAGAAGAAGTCTTTGTGACCCCGGGAGGTAAGATAGCATTTCCTGTTTATAAATAGCCTGATCTCCATCTCTTTCATGCTTTGAAGGTTGAAGGTGGAAACATTAGCATGTTGATGTCACAAGGCCAAAATAAATTGTTGTAACTGAGATTAGTCAATTTGCACTGTGATTTTATTTGTGCTCTCTTTCACCCTGAGATTACATGTTTTCATTGAGCCAAACAAACTAATGTAGTGGGAAAGCACATCCACTCCAAAGATCTTACAAAACATGAAGAAACATGTTTCCTGGTTTGCACGGGGCAATAGTCCATGACAGAGCAAAGATCATAGATAGCAGATAACACATGCATGTGATTTCATAGGACAGCAGGGGGGGTGTTGGCACTGGTTCTCTACAGCTAGTAGGTTTGAATCCACCTGAGTGTGAATGATTGCCTTTATGTGTTGACCATGTGATGAACTGTGGCATGGTCAGGATGTACCTCGTCTCCCGCCAAGTGTCTGTGACAGGCAATCCTGCTCTGGGAAAGTGTTAACAGAGAACGGGTGGATGGAATACAGGAAAAATTTCTCACTTGGTTTGAGTCAGAAAGATTTTGCTTAAAACCTATTGTTTCTGATGATGTTTTATTTTTTGCTGTGGAGTCAACCCTATGAAAAAAAGAATTCATATTTCCTAAACCACTGCAACTATCCCCTATCTTTCTGAAATTTGCTGCTACATGACTGATCGACTTCAAAAAAACCAAGTAACACACACACCTCCTCCCCTGTGGATCAATCAGGCTGCTGAAGCGAACAGAAATGTTTGTTACATCCGGCTTTGTACTGGCCAATTACTAACCTGTTAATTTGCGCAGGTGCACATGTCTGAATCCAGGGACATCGTTATTTATTAAAGGATCTCTGCAGACCTCCCACTGGTTGAAATGAGCCCTCCTTTCGGCCAATGGCAGGTCTCAGGTGTGGGTGCGATGCTTGAGAACTGTGCCTGTTAGTGTTGATGAGTACGTTGTAATTAGTCTGTGGCTGTAATAAGTCTCTCTCTCCCTTCTCTGCTTCTTCCAGCTGCTTCTCTCTGCTGCTCCTTGGTTCCTCACCTCTCTTCGGCCCGTAAGCCTGTTAGTTGGTTAAAACCTACGATCACTTTTCATTATTGCCGAGACAGGCTTTGTCATTTAGCTTAGAGAATTTCTAGTCTTGAAGTCAAAATTGTAAAAAAGACACTAAAAATCCCAGTCTGATGGAAAGTGGAGGAGACAGGATGATCTTCAAGCTTCTTGCATTCATTTTTAATTTATGTGTTTCTAGCTTAGACTTTTCCATAAATGTGTGCGGAGCCGCTGTGACATCATTCACTCACCAGGTTCCTGATGCTTCCCAATGTTTGTTTGTTTTTTATCCCAAAAGAGAACACACATATGAGAGGGTGGAGATGAGGATTATTTCCTCATTGATCCATTAAGAACCTATGGTCACACCATGGTACAGACTTGTCAGTCAAAAAGAAAACAAGCCTGGATTAATGTCTATTCTATTCTTAATGGAACCACTGTTCACAAATTAAACACAGTGCTTTATTAAAGATGAAAAGATTGGCAACTGAAGCCATAAACATTTCAGGAAACTGTGTTCTGATGTTATGAATCAACAAAGAAGTATATTTCTATTAAACTTACATGTAATATTAGTTATTTTTGTAACCACTGCAGTTGCTGGGTAACAGAAAGCATAAAAGTTAAAGGATTTTTAGGCGGCGTTCACGTCAAAAATCTCATTGTTCAGTTTGGGACTTCTGCTTATGTCATGTTTGGTTTTCTTGACAGTTCAGATCAATGAATCGTATGAAGCATGAAGATGAAGATGAACACATCTGTCCCTCAAAATGTCAAAGCACATACCTTTTTGATTGGATCATCTGCATCACCAACAAAAAACAATATTCATATTTGATAATAACAATAATATATAACATTAATAACAATTTTTTCAAACTGAACTGGATCCAATTGCAGTGAATAGAATAAATAGATAGTTGAATAGACTAGTTATTACTACCAAAGCTTTGCTTGGTTTGCAGAAGATTGCATGGGATCCAGTCAAGTCTTTAATGAACTAATTTGAGATTCAATTTTGCAACTTTGCCGGTTTTTATTTTCCTTGTTGTGAAGTACAAAAATTTACTGATATTTTAATCTATACAATCTCAAATACCAACCCTGAATATTTCTATAATCTGAGGAATCACTAGCAGCTTCTAGATGGTAGTTAAATAACAAACTAGCAAGAACGTCTAGGGAACAGTTCATCCTGCTAAGCTCCAAACAAACATAAACACAGCATATGTTTTCCATGACTTTATTTTGTGTTCCAAGGAAATACTCTTTTATCAGTAAAAATATGAAATCCCTCTTTTTTTTGTTCAGAAAAAAAAAGAAAACCACGATGGACATGATGGATGCCACTCAGGGCTTGTGTGCTGCAAACAAGCATGTGTGTAAATGCAGTCGGTGTAAGTGCTGTACAAGGGTAGCTGGAGCTTCCATTAACCCTGCTGAGGAAGGAGGATGGATGAGGAGGAGGAAGTGGAGGGCAGGTGTCAAAGAGGAGGAGGTGAGAGACAGCTGATGGACTCCTGCTGATATCTTCAGTCACACCAAAACAGAAGACAGACAGCATCTTCAGTGTACGCCAGGACAAACCTGTTTTTTTGTTTATCTAGACATTCTCGGTTTCATCTTAGGCAGAGACCATACATTTAAAAAAAACACTTTTTTTTATAATGCCAAGTGAACTATCTCCTGATGTTATGGATTTATTATTAGTATTGAGGCATTTACAGAATGGTAGAAATGATTTAACAACTTATCACTCGCTTTTTTCTGCAGACCTCAGAGACTTGAGACACATTTACACAAATTAATTTTTATAAGCGAATCATAAAATATGTTACGTGAATTTCAACAAGTTTTGTGGCATTTTTGTCATAATTTAATTCAACGATTTGTTTCAAGAAGTGCATTAAAAACACTATTTTAAGTCGACCCTTATTCAAAAGGCTTTCGCGGACCCTGTGCTTCGGCTAGGATTAGGTGGGTAAAAACAGTTTTATTATGCTCCAACATTTTTTTCATGTTCTAGTGGATTTGTCCTTCAATCTGCACAAAAACTAGACGAATTTACGGCCAAGGTAAAATAATTACCAATAATAATAGGATGCAGTTACAGATAAAGGAAAAGATCCAGGAAAATAAAAACTGTCGAACCAATTTCCATGAACCTTCATGGACGAGTGTGGCCTGACAGGCTCAACAGAATCTTTGTCTGTAGGATTTTTTGGCCGGGCCCTAGGATCCTTTTTGCGGCCTTTCTGTTTGATTCTTTTATTGAAAAAATATTGTACTTTCTGAAGTTTCATCTGAAGGATGCCTTGTTAGTTTTCTTTTCTCAAACAGGGTTTCTGCAGGTTCAAGTGAGAAAGCAAACATTTTTGCAGCCTGATTTATATTCCATTTAATTATCTCCTTGAATTTCATCAAATCTATTCATCTCTTCAGCTTCAAATTTAAGATGTTAATATGTAGTTGGAAATATATTTTTTTTAAATGCACCCTGAAAGAATTTATAGAAAGCACAGATTAAAAATACCAATTTGAATTTTGTTCGTGGGGGACATATATACTAGACATAGACATAAGAGCTAGAAGCTTATTATTATTTCTTCAAAAATGTCATTCATATATTTTAGTAGTTTTGTTTTTAGGGCTGGAAACCATTTTTAAAAGGTCAGTGAAAGTAACTTTTTTTCTCTTTTCCATATCTCTTTATTGTATGTTATTTTTTTCATTTGTCTTTTATTTCTTTAGTTTTTTTATTCATCCAGCTGAATCGTCATTTAATGCTCAGAAACAGCAGAATGTGACTGTATGTGGTTCTTGTGAAATGTGGAGATGAGAAATGTTAACACAAAGACTGTATAGTTGTGGCAGAAATCAGCCCACAAAGCACACACCCAAGAGATACATTGAGATATAATATGGCACAGAAGGCAGATCAAACGCAGTTGATGATTCTCAATGCTTTAAAATGGGCCATTTTTTCACATCCATCACTCATTTCATTGTCAGGTGGGATGGAGACTGGTGGATTCATCAGTCGACGTCGTACGGAACGTTAGTAAAAGCCGAGCAGCAACAGAAGTAAATACGTTAAGAACCCTCAGTGAAAAATCCTCTGTCATCTATCAGATACATCGTGTATAGCAAACTTGAGCTTTTAATAGCTTAAGAGGAATCTCTCATCAAAAATAAATCCTACACAAATAAATCCTATATATGTTTCAGACAAAAAAAATCCTTTCTTTGTCTGAAACATATTTGACTAACAGCATTCTTGCATTAACGACCCTTAAGTGCCTGCATTCAACATGATACATAGTTATACAATTCTAAATTATTCATATATTATTTTCGTTTTACTTTTTACCTAATGGAAATGATTTGAAGATGACTCTGAGGGCGGGTCAGGGGAGGGGCCAGATGGAAACTAGTGCCACAGTCTCTCCAACTGAATTTTTCTTTTGTGGCACGTCAAACATGTCATGTGGAAGGAGAGGTTATAATGGGACAGATATGCATGTTTATGACTTATGATGCAGCTTGAATGTTCATGAGATTAGTCTTTATATGAGTAAAACTTCATTCTGAAGTGAAACGAACACGGCACCAAACTTCGCCAGCACAAAGCCAACAGAAGATCGGGGTGTTTCCAGGCTCCGCAGAAGCTTCGATGGCTAAGACACTTTTGCCTACATTAGTTCCTGTTGTGAAAGAGCGTTTACTCATTGCCGTCAGGCATCTGGCTCGGCATGCTGCTATTGGACGGGCGCCAAAGTTTGCTCTGTAAATACTTTCAGTCAACAAGATCATATGTGTAGGTTTAATTTCAATTAATATAAAAATAAACATTATTTCACAAGCCTTTCTGATTTACACAATGTGCTTGAACAATTTGGAAAAATAGATTCAGGTATGTGTCTTTTTTTTTCTAAAGCAATGGAGTCAACAGAAAACCTGGAATGACATATGAGATGATGAGGGAATGTGTGTGGAAGTTGGACATAATATTTGGCCTCCACACAGAAAGATTCACGGTTCGCGGGAGGATTTGAACCCAGAACCTTCTTGCTGTGAAGCAGCAGTTCTACCCACTGCTAGATCTGCCACTTTCTCCATACTAGATATAAATATAGTATGGAAAAAAGTGATATATTCCAAACAACTGTACTCTAGCTTCACCAAATGAATGCAGGGTATCTCAGACACTGACATATTTTAATGGATTTGGGATATCTCATATCCAGATATATTCGTTTTTATTTTAGGATTACTATGACATGTCAAATATATTCTGTTTTGTATTTGGCCGAACCGGTCAATTCATTTACACTATTTTCTTAAAAACGTATTAGAATAGAATAATCAATGTTTAACTAAAAATGTGAGCTTTATAGCAGCCATTATATTTTATATCCCTTTATCTATGTGGTTTTTCTAGAATACATAGTTTTTACCCAATTTCTGCTTTGCCCCCTCTCCAAAATGATTTAAAATACATAAAGGAAAGGGAGGAATGTTAATGTCAATTTTCTCGAGTGAAACCTTGTAAAAGGAAGTAAAAGGAGGGATACAAAAAAGAGATATGCACGTCGGAAACAAGGGAAGTAGGGGAAAAAGAAAGTGTTGTGAATGAGACGAATAATAAAATGCATTGGGAGGGAGGGAGATGAGCTGAGGTGGAACACCCAGGATATGTGGACTGGGAGAAGACAGGAGAGTCGGCTTCAGATCATACCTTCTGTCAAACCATCACTCTTGAGCTCATAAATTCTCTCACTCTCAAACACACACAAACACACACACACACACACACACACACACACACCCATATACACGTACGCAGGCCGCAGTTGAAAAAACAGAAACAGAAACTTTGTGCGCAAAAACAATTCTTTGCTACTGTTTGATTTAAAAGGAGGATGAATGAAATATTTCAGTTGAAAATCTTTATTGATGACATAGTATTATTTGTCGAGAACAAAATAACCTAAGAACGAACAAAGGAAACCTAATCTTTAACCCAATTAGGACTGGATTCACAATCATACTCGAAATCAAAGTGGAAAAATTAGATCCTAGGCTTATCTAATTTTTGTCAATTCCTCAAGACATCTCATAATGTTGGTCAGTGGTGTGTATGGCCTCCACGTGCCTGTATGCACTCCCTACAACGTCTGGGCTACTCCTGATGAGACGACAGACGGTCTCCTGGGGGATCTTCTCCCAGACCTGGATCAGGGCATCAGTCAGCTCCCGGGCAGTCTGTGGTGCGATGTGGCGGCGGTGGATGCAACAATACATGATGTCCAAGAGGAGCTGGATTGGATGCAGGTCTGGGGAAACTGCAGTCAATAGCATCAATTCATTCGTCATCCAGGAAAGCATACAATACCAGAAATGTCCTAGTATTGTCCCGCTTACAAACACACTGAGACAAAGAAAGAAAAAAAAATCACATAGATGAAAAGTCCGAGTTACCATTTCTTACTCCTGAAATCAGGCTGTCTAGTGTGCAGAGAAATAATAACATTGACGAAAAAGGGGCGCACTCTGATTGCTTTGCAAAATGGGTAAGTGGTTTAAGAGCTAATCCACTATCCATTGGGAACGCTTCCATCGAGGATACATCTACTGTTGACACCAATCTAGTTTCCTCTAGCATGGAAACGAATCACAGGCGGCACACTAATCTCATTAACCAGTGGTGAAAATCATCACATAGGTGAGCAGTATGTTGCTGATGCCTTGACCTCTTGAGGGCTATTTGGTAAATACTCCTGTACTCAGAGGTGACAGAGGCTTTTGTCTGCAACCCACTTGGCTTTTTCACCGTGACGATACCATCCTACGTAAAGCCAGAAGCACGAAGATATTTACTCATTGAGAAGGAAAAAGAAGGTTCCCCAGGAGAAGCTGGAAAGTGTAATTGTGTAGGGGGATATCTAAAAATACCATCTAAGTCTGAAGCCATTGCGACCCAAACCCAAATTCGGGTAAGACAATAGGTGAACCGATCGATGGATGGATGGATGGACGGGCGCATGGATGGATGGATGGCATACTTCATACTTCCAAAAGTATTTGTTCTTATTAAATAAATAACTGCAGTACAAACCCGTACGTTGGTAGATACTGCATAAAGGTACAGTAACAGTTTCCCTCTGGACAAATAGTCTGTTGGGTGTAAAAATGATTACATGAACAAACTCATTTCTGAGATGTATCCCGGTGTTCGATATCACCGTTAGCACCCGTGTGTTCTGAATCATACTGCTCAGAGTACCAGAGAATCTCTACAACACACACAGAGGACTGTATTCATTATCTTCTTCTGTGGTGAACTAGGTGTGTTGAGCTGTGATGTTTGGTTCGCTGTCGTGCTCTACGACGTCGCAGTGAGCTCCTTCGCTTGTGTGCTCTTTCCTCCTCCCGGTTACGCTTCCTATCTCTAATGCAACAGACATTAGCATCGTGTTTGATGTTGAGTTAGGGGACATTCAGATGCTCCATGTTTAACAACTGTGTCAAGTGTTTGCCGTGTCTATTTACTTCTTAAACGGCATCAAACAATGCACACACAAGACCATGATGACACCCCATCTGTGGAAGACGGTGAGAGGAGAAAGGGGGGAGGGTGAAAGATAAAGAGTTATAGTAGGAGAGAGAGAAGTGAGAGAGGAACTCCTTATCCAGCGTTTCTTTCAGCACTGGATACAAAGTCAGTGCATTGAATCAGCAACATGTGATGAGAGTGCTGCCTTCATTAATATGCGGCCAAGACCCAGCTTGAGTGCAGACCTAAATAAGAAGTTAAAACCTTTTTTTTCATCTTCTATTTCTACTTTTGAACTAATTCATCAACCTGCACCAGGGACCGAATTGCACCAGAAACAAAGTTAGTACTCCTTATCAGCTCCCTGAAGGTAAGTGTTAATTTTGTTAACGAAAACTGTGATGAAAAATGTTTGTTAACATCTTTTTTTACTTTATCAAGACAAGACAATGACACGATGGTATCGACATCTTCGTCTTCTTTGTCTTTTGGCTCCTCCCTTTTGGTGTTGCCAAAGCGAATCACCTGCAGACCACTGGTCTGTACCCTACTGGCCAAATGTACCAGTGACTGTATTTCTTAACCCAGTTCTCAACCGATCTGGTTTGGATATCAGTTTGTGTTCCGCATATGGATTTTTACTTTTTTTTTAACTTTTTGGGATTTTTACACTGGATGAACCTTTTTGTGGCTGGGTTAAGATGGTATCGACATCATTAAACATTAAATCAACAGCCATTGGGAGCAACAAGGGGTTCAGTATCTTGCTCAAGGACACTTCGACATGTGTACTGCAGGGGCTAGGGATCGAACCACCGACCTTCGGTTTGTGGACGGCTCTTCCGAATGAGACACATTTGGTTGTGAACCACTGAACTGGAACATGTGATTAATTATACAAGACATTTAATTATGTTTCTGTGTACCTCACTTTTAACCACATACATTAGTCAAATTATAAATGACTGAAATAAACAAACAAAAGTATAGCCTATTGTAGTTTAGGAGGTGGAGCTGTTGTCCACTTATCTGACGGTCAGTGGTTCAATGCCCGGCCCCTCCAGTTTACATATTGAAGTGTCCTTGAAAAAGACGATGAACCCGAAGTTGTTCACCAATGTCTGTTCCATTGGTGGTGTCTTGCAAAGCAGGCTCTGTCACCACTGTTTCAATGTCTGTATGAATGGGTGAAGTCTGCCTCATGTTTTAAAGACCTTTGAGTGGTCAAGCAGACTGGAAAAGCGTTGCATAATTGCAGCCAATTTACCGATCCACAATTCTCTCTTATGTAAAACAGTGTATCATCAGCATGAAGGCAATCGTAAGCTTGTGGGAATATTTGTCTCTCCCAAAATGCATGTGTCCACAAGTTAAAGAAAGTAGATAAGAAAACGCAGAGAGAAAAAAGAGTGAAAGGGGAAAAGGAGAGGGAAAAGTCTCTCCCTGGAAGGAGGAAGATAAGAAAGAAAAGGTGAACAGCAACACTCATAACTATCCCCAACCTTTCAGACTTAGATGGGTAAACTTTAATGGAATCAACACAGGAACAGATGGTGGGATCTTTATGGTGGGATGTACTGTTATACTACACAGAAAATAGAATAGAATGTTTGCCATCGATGGCTATTTTTCTTTTATGCTAGATATTAAATGACGGTATTACAGACTGATTTTCTGGATGATAAAAGGAAAAAAAATCAAATTTGCAGATGAAAAGATTTTTGTGTATCCCAAAAAGTACCATTGTATTTGAAGTATCTCAACAGAGTAAAGCATACAGATCAGTTCTGGCTATAATGAACTATATTCTTAAGCTTTCCATTATAATTCCATCTTTCTATTGCGTCAGTATTATGTACGCCTGAATTTCAACCCCGCAATCAATACCTGTCCGTCATCCTGAAGGAGTGTTTCAGATATGTGGCTATATGTGTCCAGTTAGAGCAGGTGTTTCTCTTTTCGGGCTGTCAAGGACAAATAGTGGGGAAATTTGAGGGTCAGTGGTGAGTAACAAAGAGCAACCTGTAAGGCATCTCTGCCCTATTAAGCTCCATCAGCTGCAGGCTAAATGAAAGCTGCAGTAACTCTGGCAACCAGCGCTGACATGGTGCGTCAGACGACGGCTGTTGGTGTTTCTCTTGCATTTGTGCGTCGTGTGCAAAGCTTTCTGTTTTCATATATATATATATATATATATATATATATATATATATATATATATATATATATATGTGTGTATATATACAGACAATTATAACTTGCATGTGTGTATGTTTAAGGTGCTCTGTAGCATTGACCTGTGAATCTCTACTTCCTGTTTAACAACCTGGCAGAGGTGTGCAACAGCCACAGGCCTCTTTTCTTTGATATGAAGAGCAACCGAAAGGTCTTTGGCTGGAGGCTGATATATGTCAATCAGCCTCTTTTTTCAGCCCTCACACAGCGGCAGTAGCAGCGGCCGACATCCTGTCCGTCTCTCTCTCTCACCTACAGAGAATCCCTCCCCAGCACTGATAACACTCCAAATAACAGGTGAGCGACTGCTGGTAGAAAGGAGATTGCCTGACCTTATTGTTTGCCTTTGCCTCCTCTTTGTTCTTCACAAATAAAGGGTTTTTTAATAAACTGAAAGGTCCTCTGCCGTGGCCCATAGAGAAAATGAAAGGGGGCAGTGAGGTATGGTACAATGTGGCGGGAAAAAAAGAGCAGCTCATCAGAAAATAACAAAGGTGCAAGTTAAAGATAAGGCGGCTGTCAGAGATTAATCCAGGCCTGCTTGATTGTTTTCTTTAATACCAGACCTGCTACAGCAAGCGATAAGTTTGCTGAGTAATTTGGTTTTCTAGGGGACGGACAGCGAGTGGGTGGCTGGGTGCTTGAAATAATATTCAGGTGTGCTCCATAATTGATTTTTTTTTTCCCACCCCTCACTACTCAAAGAAAAATGAGATGAAACTCAAAACTGCTTTGACTTGCCTTTCTGTTCAGTGAACTCCCTTATTCCCTTTCTTCTACCCCTCCCCAGCCCCCATCCCCCCACCTTTTTTTTTTCTTTTTTACTTTTGTCAGTTCTCTATCCTATTCTCTTTTCCCTTTGGATTAATAAACTGGCTTTGTTGAAGACAATAAAGGAAAGGAGAGAGTGTGCTTGAGGAAGCAGTTTTCTCCTCTTCCTAGTGGCGCCGTTATGATGGTTTCTCAAACCGGCAGAATAGAGAGGATGGGAAGCTGCAGCCAGACAGTGTACTGTGTATGTTTGTGTGTATGTGTCTGAGGAAATGAATGCAAGAACAATAGATTCAATTCTATCAGTTTTCTAGTTAAATGTGTTAATGTCTTAATTTTCTATTCTTTCTCTAAAAAAATATTTCCCTTTCTCTAAAAATTACTTTTGGATTTCTGCAAAATGTTCAAGCTATTTCTCCTTTTATTTTCTAAAGCTGCTCGTTCTATAAACTTTAACCTTACTTGCTGTATATGAATTATTTTTGGGATACATAGTTTAAATTAAATTCAAAATTCATCAGCTGTTCCCCTAAAGTATTTTAACATACACTGTAAACCAATTGCTGTAAATTTGCAGAGAAATCTTCGCATTCTACTGTATCAAAGTCAGAGACTGACATGGTTTAGGCTGCAATGCAAGAAATAATATGTGATTACAAGAGAACAATATTAATGATGCACAACAATCTGCTCAGCCAGATTTATCCAGATCTGCATTAATAACGAAACCTCCATTATGCATCAAGGGGCGCACTGGGTAACCCCCATCTGTCTGTAACAGGCATGACAGGGATCATCTCAGGAGGTGTTTGTTATCACCTCCTCAAAAGCCAATGGGTAGAATTCAAGTACATTTCAAACATAATTTATAGGGATTCTTAAGTTGTACATGTCTTTGAACTGTTAGTTTATATATATATATATATATATATATATATATAAACTTTTATATAAATGTTTTTATATACGTCAACATTTTTCGTCATTGTTTCCCTGTCTTGCCTTTAATTCAGCACTTTGCCCATTTAATGTGATTTTAATAAAACGAATAAGGATTTACAGAAAAAGGTGTGAATGGATAAATAAGCAGTTTGTTTTTTTTCCATGAAACTTGAGGTGGACAAACAGATGAAAAAGAAGAATAGGTTCTTCCATTTTCTTCTTCTTGCTATTCTAATGCCACCTTACTGGTCCCTCCCCCTCTTCTCTCAGGTTCTCCTCCATCGCTGCCACTTCTGCACAAGATGGCCTTTACTCTAGGGCTGTTTTCCAATTATGGTCCAACCTTTCCAGAGAAGGTCATTATAATTAGAGATCCATTTAACTTCTCTCTGAAAAGCACAAAATAATTTTTTGTGATTGTAGTCCCTAGAAGAAGAGGAAGGGGGAGAAAATGCTTATAGCTGATGTCAAGAGGCTCTATCATTATGGTTGGGTGGACAGGTTGCATGCATTAATGTCTTCACTTGGGGGTGGGACTGGCCTTTTGTACATTACTAATGCATAAATGGAAAAAGAGATCTTGGATATAACACTCCCAATCATCACGAGGTCTGAGTGTGTCTGTGTGTTGACTTTAGGAAGAGAGGATGATAAGCTGAGAAGGACTTCATCAGGAGTGGAAGTTGTTGTACAGTATAATCTGGAAAAAAATACTTTTTCAGATGTTATCTTAGGGGAAATTGATTAGAGTTACTTTTAAATTTTACTAATAATTTAACAATTCTAGCTTTTAGTTTGTCTTGCTAGAAGAAAAGCTGTTTATAAATATTTTTGACTGAGGGGGCGAGAATCTTAACGTAGAAACTGCGAGTGGCTCTTTTCCGTAAGTGAGGTTCATTTAACCGTTCATCATTTACTCTCTCCCAAAGCTGAACTTGTCAAGACATATCTCTTTGTGAGTGTAATAAAGCACAACAGGTCAAGCTAAGCATTTGACCTTTGTCTGTCTGCATCAGCAAAAGATGAAAGTTAGGATTACTTAAATGTCCAGAAGGGAGTCATAGATCACTTCTCACAGCAGACAGGGGACACAGTTGATTATTAAAGCCGATGATATGCAATCATTTGAAAAGGTGTCAGAAAATCTTTGTTGCTTTAAGTGTTCAGAACATTTTAAACAAGAGGCATCCATGGTTGCCGACAGGGGCAAACGCGCTCCAACTTAAGGAAACGTATGCTACAAAATACAAGATTACACATACGCAGTATTTGGAGATACTACAACACGTTAGGAACAAGTGCTGCAGATACCACATCACAGCACGTTCAGGGAACATGCTGCAAGAACCACGGTCGGAATCTCAGTGGTGGCTGAAGCCAATCGCGATGGACATTGAGCGAATAGCAGGATAGACACTGGACAAGCTGCCAGATCATCACAGCACTATAGCAACAAACAATCATAGATGTTCATATTCACAGCTACAGGCATTTAGAGTCACCATTTCACCTATCACGTTGTTGGACTTAAGGTACCTGGATGGAACGTAAAACATGCAAACTGCATACATAAATGCTGTAGATTCATCCTGTGACTTTGAAACCAGAACCGCCTTGCTGTGAAGGTTCTGTGTGAAGGTGCTATCCACTATGGCGTCTGTCAAAAAGTGATGTAACATTTGAAAATTAAAAAATTAAAAAATTATTGATTAAAAATTATTATTTTAGGCAATCAGTTCTGAAAACTGATGGAATCAGTTCGTGCCTCCTGATGGAATCTGGAATTGATGATTCCATTTTTTGTCTCAGTCTTACTGTTATAGCCTAAGTCTCTATATTTGTAGTCAAAGATCATATATTTATACCTTTTAGTAATTTTTCATTTTTGAAAAGAACAAGCGCGAAATATTGAAAACCTCTCATAAACAGACCATTTAAGGCTCAACTACTCTCCTCTCCTTTCTTCAAACGTGTGAAGATACCTTACTTTGCCTCCGTCATATACGTCCTTTACGGTTGCATTGTAACAAAAGCAAGAAAACATTGAGGATTTAAAGGAGGATGTTATGGTTTACCCAGTAGACAAAAAGTGTCAAAACAGATGTAAGGTTGTATATGGTGGTCTGTAGAGGCATTAAATATATCGTGACATGTTGATAGAGATTTTTCACTCTGCTTTTTTTCCAGGACATTTTGTAAATTTGACAATGCACAAAATGAATGTTTCGTATCAATTCCTATTCATAAGCATAAATGAGCATTTAGTGGACAAATCAGCCAAAAATGAGCTGGGAAGACTTTCATTTCAATTTCAGAGGAGACTTTCATTCCATTTCAAAAGGTAAATCTGACTTATCGTTGTTAAAAAAACATTTACGAGATTGAAGAGCTACAGCAACTTAGCAAAGGGTTAGTTCTGACTTCTGACATTTAGCCCACATCTGTTATTTTTGCTTTTTCCAATACAAAACAGGCACATAAAGCATTCCCAAACTGTTCTTGCCTCATTATCCATGCAACGTTGTAGGAATGTTGAATTAAGTCATCCACCATACTGTGTGTGTGGTTCAATATATATGCTTCACACAAACTATATGAGATTGCATTCAGGGACAAAATTTCCTGATTTCGATTCCCTCATCACCCACACAGAGATACGAAGTGGATCTGTGCAGAATAAAATCTATAGAGCAGTCTGTTTTCTCCTCTGCTTTACAGAAGCAGATGGCGGGGGACCTACACTCCGAAGTAGAAGAAATCTCCAACACGTTCACGTTTGATGTTCTGGGAATGAGAACGGGCTCAACCAACTAATTGGTTTGATATCGATATAGTGCCGGCAGCAAACCCCTCCTTCCCCCTCACAGTCCATCAGTCCCGCTCTGCAATTACCTCATTGATTGGCCAGCCCTAATTGCAGGTCTCGTTATTACCGGTTTCAGCCGGTCGTTGTAACAGCAGCTGAGTTCAGGGTTGATCAGTAAGGAGTAACAGCGTTATACATATAGCATGAGAGACAACGCACACACTCGCTCCACTATTGAGCTACTAGTCTCTAACTCCGTACATATAGTATCTCAGCTTTATCATGATGATTACATTTTTCATTGAACTATAATAATGGTCCCTACTACAGCAGCAGAAGGTCGAAGGTCAGGTAAGCTGCACCATTTCAGCTGCCGTCATGTCGGTGTTTCTTTTATACCCTCGAATGAATATATCGTCTTTCATTACTCAAATTCATATGTAATGGATAAAAGCATGTACTTTTATTATATCTCTGATCAATCATTGTATCATCTTTATTTTGACCAGAAGATTCATTCAAACAGTATGAAGAGCCAGCATCTCAAAATAATGACACGATCCCTATATGTATTACTCATATGCTGAATAATCTCTCAGCTGATGTTGTTGTTCATGGCAGGATGACTCAGCACTGCAGACGGCAACCTTGTTTAACCGGCTGATGCCTTGTCCGCACCGGATGATGTCATTGTTTCCTACTGGAGTGTCCTGAGGCCCTGCTCACATTCATGTCTGCACAACTCGACCGCTTCAAAAACAAACCTGGAAAAGCAGGCTGGATGAAATTGAGTTGTGTGTTGTACTAGTTGAGGAGGGTTTCAACCGCGGGATTAAATTACAGACAATGAGGGAAGTCAGATAATGACCACTGTGGTATAAATATGTAGATCAAATATTACCTCATACACTACCACCTTTTGTGATCAATTCATGGGTAATTTGAACTACTACAGAAGTTACTGGTTTTATAGTTAAACAAGTCTTTTGGAAAAAAACTTGTTTAACCTCTAACAATTTTTGTTATTTTTGCTGACATTTTAAAAATTGGAAGCATTGGGAGTAAAGCTGAGATTGAAAACTTGAAATTTTATCTGCTCAGAATCACTGGATTTTTTTTTTCTAATAGTTTGACAGTGAAGGTATGTGACATCAATCACCTCACGGATGAGGGTCCTCATGCAGACGCAAGATTCCAAAGACAGGTCAAAATCCCATTTCATCGGAATCACACAGATATACTCTATAGGGATCTAGGTATAATATATGAAGAACAACATATGGGCTTCAAGTCAGCTGGGGCTCATTGCATCGTCATGCAGTGTCAATATATTTGAGCATCCTAGACACTGAACGAGCCGCTTCTCTGCTCCGAGAGTAAGACAGCGAGACCCTGTAGTTTGACACAGCAGTGCATGATCTGTGAATGGATTGCGGAAAAAAAAACAGCAGAAGCCTGGAGCAATGAAAAAAATAAATATATATAATAAAACCGTTTGAAGCTCTGGCTTCACTTGCTGGTTTGTTGAAATAAAATTTGCACCATTACCAAATTCTGCTTAGGCACCAATTTGGTAAGGGACAGTCCTTTACGATGGGCACAAGTCAGACACAAGTCAGACACAAGTCAGACACAAGTCAGACATAAGTCAGACCAGTAAACTCAGTTTCAGGTAGCTGACAAAAGAAAAAGAAAAATTGACATGGAACAGGGAATGAAAATACACAGACAGGACGATAAAAGTGAATATAAATCTCAAGACAGGAGACATAGTTCCAGGCAACCCTCTGCAAGTCAGGAATGAACACACAGGTGAAGCAAGAACTAAACCATGAAGGAAAAACAAGACCATAAACAAGAGTCAACTTTCATTGTCCACTGATGGATCCAGTTTTGGGGAATGGTCAGGATTACTGATCCGTACTGGAGGAGGGTCAGGATCACTGATCCTTACTGGAGGAGGGTCAGGATTACTGATCCGTACCTGAGGTGGGTCAGGATAAATGATCCCTACTGGAGGAGGGTCAGGATTACTGATCCGTACTGGAGGAGGGTCAGGATCACTGATCCGTACTGGAGGAGGGTCAGGATTACTGATCTGTACTGGAGGAGGGTCAGGATCACTGATCCGTACTGGAGGAGGGTCAGGATCACTGATCCGTAGTGGAGGAGGGTCAGGATTACTGATCCGTACCTGAGGTGGGTCAGGATAAATGATCCCTACTGGAGGAGGGTCAGGATTACTGATCCGTACCTGAGGAGGGTCAGGATTACTGATCTGTACTGGAGGAGGGTCAGGATTACTGATCAGTACTAGAGGAGGGTCAGGATTACTGATCCGTACTGGAGGAGGGTCAGGATTACTGATCAGTACTAGAGGAGGGTCAGGATTACTGATCCGTACTGGAGGAGGGTCAGGACGCCGGCAGTGAAGGCGGACCTAGTGTACTTAATAAAATTAAATATAAATGTTACATCTAAATGTTAAATCCAGCTTTTATTTTTGGTATATCCGCTCATGTCAGTGGAAAATTTGCATTTTAGTTTAATATTTAGTTTTGTTCTAAACATTTAGGTTCAACGTTTAGATTTGGATTTAACATTTGTACTTAGATTTAGATGCAACAGTTATTATTATTAACAAATAATAATAATAATAATAACAATAATAATAAAATAATAATAATAATAACAATAATAATAATAATAATAACAATAATAATTAAAAAAAAGAAGAAGATTTTTTCCTTTATTTATCACATGGTACACAGTACATACAACAGTACGTTATGAACTTTACCTCTGTATTCAACCAATCCCTGAGGGAGCAGTGGGCGGCGCCTGTGAAGCGCCTGGGGAGTTAAGGTTTCAGAGTCTTGCTCAAAGTTATTCTTGATTAACCTAAACCAAGACAGTTGGAGTATAATGTGCTGAACACACAAAACAGAAAACTATTTAAATTAAAAGAATGAAACATCGGTATTAAAAACAAGAAGAAAAACAGGGGGATGAAACAAACAAGGCAATGTATAACGATTCAAAAAGATGATTAATATACCGGTAATCCTACTGAAATTAATGAGGTTTTTCTGCTCAGTCCCTATCGATCCTTATACACGTCACAAAAATATGACTTTAGGAACACAAAGTATTTTTAAACAAGCTTTATTTAACAAACTTTTTCAAAAATACATTATTTTATGTATTGTAATGAAGCTCATCGTCATTATTTGGATTTTGTGGCAACTGTGTGACTTTGCGAAGGACAATTCAAAGCAAATAACACATTTGATAAAAGTCAAACATTTTATTGAATACATGTGGACCAATTGTTTGCTTGGGTCTGTGTGATTGAAGAATTACTGATATTGTTAGAAGATTAAAATTAGCATATTAAATGTGATATCAAAGTATGAGAACTTGATTGTGATTTAGTGTTAATAACGGTAATGGTGTTGTGTACTGTATTTATATTCTGGTCACTCACCCGTGAGTTTTCTCTGCAGGGTGTTTGATGGGAAAGAGTGCCTAGTGCATTATAAATTAAATGTATTATTATTATTATTATAGTAGTACGAACTGGTGATGTGCGGATCGATTGCTAAAATATTGATACTTCCAATCCCAATGTTTCTCTTCTAGAATGGATATTTCATATCAAAATCAATATTAACACTTAGTAAACTGTGGCTAAAGTATCTTTTCATTTTCACTTCAAACACAGTAGAAGACAAAGACCCAATCAGCCGGATCCAGAAAAAGAAGGAACTACTTCTCTTGGCAAGGATTGTCACTGTTCAGATTTCGAATCTGTTGTTTTTGCTGTGTTCTTTTGCGTCAGTACTACCTTTGCGGAAAGCGGTTCATTCTAATGTACTATCTCTGTCAAGCGGTTATTTTCAGCAGTTGAAAAGACAGGTAGGTGTTTGAAGCCACTAGACTCTGCTGCCTGCAGCACCTCCAACGGTGCCCTTGGGGCCGCCGAAGGGCCGTCACCGATCATCAACGTTTCGCTCCTTTATCCCGGTACACCTCCTTTCTACTCCCTGTAGCTGGCCTTTGGGTTAGTCAGAACCCCATCTCGTATCCTTACTCCTCAGCCACAGCCAAATGCTTCCCTTTTGGCAGGAACTCTGCCAGTTCTTTGACAGAGAGTCTGAGTTTCACTCCTGTAACTCCTATGTCACGCAGTGGCCGTACATTTCATGTACTCGCAGTACATGAAATGTACTCACGCAGCATCCCTTCAGTCTCTTCCATTCGTCGGCAACTCCTTCTTCCTACTCCTTCCTCCTGTCAGATTAACAAATTAAAATTTATTGGATGAATAGGAATAGGCACATTCAGCACTGACCTCCATGTCAGCAGAAAAAAAATGTCTAATTGAACTGAAAGCCAGCGGTGTCCTATACGAGCGTCTAATTCATTCATTGATTATCCATAACAATTATCTATGTGTGGGCCCAATGATGAACTGGCGACCCGTGTAGGGTTTACTCCTTGCAATTCAGCTATTTTAAAAGAAATACAGGATCATCATTTTTAAAATCCACGGCCGCCACTGATCTGATGTCATCGCAGATACCATTAGAAATAGTTGACTTTGTTTCCCTTTTATGAACAAATGAATCTTTTGCACAAATTATCGATACTGGATCGGTATCGGTGATAACAAGGACTGTGTTTCACTTGATATCGCACACCACTAGTATGAACACCCTTATAAGATATCAAGTTCTGACTAGTGTAGTGGGAGATCCTTAATTCCAACCATTCTTCTCAAGTGTTTGATAATTTTATGATACGTGATCCATGTTCCGGCTATGTATAGTAATTGCGTTTGTGTTTTTGGTATGTGAAAGTTGTAGTATATGATGTTTTTCACTGTTGTGTAAGGAGAAACTTCCCTGTATGTTGGTTGTGTTCAACATCTTATCCCCCACAGGTTAGAAATGGCCGCCGGTGTCATTACAGGTGGGAGGGGGGGGACAGGTTGGATGGGTTGAACATCTATGTCATTTCATATTTTCTACAATGCCGTCCAAAGAAACCCAGGGGATGTTCTGTCAAAAACAAGAAAACGATAATGCTCTGAGGGAGTGATCATTTATTTAAGTCATAAATGGAAAGCAAAGTTATGCTTATCTTTCTTTTTTGAAAGTAATTAAGTTAAGTAGAGGTACTTAAAATTTACAACGGATAAGAATTGGAAGTGAACACGACATTTATTTGTATTGCTTTTTGCACACTGTAATTTTCATGCACAATTACATGCATTAATTTTTATTTAAATCAAAATAAAATTTATCGCTGTTTACTTAAAGTAAATTGACTAGAAGTGATGTTCAATCTGTCAGGTTCATAGATTTACTTTCCAAAGAATGTGAAATAAAATTTGATGGTAAAATAAAGCATGTTGGATACACACACACACACACACACACACACATGCACATACAAACAAGTACAACTATTCATCCAATCAAACATTGTATTGAAATGAATGTAAGGCAATGTACATACACACAGCTAAACACACACACACATGCACACAAATAGGGTCTCAGCCCGCCCCACTCTCTCCCAAGAGTCTCTGTTCGATTTGACCTTCTCTGTCTTTCATCACAGGAAAATATTACCCTCAAAGAACAATAAGGCAGAGAGACACATAAATTACAGAGAATCTATTTAAATAAACATCTGAAGAGAGGGAGCGAGAGGAGGGGTTGTGACTGACATGCAAAATTCAAATAATTGCACACATTTTTTCTTAATATGCAGAAACGCCATCTCTGTTATTAGAAAATGTCTCTCTTTTAACAGTTTTTGTTTACTTTAATGAATGTTAATTTGTGGAAATACAATCTTTTCTGAGGTGTGCAGTGCTACTTTATATTATCATATTTCCTTCCGAGAATGTCCCTTTTATTAATATTGTTATTGTCATGCATAATGTCTTAGCAGACCTGCGGTACCCGTATGATTAAACAGCTTCCAGTGCAGCTTTTTGTCACTTTAACACTGGATTCCCGTCCTCCAGAGTCGTGTGTGCGTGTTTGTGTGAGTGTATGTGTATGTGTGTGTGTGTCGTGGGGTCTTGCGCTCCATCTGGTCCCAGTCAGAACTGTTTGAGACCGTGTCTCAATCAATGCTCCTGATTTGTGTTGGTGCTGCAGCTGCTGGACGTCGGCCCAAACACAGACTGAGATCAACGTTCTCACCTTCTCCTACAGAACTGCAGATACCTCCCATTTCAAAAATTGCTTTGTTTTGAATTCATTTTGAGAGTGAATTAGCATCCCTTGCACAAATATTGATTTGGACTCTCTGCAGGATACAGAAGGGAATACAAAAGAATGCATCTTATAAATGTAATAATTATGACAGGAGAAATGCTTCATGTCATTCCTAAAATAGAGAAACATTATATTGACAAATGAATGTTGTGTGTAAAATGATTTGGCATTTTCCTTTCTTCTGATAAAGTATAAATCAAGTAGCTCAGTATCACCACCATCCGAGCCGGTTTGTTCTCAGTCAACCATTGACTGTGCTGCCGGTCACTGACTCCGATTTTCATTCATTTCGCTGTTTTTTTTTAACATGAATATGTCAGTCGTTGCTTTAATGCTGCTTTTGAGCATTAAAGCAGTATCTGTGGAGACAGACAAGTTGGTGCGTTTGCTTATCTGAGGCAAGGGGTAACATGATGGTTACCAAGGCGACAGAAGGGTCTGCTCCCTGTTTCGTTTACCACAGGAAGCAAGCAGACTCCATCAACTCTGTATGACCTCACACACTGACACCGACTCATGCTCCTGTGTGCTCACAGCATCTGTAGAAGCTTGAGGCCGTTTGCTCAATTCATTAATTCATCAGTCAAAAGAATATGAATCAGTATGTACTTGATGGTATTTTCTTCAAATAGCCAGTAATTGTGTACAGGACATCACCAGCCCACAGCTAACCTTTTCTTGGGGCAAAGACAGACCCCAAAGTCAGCGTTGGGCAGCAGTTAGGAACAGACATTACCTCATCAACCATTATTTCCCTCTGTTGCCCGTTGGAAGGCATTATATGTTTGTATCCGACCTCTTCTACACCTCTGAGTAGGTTTTACCCATATGCCATCAAACAACTGAAGGCTATTAAAACACAAACTGTAGTCATATCCTGAGACTGTACATCCATATAATAGAAGAGAATATTAGTCCATTTTATATCGCTGATTATATATTAGTATATAAGTTGAATGGATTTATGTTGGACATGTTATGTGCATGTTTGCTTTTATTATTATTTTATTATTATCTTTTGTATATATGCTTATTACTAATGGTGCTTTCAATCTCTTTGCACATATTTATACAACTGAGAGCAGAAATACCAGATTTTGTTTGACAGCCATGAAATGGAAAATAAAGGCAATCTATTCTATTTTCTGTTCAGGTTCGTGTTCATTCTGTCTAGTTTTAACTTCTTGACACTTGGATTTTGCTGCTTTTCCTTGTCGTTCATAGTATATAGTTCAAACACAATCCATTCTGCACAAGATTAACATTACCTACGTTACTTTTCTTTCAGCGGGTCTTTTAACAATTGATCTAGTTTGGGATGAATGGGTATCTTTGCCTGCAGTCTAGGATCTCACTATTCCAGAGCAACCATTCTAGCTTCTACAAACTATTCATATATATTTAATTTTTTATACTTATTTTAAATGGTCATATTCGTACAAATGCGTCTGAAGCGTTATTATATCCCTAAAAAGAACAAATCTGTTTACAATGTTTTCTTTATTTCAACTAGCTTTCAAATAAGCTTTAAAAGCGTATTTGATAAGCTTTTAAAGCTAATATTTTTGTAATTGTAGTTTATCTCAGTTTTTGATCTTGTTTGATCTACGCTGTGAAGCATTTTGGCCACTTTAATTCTGCTATTCAGATTAGTCGACCTGAAGAGGAAAAGAACTTAGAGAAAATGAATGAATAAACGGCCTTGGACAATCCCAAACAGTGAGCTGAGATGTATATAATGTAGGTCTATCTGGTCGCTGTCAGATCCAGCAAAGTGCTATAAAGCCAACCTTTGTCAGACACATTCATTTTCTTCAATACATTTATTCTTTTCACAGATTTTCTAGTTATTCTGTATCTAATGCAGACAAATCCTGTACAGACCGCTCAGGCACGGAGCAGTAGTCTGGATACTTTTTGCAATCATGATGCTATTCTTCTGAAAAGGAAGGTCTGAACAGAATCAGTTGGCCTCTCCGTTCCTTCCCACACATCTGGTGTTTCAACAGAATTCAAACGCCATCAAAACGCTTTGTTAACGCATCTTTAACCAGAACCTCTTCTACCATCAAGGCTCTCCATCAGCTGATGGTGGTAAAGTGTCAACAGCTGACCTTGGTGTGGGATGAGATGGTGACGTCATCACCCCATACGTTTACCTGCCACTTTCTCCTGGGTTTGAAGTTTCTCTAGACGTGTTATCACCATCAGTGATGCCGTACTTTCAAAACACATCGTCATAGTGATTTAGTCTTTGATTATTCTAATTTAGTTTTCAAGGGTATGCGGGGATACGAGTATTTCATTCTTGTTTTTTATGTTTGCTAACTTGTTCATTAAGTTGTTTTGCATATTTGTTGAACTTTGCAAACTCCATACTGAAGTCTTTTTCTCTTTGTACTTTTTTGATCATCCAGCTCTATTTCACGGGTTGGTTGAGAATCCTCTACTGACCTCATGGTGCTTATGAGCCAGGGGGGGCGGTGGGGTAATCTTAAAAAGGGGGAATCCCCTGTCATTTGGGTTAGGGTCATTTTTAAGCTTTTCCCTCCAGATCTGAAGATCGCTGTCATTCTTGGAGTGTTGTTCAAGGCTGGACATGGCTCTGACTAAATATAGAGGCTTTCATTGTATACAGGACAATACTTGGCTGAGTACAGTATAGTTTTATTATGAAATTCAATTCACGCCCTGTGTAGTTCTGAAATTCCTTTTGATATTTTTTTAAAAATTTATAGCATTTTTATTTTGGAAATGTAACTTTTTCTCAGAAGTTAGTAATGAATTGCATGGGCAGCCTAGATAACATCTTTCAAAATGTCTTTAAAATTAACTTTTGGCTGTGGATCTTAAGGGGTTCAGTTAATCCTGAAGAGTTCTTTTCAAAGTGAAAGGCTAATTATGATTTTCACACACTGACAGGTTAGGCAAACTAAGCAACTTTTTGAGCTCCCCTGAAACTTGGCTCCAGATTGCCATTTATGTTAGCTCTTTTTTTAATTATTAACCTCTGATGAAGTCACTGCATAGAGCACCACCATCACCTTTAACACCTCCGTTTGATCAGGTTAGTGTGGACACCTCTACTCGAGAAGATGCAGTGACTTTTTCAAAGCCAACAGAAAAGAAAAACAATGAAGACAAAAAATGTTTGTCTTCTTTGGATGGTCCAGAGCTGGACTCGTATTCTCAACACATTTAATACTTCACATTTTAACCTCTGGTTGACCTTGTTGGAAGCCGGTTTAGAACCAACTTCCGATGCGGTGACGATGCAGCGATATTTAAACTGCTTTGAAACAATGCAGCAGCTCCGTTTAGCCAGCTATCCTCTTCAGGAGGGCTACAAAGGTCTGGAGAGCGCGGTACTTATGAAACGGTAGCTTGCAGAGTTATGCCCAGGTTGCGAGTTCAAGTGGCACCTGGAGCAGCAGACTTTTACTGAGGGGGTTTTAGTGCAAACCTAGACAAAACATTACAGCATCTCTAATTCTTCTGTCATGTTAAACAGTAGTTTGTCACAGTCTGTGGTCAGTTGGCGCCTCTGGTTACTGGGTAACCTGCTGCATCAGTTCTTTATATTTTCTCACGGCACCATCTCTCAGTTTCTTCACTGAAAACAGTGGTGGATTTTTTTCAGTACAAAAAAATAATGGTAGGATTACCACCTGCAACTCACTGCTGCCATCTACTCATTCTAATTATTATTGGAAAAGATATTGGTGTGTTGCAGTGTGAGGCTCTAAACGCACTGACTGCTATTCAGTAAACTTGTTCCTGTTATTATTATCATTACCACAAAGTTTTTTTTACCCCAAACCTTTTTTTGTCCGCATCTAATCCCACCTTTTTGAGAGCATAGATAATATTTTTACTTCACAAAGTGCAGCTTTATTGCGAATGGTGCATTATCCATCTTAGAACAAAAAAAAAAAGATCTCAATGACCTCAGACTGTAACCATGGCAACCTGGCTATTCTCTATGCAGAAAATGCAATACTACCATTACTAATATTACTATTACTGCTATTCATACTGATGTGTAGCTTTAGCAACATGCAAAGTGCTTCACACACAGACACACTAATGTTCATACAGTGAAATGGTCCAGGTTCAAAGACATCGCTACTTATTCTACTTCTACTTGATTCCAAAAAGACAGCAGGTCACAGGTCAAATGCATTAAAGCCATCAAATCACACGCCACTAAGAAATCACTACTTCTTCTACTTAAATATGTAAATGTAAACTATGGAAAGGGTCATTGGGTCTCTTGAAAGGCCCTATATAAATACAGATTATATTATTATTATTATTATTAAATATCTAGTCTCATAAATGTGCTTCAATTTCACCACCTACAGCATCTAATAAAACGTATTCTTACTAACTGCTTACAGAAGATTGTGCTTTTGGAAAAACATTGCTTATTATAAGGGGCAAAGGTGTCCCTATGGGTGTTCAATGGAAAACGGAAACAAACAGGTCAAAAGGTACAGGCAGTGATCAAAGGGAGTAGACGTAATCCACGAGTGCTACTTCCTGGTGATTTCACAAAGGGGGTGAATTTGACCCTTAGGGTATGTCAAATGTGTGCAACCGCAAAATATTATGACCTTTTTTGCACAACATTATTTTCAAAAGAATATAAACAGACAAATAGATTGAACCAAGACAGGTTGCAGACTTCAAATCTCACTAGGAAGACACATAACAGAGTATTTGGTCATAACCCCACTGAAGACTAAAAAAAAAACTGTGTAATGTGTTCTTTGACCTTTTAGCAGTCTATACTCTAAAAGCACTAGGACTTCATTGTTTTGAAATTTCCACTGATAAAAGAATTGAAAAGACAGACTTTTCTCAGCTCTGGATCCAGGTGACTGTCTCAAACCTGATTACACCTGATGGAATCGTCGTATTTACAATAAGACCTTTGCATTATGGCGCTCAGCTATTGTGTGTCAGATAGCGGCGGCGTGTGATGGAACACAATGTAAGCAAGATGCAGCCTGTAAATGTCAGACCAATTTGACAGACGGGGAAAGGAAAACTCTGAGATAGACGGCTGACAAAATGACAAATGAAAGAGGGAAATGATCAAAATGGCACAGTGATTGTGATCTGAGGCCCTTTTTATACGGCATGGCATATCAATAGTGCTGGGATGGCCTTTTAACATTTTAAAGTTGTAATTTTATTTATTTTATTATCAAAATAGAATTGCTCAAATAGATTTACACATTTAAAGGCATTGAAAGGGAATCCGTAGGTCCGTTTGCAATTGGCTCATCAGCAGGAAGACTCAGAGAATATTTAACGTGCTGCTCTCTGGTTTGGACCTTTTCTTGGCTCCGTGCCTCATGAGTGTAATTTGGATGAGTGCAGCTCACTTGCCTTTGGGCTCATTAACAACAATATAAACAGTAATTACTGTGATCGCCTAATTAATTCATTTAAAAATGCTGCACAGCGTAAAAGGTATGAGCAAATCTTTTCTGGAGATAACTATTTTCCAGAATTATTGTTGAAATAATTAACAATTTCACCTCAAACAAATACAAGAAAAATCATTAAAAAACTTTCTGTCCTATTTCATGCATTCCATCTTTTGTTATTCAGATTGTTTGGGCTTTTCTTTCCTTTTTGGCTAAGCCAGCTTTCTGTGAGTTATCCTTCTCTGATCCCGTCTATGTCTGCGTGGCAGCTCTGCAGCCCTGATAAATGTAATCCTCCCCTCCGGGCACATTCTTTTGTTATTTGGGCCATTTTGACGATCTCCTCTGATCACCAGCTTTGCTTATTATGGGGCTCTCTTCCTTCATTTGTTGCGTTTCGTTGAATTGTCTTTCGGCCCTCAGTTGTCCATTAATTCTATCTACTTTGTTGGCCAGTGACGAACAGTAATTAAGATTCAGCCAAACAAAAAGTGGATTTGTTGTGGTTGTGCACAATGAATGATGATATCTTTACATTCATTCGACCACACCCACATCCTGCAGACTTTCTCTCTGAAATAATGTTTCAATTAAGCCACACATTTAACAGCATAGATGTGCTACATGATTATGTTTTCCAAGAGAAGGATAAGATGAGCTCGAATAACAAAATTAACAACATAGCATATTTTGTGAATTATTTAAATCCTGGCTCTATTTAATCATTTAATGTGTAGCACAATATGCATATTTTTATTATAAAATCATTAGTTTTGATTGATTGAATGCTTTAATGGAAGAAACATTAGCGCATAAGATTAGAACCACAATGTGAGAAGCATATGACAGAGTGTTTATGTTACAAGCACAGTCCTCTGACCCTTCAAAACCCCAATTACTATTCCTGCAGAATTTATTACTACGCCTGGCGTCACTTCTTGTTGATTACCTCTCCACTCATTAAAGTGAAAGTAGATTTATGACCACACCTGACTGATGCATTGCCGAAGGGGGACACACTATGTCAAAATGGTGACAAATTCATGATCCAGGTTGGTGTCTTCTATGTTTTAAAAGGTGTCAGACATTGGTGTAAAATTGGCCTAAAATAGGAGGATATGTTAGGTAGTAACCTTCTTGTCATCAGAATTATGAAATCCTTCACATCTACATACAATATGCACAATAAAAATTAATAAATATATATATTATTTTATATGCTTGAGTTGTAAATGCAATACATTGAAATTCATTACTTTATTAAATTATGAAGATAGAGTAGGATAAAAAATTAAAAAAAAAGGAAATATAATTACAAGTACAGTACTAGACCACCCCCTGCTGGTGTTACAATAAACCTCGTTTAAAATGGGAAATATAATATGTATCCCAAATATAAAATACAACAACAGTAACGCTGTGTTCAAAATTTTACACAAAATTGCAATGCAGGTTGTATTTTCAACTGTGCTAATTTAAATGACTATATGACTCTAATGCATTTCATTGATTGATTATTGTAGTTGCAGTTTGACCTGCATTCATTTATTATATATATATATATATATATATATATATATATATATATATATATATATATATATATATATATACATATATACTGTTTTTTTTTGCCCTTATCAAATTTACAGTGTTTTGGTTCACCTTAAAACAACAAATCTTCGCAGAAGGAAACAGAAGAAACCAAGAATGGACTGTAAAAATGTATTATTTCCTTTTTGTTTGTTAGATTTTTTCGTCTTGCTTTGCAAACTGAAATTTGTAAAATGTTTTGTTGTACTTTTTTTTATGATGATTATATTATTTGTATTATATCATTATTATATATTATATAGTAAATATATATGTCTAATATATGTCCACTAGATGGCGGCAGAGTACATTCTTAATCTAACTGCACTAAGGAGTAATACAGAGCTCTCACTCTGTTCTATTTTTGTTCTTTTTTTTTCGCCCACGTGCTACCTTTAGGATGCAAACTCTGTCAATTTTTGGCAAATAAAAAAAACAGCACAAAAAACGCAACATTGTACAAATATTGCACAACTTTATGAGTCATCCAGAGACCTAAGATTTGGTCAAGAAAAAATTTCTCAGACAAAAAGATTAGAGAGTTTTCCTCTCACTCATAATACAATACCATTGCTTGTATCTGTTCACCCTGACACTTAGTGGTACTATGTAGTCCAACTAGCGTTTCTCGAGAACCTCGAGACAGTCTCTCGAGAACCTACCACCTCTGGTTCAGGGGGAGGGCAAAGCACCAAGTCCACCAGGTTGCGGAGCTTTTATCCAATCAATAGAGCTGCTGGGTTGCACTTGGTAGACTCCAGAACCTCTGTCCTGTATGCCCACAGGACCAGGGCAAGTGCAAGTCCTAGTCTCACAGCTGGCGACTCACCAAGATAGCGAGTTGGGTGGCCAGGGTGGGGTTGAAATGCTAAACCGTTCGGTCGCCCTGAGAAGGTAGCGGTGTAGTCCGGGTCTTCTTGATGCCCTTTTGTCGGCAGACCACATGGAACAACTGGGCTTCAAAATCGCCCCTAGTTTCCGTGTACCTCCCCTGGCACACCAGACCGCCAGAACATCTCCTCGCTTAGGTGCTCTTCAGTGGTGGTAGCACTCTGATTAGGGACTGCATAGGCCTCAGACCACTTGGTGAAGTTGTCCATGGCCACCAGGATGTAGTGTTTACCATGTTCTTTTGTAGGGAAGGTGGCCCAGGATGTCAACAGTCATTCACAATTAGAGGGCCCCCAACACATCCTAGCGGTTGTGGTGATGATGCCTGAAGCCCACCGTTGCTGCTGTCTTGTTGCTCGTCATTATCCACTGGGGTGCTATTATCTCATTTCTCCAATCGCTGGCAGTAGCCGCATCACTTTGAAGTGTTGCAGCCCTTCTTCACAGGCAGTTTGGATGGCTATGGCTTCTCAACCTAGGAAGAGTATGACTCCAGGCATATCCACCAGGGATAGCACTTTCCAAGCACTTTCACTCCGATGATGGAGGGCTCTTGTATGTTGACTGACCTGAATTTGTTTCCAACGATGTGCTTAACAACAGTCACTCAGAGGAATCTTTTTCCTAGCATTTTGCACGTTCACTGGCGATTGTGTTGATGGGGAGCTTGGTGTGCCCTCAACCAGAGGGGATTAAGGAGAAGGTAGATGTCAATTGAGACTCTGCATTAGGTGCCAGTGATCTCACATTCCACATACACTCCATAAATCCGGCTAAGGCGGCCGCGTCGTAGATACGATTTGCTAAGGTAGGAATTGGCTGTCCTGGCTGGCAGTTCTACCATTTTGCCACCCTATCCTAGTTTGACGATGGCTGAGGAGCTGGGTTTTTCGGGGCTGGTGCTGGGCAGCAGTGTGCAATATTTCCTGGCTCCCCAATGATAACATCCCCCCAATAGATCGCCAATTGGCTATCCTGGCGCCGCTTCGTGGTGGTTTTGGTGGTAGACTGGTGTCCTGGTAGATCGCTCCTTCATCTTTGCGCCCAGCAGCACGTGATCCAGTAGCTGCTTCACTCAGTTCCTTAGTCAAAGTGTTTGGTGCACACAGGCTGATGTGTTCTTGGAGTCGTTCTGGCGGGAGAACCCGACAAAGGCTCAGAGAGCTAGCTCTTCTTGTGTAGCATAGGCACTGCGGTGAAAGCAAGGTTGCAGCTCTCTCTCAATAGCCTGCCAGCCGCGTCACTCCTGTGGTCGGAGAATCTGTGAGAAACTGTAGGGCTTTGCCTTCAAGGGAAAGGGGTTACTTGCCCAGCTGTCTCCTCTGTTGACCAGTTGTTTAACTGCGCGGCCAGCTGCACATAGATGAGATGGGTCTCTGGTGACACTTCCCAATTCTAATGTGGCATTTTAATCACACCCTGCCGGGGAGACTCTGGTGGTAGCTTTGAGGTCGACAGGGAGGTGATACTTGGAACGCTGTTGGTGACTATGGCAGTGGCTGGATGTGTGTTTGCTGTGTCTTTTCACTGCAAGACACAGGCACAGATGAACTCTGAACCAGGAAGAGCTTTTTATTGTAACAACTCAACTGGCAACACACTCAAAAGTGAACAGAACACACCAAACCAAGGTGGAAAGTAACTAACATGAACGGTTTATAAAATGTTGAGTAGCTATTTGTCTTACTTTTTCTCCGACAGGTTAGGTCAATATGGGTTGGCTAAATGTGAGTTTGAGTTAATGCTACACGTTCAAATAAAGTATCTCAACAGATGTCTTTCAAGAGCTGGCGAGACAGGCCACAAACCAATGTTTGATCTAAACATTGATCTAAATTCCACTGGGAGTTTTTTATTTTATGGAGCGCTGTCTCCCACTGTATGGTAAAGAATAGTCAATCTTCTTTTTCCGCAAAACTATTCATGAATATGACTGGCAAATTTATTTTCAAGTGGGTGACCTGAACCTGAACCTGACTCTCATATCATACAATACAGTCTAACATTGCTCTGTAAAATATGAGGCTTGAAAAAAAAGTCAGAAAACGGATGCCTCGAAGCTACTCTGTAAATAAATCATCAAACCGTTAAAAAAAATATATCAATTTTGCTGCAACAACTTAAATTGAATTATCTACTTTATGTGGTAATTTGGGTGAAATCGGTTTCCTTATTTTTTGAGAGAATGCAACTTTTCAGTACCATATCCCCCTACAAAACTTAGGTCCCTTGTTAGTTTGGAAGGCTTCCAACCAAATTATTGAGAACGTGAGGAATTGTTACAGCTTCCGAATTCCACTAGATGGGGCTATAGTTCAAATCTTCATCTAATTTTACATGGTATTCATAAAGCTGACGAAATTCAGAGCTCTCACTCTGTTGATTTTTTCTGTGCTCCAACAATATGTGTCGTAATGTCCCGCAAATGCTTCTTTCAGAGTACAGACTTTGTAGGTACGTTTTTTGGGGTGTTGGACAATAAAACAAAAATGCATGTTTTACATTGACAATACATTGTTAGAAGTCATGCTTAGTCCGGAGGCGCAAATTCATGGTGGGATCGATTTTTCAGAGGGAAAGGCGAGCCAGTCTTCGTCTCTTGCAGTACATCTTCTTACAATGCCATCTTTGTTTTTCCGCTCAAACATGCACACATCTGTTCGTGATATAAGTGTAATTCACCGGATTACCGGTAGATGAAGAGGCAACCTCTGTTAAACGTTTCCAACCTATGAAACGTAATGTAAATGGGTAAGTGTCTCCCGATGGAGTTTTGCTAACGACATTTATGACCCTTACTTTCTCGTTTTCTGCCAGAGACCGCCGTAAATAGTAATTTCATCAGGGTATTGTTGTTTCAAACTCTACAAACAGTAACTGTGAGGTCTGCACTTCATCATCAACACGTGTTTTTCACTTAGCCGCTGAACTACCACAAAAAGGATTTCAAGTTCGTGTTTTGTGGGAATAAAACATTTATTTTGTGCACACAGTATCAAATAAATCTCCTCATTGGACTTAAGGGCCTCCATAGTTTATACATTTTTTTTGCTATACGTAGCTGTGTTTCTTCTTCTTCACCTCTGGTGTCACTTACAGATTGTTTTTTATAGCCAAAATGATTTTTGACTGATACGATTTGTTGTGTATATTTTTTTGCCTTTTATATAACCTTTTTTATTAGTTTGCCACTCACAAATATGTGACAACAGTATAATATAAAGCTTATTCTCCTTCTCAGGCATGATTTAAAGTTACTGATTTTGTCTTTTTGCCCTTTTTTTTCTTATTTTGTCTTTGTGTCTCACACAAGGTGGATCTTGTCCTCTTTGATGAGGATGGGAATTAGTTCCAAATAAAACTTAGTCAGGTTAATCTAACTACAGCTCATCACAGCTCACCCCTCCCTATCCAAGAATCAACAATGT